>CM062811.1:694648011-695153010 GCA_031772625.1 Pinus tabuliformis | reverse complement strand
TAACCACTTCCCTTGTAACATCTTTATTTCCTTTATCCCTCTAACTCCTTATTAGACCACAATTTTTCCTTAAACTTAAAAGTAATAATATTTTAAATACTGTCCTTATTCCCCAAAAATGATATCTTGCTTTCTCCCTAAATAGTCTAGTAAAGATCAAGCATAACTATGGCATCCTGACTTGAGTTCAAGGTGGTTTTGGCTATATTGTGAAGCAATTTTATGAAACATCTTGTTTTACATGTTAGTAACCTCCATTTATACATTACATATTTGGTCATAGAAATGGTATCAATCGGAAAAAGGTTTTATGATGAAGAAGATATGATAGGATGTACTTCCTTTCATTTTGAGATTATAAATTATAAAAAAAAATTGGATTTATTCTCTCTTCATCGAAGACTCTTTGGATGAAATCAATCACGAAACCTCACATAGACGAAATCATAGGAGTAATGAGAGTCTCAAAGAGGATTTTTTTTTCTAATCCCATATCCAAAGTTATGTCAATTGTAATTGTTTTCAAATGTACGGTAAGATTTTCAGCCTTCATCAATCCTTCTCCCAATCTTATAATTCCTATTGGTTTAGTTATGGATATTGATTTTCATGTATTTGTAGGAAGGAACTCTTGCCAACTTCTTGTTTTCGTGTACAAAAGTATTATGCATGATTTTCTTGGATCTAATTGTCACGACTTTAATTTTTATTAGTATGAATTGTTATATCCATCCTACAGCAAAAATCTTTGAGGATTCTTAGTTTCTTTGTAACAACTCCTTGCAAAGGAACAATATCATTAGCAAAGGGAACGTGAGTGATGACAATAATAGTGAGAGCTAGGCAACAAAATTTTCTTCCTCTAAACACTCTTCTAACTTATCATTGCTTGTTTCCTAGAAAACATAAGGCAAAGAGGCCAGCCTTGCTTTAGTCAAATATTTTAGTTAAATTCTTCTAACTAACCTTTAGTGGTCCTAAACTTCGAAATAATATTCCAATATAACCTTGCTTCTAGTACACTATAACTCAAAAGGTACCTTTATATCTTCTAACTTCTTCTGAGTTTTGTCTTAGGAATGATATGAAAACTTTTTCTTAAATCAACAAAGCAACCCATGATAGCAATTTTATGATTTTCACAATTTTCACAATGATCCTAAGAGTAACAAGGTGGTCCATAATTCAATGATATCTCCTAAACCCGACTTGACCTTTATCTTCTTCTTAATGGATTTCAAGCCATAAGATAATCTTATTTCAAAATGATTCCACAAAAATTACCTTAAATTAGCATAATCATAATCATCCTATAATTAGAGAGTGATTTTATTCCCTCTTTGAAAATAGGTACAATGACACTTTGCATCCAATCTTTCAAGAAGCCTTACTTCACATCCAAAATGAAGAGGTTATGTATATGAGAGATTTGATTTTAAAATATTCAACTTTTTAACCTTCAATGACTTTATATTTCCTAGTTGTAATCTAGTTAACACAAGGTTTATGACCTCCATGGAAAAGTTCCCACACTATAAGAATGCTCAAAATAGTGTCCATGGAATATGGGGATTCATAAATAATTTTATGGTAGTAACTCCATTATTTTAATGGAATCGTGTAAGGGGTTAATCATAATTCTTCTATAATAATAAAGTGATTTTATCCCCTCTTTCAAAATAGGAACAATCATACTTTACATCCAGAGTTTCAAGAAGCCTTGTTTCACATTGAAAATGAATAATTTGTGTGTATGAGAGAATTGGTTTTAACAATTTGAACTTCGTAACCTTTAATGACTTTAGCATTCTTAGTTGCAAGCTAGATAACGCCAAATTTTATGTATTCCAAATAAAATATCTCACACTTTGTAATAATGCTCAAAATGGTGTCCATGGAATTACGTGGTTTATAAAGAAATTTATGGCATAAATTCCATTAATTTAAGGAAATCATGGTATTTTCTTTAGTTTTATGAATTAGCTTTTTCCATTAAGAATTTTTAAGATCCAATTGATAAAGTGGTAACATTTTCTCTTGCTTCTTTCTATATGATCTCTTTTATCCATTTAATAAGATCTCTTTTATCCATTTAATAAGCAATTTGTAGGCATTTATATGCCCAAGATTTAATTATTTAGTAGAAGTATCCCAATGGTATTTCTAACAAATTTTTCTTCATAATAATTTCAATTGTTGGTACTTCAATTATTCTTCTTATGTAGCACCTAGATAGAGAGCATGCTAATGGATATAGAAAAGGTTGTAGTAAAATTATGATGGAGGTCATTGATTTCTTTGATGTTAGGATTTCTATATCCTTCTTTAAATACTTTTAAAAGATATTATCTTTACTTTTATAAAAAAATAGATTCCTTTAATTCTCAAAATTATCTTTAATGGGCCCTTGTGCATGATAAAGTTTAAAGTAAGGGTTAAGGGTCTATAGTGGGAGTCAAGAGCATGATCATGTAAGAGGTCAAAGATAACTATTTTGTTGGATACATCGGTATTGCATGTTACATAATCCATGAAACTAATATTGAATCCTCAAATACAGCAATTTTGCTAATTCATTACACCATTGCAAATTATTAGGTCTTCATAAGTACAAAGCTTGACTAGGTTAATACCAAAGAAATTATTTTTGGGCCTTCAAAGTTTCTTTTGTATCTACTTGCTAAAACAAGGTTTGTATCTAACCAAAATGGACTTGCCATAGAAACATTCATTAGAAGAATAACTTAGCTAGACTCAAATCTAACATTAAAGACTCCTAGAAAGAAAATATTAGATTCATTCGATAGATTATGAATATATTGTCTATGAAGGAGAATTTTTATCTAGATTGTTGTTCTTACAAAAGTAGAAAAAAAAAATAAATCTTTATAAATCCTTTTAGCATTTATGTATAAGACTTATATGAGAATATAACAATTAAAAAGCTCTATCTTATGAAATTCAAAGTAAGACAAAACATTTTATTTTGTATAATAATATATGCCTTGAATCTCTATGTGATAACATATTATCCTTAACATCATCATATTCCTAAGTTTTTTCTAGAAAAACAATAACAATTTCACTCAAAATCAAACTTAACATATAACTTTTACAATATAAAAATCCATAAAAAATTTGATTTATATGGATATATATATGAACAAATTAAATTAAATTTAAATTCTATCTCTATATTTATATTTATATATTTTTTAAAAATAATAAATATGAAAAAGTTATAACATGTTACATCAATTTTTTTATTTAACAAAAAATGATTTGAAACCGACTCCATCCCATGACAAACCTAGAACGATGGATACTATGGAATTACAATGGATAGTATGGTATTAAAATTCTCAAACGCTAATTAAAAACATAATTTTTCATCACAATTATTAAAATGTAATATAATAATTTTAACATCAAATAATGCGTATTAAATGTCAAATTAAGCATCACAAAGAAATATCATATATTTTTTAAATTATAGCATGATTTCAGTGAGGTGTTTTATAATTTAAGTTATTATCCATTAACAGAAGAGACGACATTTTATAGAAAATTAATGTTTCAAGTTATGAAGTCATCATTTTAGTTAAATGAGAAATGTTTTATTATATAATCATTTTGTTCTCCTCCTTCCTATTTTATACGTAGAAGTCTTATCATTTTTTCCTCCTTCCTATTTTATACGTAGAAGTTTTATCATTTTTTGCCTTTCGTGTTTAATTGCAGTGGTTTTTATGTTTCCTAGAAAGAGAATGAGAATTACGAAAGGTGGTGGTGGCAACATGAAGGACAAAATGGTTTGTCTTTTTGCCACAACTATGTTGTTAATTTTTTTGATGTTATTTTTTTTCGGAGGTTAGAAAGGAAATTTTGTTGTTGGAAAATAAGGAGGCAGAGGATCATCCTTATTATTCTGACTCTGAATTGGTGTGGGAGAATGTAAAATGGCCCCTGATCCTAGTAGAATTAGGAAAATGAAGCTTCATTTCATAAATTGTCTAGCGTTACATTAAGAAATGAATACTCTAATGTGCATCATCTTTAAGGATAAAAAAGTGGAAAATTACAATGTTTTCTCTTCATTAAATGACATAGTATTAGGCACAAAATGGTTCGCCCTTTTGCCTATGACTATGTTGCTACTTTTTTATGTTTTTTTTTTTGAAGTTGGCAAGGAAATTTTGTTGTTGGAAAATAAGGAGGTAGAGGATCATCCTTGTTACTCCGACTCTTAATTGGTGGGGGAGGATGTAAAATGGCCCCTAATCCTAGTAGAATTAGGAAAATGAAGCTTCAGTACATGAATTATCTAGCGTTACATTAGGAAATGACTACTGTAATGTGTATCATCTTTAAAGATAAACAAGTGGAAAATTATAATGCTTTCTCTTCATTAGATGACATTAAACACATTCTCCACAACGAGAGGTTATGTCTAGATAATGTGCACTCTTGCTTGGCTCAGGTGGAACTTCTTCTTGAGTGATTTTTCCTCTGTTGATCTCACTAATCCTCTAGTTGATAGCGTCCAAACACCTGCTCTGATTTCCTCTGACCATGACTAGAACGATGATCTCAAGTAATTTCGTCACTAAGTTTGCAAGTATTCTTCAAGTTTGGTTTCTTTTTGGCATTCTCTTTGTTATCATCAAACTGAAATTTATTGCTTAGGGATACTTAATTTGTTATCATCTCCTCGAGGTGAAGTGGGTTGTAGGGTTTTAGTGTCTTTTGCTATGTTGGTGTTTATTGTTCATATTAGGGATGAATTGGCTTTAGTTATTTTTCTATGAGACAATAATTTGCATTCATGAGTTGGAACATTTCTGAATTGTGTATGGCCTTCAACTATTTGGCGTAGTTTTAATGCATGGGCCACGTGTCTCTTGAAGACACCTTTAGAGTTCATGTTTTTCAGAGGTTGATGTTGTGTATCTCTTCCTATTGGCACCTCAAGTCTCTTTCTTTAAATGTTCTTATGGCATGTTGGGCCCTCTTTGTTTTGGTGGGTATTATGGTTACTTCTTTGGTTGTTGTTATTTCTCTAATGTAGAGGGAACAAAGATTTGAAGTCAATACTGAACATTGGGTAGCGTAGTGATTTTTCAAGTTCCTATGTACATGTCCTTTATATTTCTTAGCTCTTGGATTGATTTAGTTCACCTAGCCATTTGGATTTTTTGGTTCAATGATGATCTGTAATCGTCAGTGGATTTTGCTTACTACTTAGATGAGCTGGTTTTGGCTGTGAATTTTGTTTGATATGGGGGACACTTGTTTTATGGGTTTTCTTTGTAATGGTGTGGACATGGACATGATAGCAATGTAATCCATTATTTTTTGATTTGAATATAAAGTATTGAATATTACAAAAAGACATTAGTATATCTAGATAAATTAAGTGACTAGAAAATATTGATAGACATTAATGCATGATAAATATGAAAACATTTACACCATGAAACATCTTAAGAAGTCAGAATTAAAAAAGTCATAAAGTTGAACTAAATTATAACTTTATTTTAAATTATTATTATTTTTTGTTATAAAAATAATTAACTTACAAGTTAAACATATATGTATTTATGAAAAACATATAACAATATTCTTACCAATGCCATGGAGATTCTAAATTTGTAAATAAGCTTTGTTACAATAGCATGACTTATTAATAAAACATGCCTTAAAAATCATAACACTTTAACATCTATCTAATAGTTATTGATAATTAATTTAAAATTCGGAAAGCTTCCTTTCAAAATAAACACACCTATCAATACAACATACCTAATTAACCAAAAACAAAAATCATCTAATTATAGGATTATATCTGCCAATCACCTTAAATAAGAACAATTAACAGATAAAGCCTTTCTTCCATATAAATATTATGGAATTATATACATTTTATATACACATCCTAATTACGACCTTTCTAAAAGTAGAGGAATGACTTTCAGATGAAAAAAATGGTCTCCTTGATGGGCGTGAACATGTGGAAGGACTGACATCGAGAGTTGTTTGAGTGTACCACCAAGTTAATGGATTTCATGCAGTGGATGTGGGCAATTGATGTCATTGTGTTTGGGGTGTGTTCCACCTCGACTATAATATTTGGCTTGAGTTAGAAGAATGTTTGAGGAAGGCCGCTAGGGGTTGAGCCTAAGTTCTCCACCTTTCTCTTTGGCTTTGTTACCTAGTGTTGTCGGTTCTACTGAATGCTCTTCCATAAGTTTTTGCTCCACACTTGCGGTGGATTTGATTCTCTGTGGGTTTGTGGTTTGTGGAAATACTCTTGTTCTACTCTCTTATGACCTTGGCTCTTGAAATAATCATCGACGAGGTTCTATGGCTTCTAGCCTTGTTTTGTCACAAATATGCTCCAAGTTTATATGTTTATTGTGGCTAAAATTTATGGTGATTCTGGGTGTGTTTTTTTGGAGATGGGCTTGGATATAATGGAAATAGACATGTGCATATCGGTCTCGTGTTTGCGTTATCTTTTGGCAGTGGCATTGTGCTTCCAATTTGTATTTTATCGGTGCATCTTGGCTTTTACGTCTATATGTATTTTATAGTCTCTATCTACTTTTATGTGTCTGTTCTCCTTTGTTGTTGCTATGTTGTTGCGATTTCGAAAGTTGAAAGTAATTTTGTGGTGGCACCTCCTCTCTTGTTGTGGCCTATTGATATATCTCTTAATGTTTGTCTAGACTGTCATGAGGCTCTTTGTTTCTAGTTATTGTCTCTCTACTAGTATGACTTTCCGTGACCAACTTCTCATATATAATCACTAATGTAAACTTTATATTTTTTAATAAAAATCTATATATACTTATCTAAATAAATAACAAAATCTCATTCCTTAACTTTTACTATATACCTATATAAAAAAATTATATAAATTTGACATACACATCCTAATAACATTCATATAAGAAAAATATTTGTCCTCATCCTATAAGTTAAGAAGGAAGATAATCAATCCTCATCTTATAAATATTTATCATTAGCCTAGAATTAAGATAAGACTCCCTCGTTAACCAATAAGTTGAAAATATATACTTTTACATGTATATAGGTTAAGAATGAAGATAATCTGTCTTCTATCTTATAAATCTTTATCATTAACCTAGAATTAATATGAGCCTCCCACTTTTATATGTATATCCTTTAAAAGGTGTTTTTTAATTAAAAATAAATATATAACACTAATATATAAATTTAATTTAATTATATTTATTATTCAAAAATGTGATTTTTTTATTTTCCCCCTTAATTTCGGAACAAATCTAAACTTTCAATGAAATTATATTTTTTAATGTTAAAGTAATAATTTTGAACTTACAAATCTGTGTATATATCTAAAATATATTTTAAAATTATTAAATAATTTGAGAATTAACATAAATATAACCGTGAAAATGGGAAATTCTAAAAGTTTGAAAAATGCCATGAAAGATAAATCAGTCGGTAAGAGAAGACCCGATGGTATGGACAACCAGGACAAGACAGCGAGTGAAGTCGTCGTCAATGTAAAGTAAGATGCCAGAAATGTTCCATTCAAGCCCATTAAAGATATTATCCTCGATTCCTACGCCCCTCACTATAAACTAGGCGACAGATATTTACTTTTCTATGTGTTAAAAATGCGCATACATAAATATTGATAGTTTTTAGCGTTCAGAGTTCTCTGCTCGACTGTTTGGAACGGAAAATGTATAGTTGTGATCGCTGTGGGCGATGAAGGACAGCGATCACATTTTTATTGTCGGTCCGAACAAACAGTGTGTACCTTTAGGTTCTCAGATGAGCCTCTGACATGAACGGAACCGAGCACCTGAAGCATCTAGATTAAAGACGAATACCCAAAGTGGACGGAGCTACCTCTCATATGGTGTGGAAAGTACGAAAAATTGGAAAGAAGACGCTGGAGATGAAGCGCATTCAAAACCATACCAGTCACCATTCAACTTTCTCCAAACGCAAGGGCGGTTTGCTAAAATGTTTCTGTTCTCTGTGATGCTGAAGTTGCTCTTATAATCTTCTCTGATACCGGCAGGATTTACGAGTTTGCAAGCCACGACGGGTAAGTTACATTCATGGGTACATTGCAATGGCATACTTTGTTCAATGCATTTAATTATCGGTATTCGCTTTGACTAAAATTGATGTTTCAAATTTAACGTTACAATTCCACGGTCAAGAAGCTTATTAAAACGGGTAGGCCAGGAGGTCCGTCTTTCATCAAATGTCAGAGTAGAATAAGTATAGGCCTCAACGTCATAAAATTATTTGTAATTTGCTCCACATTAAAAGCCTAAGTCAGGGTTTGCACGGAGAAACTGTCAGTGGAGTCGACACAGAACTATGGGAGAAGCATTTCGTGGAGTTTTTAGTCTTCTGGAATGGCTCTTTAGCTTTAACTGGAGAAAGCCTCTGTAAACTGGATTACAGATAACTACATCTGGATGGAAATATGGCCCGGCAAGATGAGTACGAGCGTTTGGTGTAGACAGTATAATCTTCGCATGCCATGCATGTGGAGTAAGCTGCCACTGATTCGGGATGTCGAGGATGAGGAAGGTGGAGGAACGGCAGTTCTAGCTTGGGCATGCAAAGCATAAACCAGGGTTTGCACAAAGCAACTGTCAATGGAGTCCACACAGAACTATGGGATAAGCATTTCGTGGAGTTCTTAGTCTGCTGGAATGGCTCTTTAGCTTCGACTGGAGAAAGCTCTGTAAACTGGATTACAGATAACTACACCTGGATGGAAATATTTCCCGGCAAGATGAGTATGAGCCTTTGGTGTAGACAGTATAACCTTCGCATGCAGTGCATGTGGAATGTGGATGGGGAAAGTTTGAAAAGTTTTCCAGGTAGCCATGGGATTGGGTCACGAAATGACCCCGTAATTTCTAAGTCATTATTGCATATTAAGGTGCCCAGTAAACACTGAAGATTTTGGCAGATTCCAATGGAAGCCTGAACATGACAACTAGTGATTTTGAGTCTTTACTAAATTTTTACTAGAGAATTAATAATAGAAGTTTTTCAATTTGGATTTTTCCTTTGATATAGATTGTATGCTGATTATGGGGTATATCATCGCTGCTCCCATAATTCCCTTGAATGTTATTATGGACACCTCCAAAGCCCACAAAATGCAAGTCTGCAGGAAGACCAGTTAGGTTTTTCCATTGTGACCAGACTGAAGGATATTAAGAAAGCCATCCCCGACACCTGCAAAGCCCACAAAATGCAAGTCTGCAGGAAGACCAGTTTGGTTTTCTCCATTGTGACCCCAGCAACAAAATGTTCTACTCATGGGAAAATCAAACTAAAGTATATTAAGAAAGCCATCCCGAGTTTCGATCTCTCGCTTACAGCCTTCCCAGGGTTCCGACTTCAAATTTCAAATTATCATGCATTAAACGGATCTTTGGTGGTTGGTAGATTTGAAGCAGACCCTCAACTACCTATCCTTCGGGTATAAAGCTGCAACACTGGGACAAGACTATAGCGCAATTTAAGCATAATCTTGGGGATTGGACAAGACTATAGAGCAATTTAAGCAAAAACTTGGCGATTTGGCAGATTCTTCCATACAGTTTCTTCTCTCACATTGCTGCCATCGTATTTATAATCCATTTACAGTTACCCTGGTCGGGTACAGATTGTTTCCTGCTGAAGTGCTTTGATTTACTGATTTTCTCCTCTACAGACTCCAACGAATAATGATTTTTTATTGGATCACAGCGCCTGGCAGCCTAACAGAACATCTCTAACAAATCTTCGCTCTGCCGGCATTTTCTCCCCAATTGGATTCTTATATGGATCTTGTCATAAAGACCTGTTTTCGGCTAGCTGCCAGCCTCTCCTCCGGGATCTTTTCTACTTGACTGCCGTCAGCAATATTTTGTGGATCCATTTAGTAGCCAACGAGCTCATTCTTGATGTTGAGTTCTACTTTTAGTCTTCCACTACATTTGATCGACATATTTTAGCAGAACTATGAGGAACAGCGGGGAACTATAGTCACGATCAAAAACTTTTGAAGTTTCATTGGCGCGGGAGCCGACTTTATTAGCCGATCCTCCCGAACATGTGGCCGCCCCTGCTCAAAAGCATCATAAGCCAAATCCAAAAAATGTGCCCGAACAGACACATGGTTTAGTAATCGAAGTTGATGGATACTGGGACGAATCCATTAAACTAAAAAATCAGGCACTAGTTCGACGTTTGGTACGTCTTCCATTTCCTTATTCCTGAGGATGTTGATCTTATAACAACTAGTTCGTGGGTCAAAGGATGTTGATTCTTATCCCTGGAGTGTTGGTCTTTTGGCTTCGATCCAATCATCGACCTTCCACGGCGAAATATATTATAGGTCAAACTGCCATGGACTTCCTCTCGAACTATGTACCAGGCATGCAATTATAGACATTTCAAATTCAATTGCTAAATTCTACTACCTAGTCGAAAGCAGTTTGAAAAATATGGCCAAACAAACAGCGCGGGTTGTGGTTGAAAGATAGCTTTCAGGGGCTCTCCGGAAATTATTGCTCTTTATTGGCGTACTTGATCACGTAAGTAAATAGTAGACTACTGAGAAATTCCTTTTAGATGTAACTGCTGCCATGAAACAGGACCAAACTACATGGAATGCCATGTATATTATCTTCTCTGTCTCCATCTCAATACGTCTTAATCCCTATCCATAACAACTCTCCATTACAAAAGTGCCCTGTTATATTGATGCCTGGGACCTCTTTGGACACCCTTCCTCCATAAAAAAATTGTTCTACTTCATTGGTGACGAACAACATTTCCTATTCAGTGCCCTTCCCATCCACATCAACTTCATGTCTCAACCCGATCATTAAATCCTCTGTTTATAAAATTACCAATCCTCTATCGACTAAGATTAATCAGCACTCAAAGCCCCCTACTCTTCCCAAGCCACGGTGGTCTCCCTCAAATCTAGCCTCTAAGTCCATGACCTCTCCTGCAACCCTTCCTGCTGATCCATATTTCACCACCCCTATTAAATTTGGGGGCCCCACCGATCGTACCCTTTCCCCATTTTCAGAAAATGTGGACATGGAGGTCCTCACCATGGAATATCAGAACAACATGGAGCAACTAACAATCAAAAAATCGTTCTTTGATGATTATGACATCATTCCCAACCCTGCATTTCGCAAGAATGTCACATCCAAAAACAAGAATGGGATCAAATATAAAAAATCTCAAACTGCTCCCTAAACACTTCAATTTGCTAGAACATTTTCATCAATCCTCAGATATGCCGATATCTGGACCTACATCACATGGGGTTAACTCTCAGAAAACACTTCCCAATAATACTTTTGGTCCTTAGAGCAAAGCCTCCTGAAATCGACCTTCCTTAATGACAATATTATCTCTAAATGTTTGAGGTCTAGGATTGGCCCACAGAAGGAAATCCTTGGAAAGCATAATCGAGATCTACAGTCCACGGATAATACTTCTACATGAAATAATGACAACCAGGGAAGATTCTTGGGAATGCTACAAATCTATCCAAAATGGCATTTAGGTGCAGTCAATGAAAGGGTTTATCATGGGGCATGGCAACGATGTGGACCCCAAAAACATATAAATTCAGGGCATTTAATTCACTGGTGCGGTTCATATTCTCTGGTGGTCACAGGAGCACAAAAATGCGTCTTCGTATCATCAATATGTATGATCCCTATACAAACAGGAGGGATTTCTAGGAAATGGAAGATCATAGTGGCATTCTAGATCTCCATTCTATTATATTGGCAGGAGATTAGAACTTTACTATTGACTCATAAAAAATTTGGGGCTCCCTTGGTCGACGAGACCTAATGGGAACTACTTTAAAGACCTCTTTAAGAAGAAAGCACTTCAAGATATTAAACTTGATCCTATGGGTCCTACATGGAGGAATGCTCATCTCGGATTGTAGGGTATAGCAAAACAATTAGATTGATTCTATGTAAAAGAGTCCACAACAAAAAATCTATAACATGTGCACTCATGGATTCTGCCCAATAAACTTTCAAATCATTTTCATATATTAATGAATTGGTATAGGGTAATACTACAAAAAGCCCCTCTTTTCAAATTTAACCACTTTTGGCTAAAGGAGCCAGATTTTATTGAACTTGTACATTTGTTCTGGCAGACTCCACCTGATTACTTTCCTCCTAGAATGATAGTTAAAGTAAACAAGAAACTCATAGCTCTCAAGAAAAACGTAAAAATCTATGCAAGGAAAGAAAACAATATATGATTAAAGATCTAATCATGATTGATAAACAACTCAAAAAATTGGGAGATTCTAACCATCCAAAATATTTCTTTGAAACAACAAAGACTAAAATTCTTAACTTAGAAATTCACAAATCCCAAATCCTATTTCGACAGCCTGAAGAATTACAACAAAAGAGTCGGCTCATGTGGGTTACAACAGGGGATAAAAATAACAAATTTTTCCACAACCAGGTTAACATTAGGCAAAAAAAAGCAATATTTGGAGTACTAAATCTGGATCTTCAGAAATTCTCCATTCACAAGATGAAATTATTGTGGAACTAGTGAAACATTTCAACAATTTATATGGCTCGAGGGAACATGTCCCTTTCTACAAACAAATGGATATATGTGATATTTTTCCTATTTTATCTGCAGCGGAGGACAATAAAAAAATGGAACGTCTAGTGTCTAAGAAGGAAGTCCTTCACATTCTAAAATAACTTGCGAGGGAGAATGTCCTGGTCTAGGTTCATGGATAATGGACCTTTTCATTCATTTCCAGTACATTATGATTGACTATATTACTGAGATGGTGGAGGAGTCTAGATGTCTCAGATGGGTATCAGATGCAACAAATGTTACCTTCATCACCCTCATGCCAAAGGTATCCAATCCTACATCTTTTATTGATTTCCGAACAATATCTCTATGCAATACCATTTACAAATTAATATCTAAAAATATTAGTAACCATCTCTAACCTTTCTTATCTAAACATATATCCGCTAAGAAATTTGGCTTCTTAGAGCATCGTCAAATCCACGATGTTGTAGCTATCGCCCAGGAATGCATGCATTCCATCCAAGCTAGACATTTGGATGCTTGTCTTCTGATTCAATGGATTAAATCTTGTATTAAGTCTGCTTCACTTTCCATTCTGGTCAACGACATTCCTACAAACCCCTTTTCAGCCTCTCGAGGCCTCGGATAGAGCTACGTTATGTCTCCTCTTCTATTCATTACTATCATTAATGGTCTCAATAGAAAATTCTTGGAGGCTCAAGCTAATGGGGCATTAACTCGTTGTTGCATAGTGGATTGGGTCCCCCTGTCCCACTTAATCTTTCCTGATGATTTGTTGGCGATTGGAAAAGTTGCCCCCTCAGAATGGCAGGTGATATTTTCTATTCTACAAGATTTTTCTCTTATTTCGAGGCTCTTCATAAACCATTATAAGACCATTCTGATCTCAAACAAAACAAAAGAGCCTCGGATTTTAGAGATAACAAACATCTTTAATGAAGAGATCAAACATTTGGATGGGGCTTGAAATATTTGGGGTTTCTTCTGAAGACTAATGGATACAATAACAAGGATTGTGCTTGGATAAACAAAAAAATAGACAAAAGGATAAATATGTGGTCACACAAATGGAGATCATTTGGAGGATGACTTATCCTCATAAAATCTATCCTCTATTGCATTCCTATTTACTCGATGTACACTTTCAAAATTCCTATGGGTGTTTTCCACAAAATTAACTTTTTTATTTCCCATTTTCTATGGGTTGGTACAAAAAAATACTGTAAAGTCCATCTTGTTTGTATGGAGATACTCAACCTCTTGGTATCCCTTGGTGGTTGGGGAATCAGGTGCTCAAAATTAGGCTCAAAAATCAAAGTGTTAGAATCTTTATAAACCTAGCTTCAGATCGAATATCTCATCATTTTGATTCCAATGGTGTAAACGACACTCAAATCCAAGCTCGTATGCAGAAGTTATAGCAAGTCAAAGTTCAGGTTTGAATTGCTCAAATGACAAGATTGGATGATGTGGAAAGGTCCTTCAATGAATGAGGAGGCACCAAGTCAGCCCCGAGTAGGCAAGGTTGTGATGCGATAAGGCAGGCAGGAAGCATTCAAGAATCAACTGGAGGCACAATGCAATGGATCACAATCACACATTAGCGAAGGGAGGTGTTACAGAATTGACCCATGGCAGGTACTGGGTTATGATGCAATCAAACAACTCACACGACACTACAGAATGTGCTCGCACAAGTTTAGGTTGCGAGGTGATATCACAATCGAAGATTGCAAGACGATCGAAAGTACCATATATACAAGACCCAATACTCTGCCAATTATGAAAGGATCGCAGACAAGATACAATTATCAACTCTAGTTAAGAATTTTGTTGGGTCCATGGAATCACAATCACAGATCACCCGCCTTGTTGATAGTCCATAAGATCACAGGACTCTATTGATTGTGATTTACGATGGGTAGTCGATGCTGACGGATTATGGCCCACCGAGCGACAAAATTCTCACTTGGTCAGCAGATTTTTGGAGCAGAATTGTGGGTTCCTGTCAAATGTGGAGTAATTTGTGGAAGGATAGTGGGAAAAAAAGGGGCTAGATAACCATTTTTGGACATTGTGGACTAATTTGAAGTAGGTTTCAGAAGAATTTGAGCATTGTAAACACATATTTTTACACTTTTAGCATAATAGAGAGGCCCAAGCCATTGGAAGCTAAACCAAGGAGACGTATCCCAAGAGGGGTGAACTCCTTTATCATGTGCTTGTTGTAATGTGTTTTTATGATGTTCTGTATATGTTTATGTTGTTGTTTAGTTTCTGTTTTATGTTAAATTACTCATAAAATTAACATAAAAACTCTTCATTTCACTTGCAAAAATTAATGAATCTTTAAGCACAATGAAAGCATTTTGTTTATAATATGAGGAGGATCTTAGCACTACAAATTAATATTCTAAATGAGACCAATTTGGTATCAGAGCATTAGGTTTTCTTTGTGAAAGAAGGATTTAATTGTTTGCAACTTTATGTCATGCTTACAAGGTTAAAACTCAAAAGAGGTGAAGGAGAGCTGGTTGGAAGCCCTGAAGTTGGGTCAAGGGAAAGAAGAGCAAGTTTGCCACAATATCCAACACCAGTTCAAACTCAAGTTATAGTTGAAACTCCGGAGATCATGTCTCGTGAAGGAGAACCTAAAAACATGATAGAAGATGAGAAGACCTTCAGAAAGGCTTTCTTTGATATGACAGAGATGGTGGATGTCCTCTATGAAGAGAGGAATAGGAGGTCGCAAGGAGAAAGTTCCAAACATCCCAAAGGAGAAGGCTCTTCAGGAGGAGGTAATGGAAATCGAGATAAATATCCATCCTCTCCACTATCTTCTTCATCTTCTTCTCCACAAGCATCTTCACACTCTTCCACTAATACATCACTTACTCATACTCATCATCATTCCTCAAAAGCAATTGGTAAATCACCTTTTTTAATAGTTAATGTTAAATTCAATTTGCCCATGTATAATGGTGAAGTGAATGTAGAGAAGCTTGATAATTGGATTCCTTAGTTGGAGGTCTATTGAAGGATTCAAAACCTTCAAGTGGATGACACAAAGATTCATTTAGCTTACTTGAGAATGGTAGGTGCAACACTAGTATGGTGGGAATCAAAGACCCAATAGGAGATTAAAAAACATGGTAAGATCTATATTTATTGGAATGATTTCATTGCTGCAATCAAAATATAATTCTACCGTCTAGATTATATGTAGAAAGCCATAATGAATTGGTAGAACATTAGACGACTTAAAGGTTAAAATGTGCAAGATTACACCCAAGAATTTAGAAAATGGTCTCTGATGTTAGCCGTAGATTTGTAATCAGAGGACACACTGCTAAAGTACATAGGGGGTTTACATAGTTACCTTAGGCGTACTATCTTAATGTTTAATCCCAGTAATCTGGATGATGTGTGTGTGTAAGCCACCCATCTTGAGGCAAGAGGGAAGAACAACCCAAAAGAAGGTAGTAAAATTCCATTTAAGGGTAAAGAGAAAGAAAAGGGTTTCAAGCAAAAGAAAAATCCATCCATTAAAAAGGAAGGAGAGAAAAAAATTTGTAAACATTGTTCCAGAGAGGGTCATGATGAAGCTCACTATTGGAAGCTTCATCCTGAAATGAAACCAAATAAATTAAACAACAAAGGAAAATAAAAGACAGTTGCAATCACTCAAGAATATGATTTTGGATCCAAATCGGGTGATGAAACAAAAGTCACAGCCATGGGGTTTCAAGGAAAGGAACCCATTGCCAGCACTAGTTCTTCAAACTCACATAATGAAACTCTGAACGAAAAGAGGAGAATAGAACTGTTTCACATAAAGGTGATATCAAAACATAACAAGATCTATACATTGTTTGATAGTGGCACTCAAGCCAATCTTATCTCAGAAAACATTGTCAAGAGTTTAAATTTGGAAACTGTTCCACATCATAAACCGTATCCACTTGGATGGGTATGTGACAATGCACAATTGTAGGTTATGAGAAGATGTAAACTAAAATTCACAATCACTGGAAAATTCATAGGTAAAGTGGAGCTTGATGTTGTGTCGCTAGATGTCTGTGGCATCATTTTGGGAAGCCCATACCTTTATCACAAAAAATCTATTTTCCATCGACATGAAAACAAATATCACATTTTCAAAAATGGAGTAGAATATATTGTGAGAGATCATAGCCAAAAACAAATCTTTCGATTGTTAATGCAGGGCGGATGAAAATACTTGTGAATTCAAGCAAGAATATTGGGCCTGTCATGATCAAACCCAAGAATGATATTGATTATGAAGCGTTTGATGGATGTAATTTGAATTTGAAAACTGATTTGTTTGACGCTGTTAGCCAATCTGATGAAATGTTTCAGGAATCAAAGGGATTACTTCCCAAGAGGGGAATCCAACCTAAGTTACAGTTTCAACAAAAGTGTCTTCCTTAATAGGATTATTTAGTCTACTCCTTTGCTGTGTGGTGCACCTCTTATTTTCGTGCTCGTGAAAAATGGCAAGCATTTCCTTGAATGGGCTTCAAGGAGTGGTTTTCATCAAAGTAGTGTTGTTGAAGGAGATATAGGGAAGACGACATTCAAAACCAAGCAAGATTTGTTTGAATGACTTGTTATTATTTTCTGTCTTTTCCATACTCCTACTATTTTTACCCATATGAAGAAAGATGTTTTGAAGCCATTTCTAGACAAGATAGTCTATCTAGATGACATTTTTCTTTTTAGAAAATTTCATTATGAACATGTCATGTGTGAGAAAAAAATACTTGATGTCGTATGTCATGAAAATTTGTTTTTGAAGATGTTGAAGTATATGTTGGATAAAACTTCTTTGATGTACTTGAGCCATGAGATTGGTTCTTCCAAGTGTCTTCAGGTTTCTTTTTGGTAGTCTACATGGGATGTGGATAAGGTGAGTTGAAGCTAGACTTCTCTAATATTGAAGCAGTAATAGTCTGTGGAGGCCTTTACTCTATTCTTGCAGACACAGGTGAAGGAATCATACGTCCCCGTGAAGTCGGAGATGCCTTTGCTCTACTCATAATTTACACAAATAGGCTCAAGATAGTCATTTGGATAAGAGGTTTTTTGGGAGAAACCCAATGTTGGAGGACAAAATTTGTTAATTAATATTCTATTGTAATTCATTTACATTCATTGGCAGTTGTGCAAAAGGTCTTCTAGTGGGGAGGAAAACAACGAGAGGCATTTGATGCTTTAAAACAAAAGGTCAATATAGATCCAGTTCTCTCTTTTCCATACCTGAGACAGTCATTTAAGTTTCAGGTTGTTGTATGTGACTATGCCATGGGCGCAATCTATTTGCAATATGGTAAGACAATTTCTTTTCATTTAGAAATTTTCAATGATAAAGTGTTTAAGTTGCAGTGACAAAGGCACTTCCATTTGATGGGTTTTATTCTACTATTCCACTCGGTTAAAAGGTATAAGTGAAAATTTTATTGATGTACTTTCTAGGACCATATTTTGTATAACTATTTTCCTCAAGCATTATTTTGTGTTAGATGAAAGTTACATTCAGAAAAATACATACTTTCAGGATGTATATTCAAGCTTGAGTCAGAGGAATCAACTGGAGGAATTTGCTTACCATTTGCATCATAATATATTGTATTATCTTGGTAAGAAGGATGTTTTTATTGATACTAACATGGACAAGGCCAAAGAGTTCATTGAACGACTCCAAATGGTACATCAAATAGTGCAAGAACAACTTGAAAAGGTTAAAGGAAAGTACATAGAAAGGCACCACAAGAATCGTGGAGATCACAAGTTCCAATTTAGTGAACAATGCAATGAGATTGTAAAGGTGAGGGAACTATACCCTCAGTTGCTAGTCAATTAAAAGTGATCTTTTGGGGTCCAAAATACTTCCAGTGGGGAGGAGTGATCAGGTGCTCAAAGTTAGGCTCAAAAATCAAAGTGTTAGAATCTTGATAAACTTAGCTTCAGGTCAAAGATCTCGTCATTCTGATTCCAATGGTGTGAAAGACACTCAAATCCAAGCTCGTATGTAGAAGTTATAACAAGTCAAAGTTCAAGTTTGACTTGCTCACATGGCAGGATTGGATGATGTGGCAAGATCCTTCAGTGAATGAGGAGGTGCCAAGTTGTAAGCTGCCACTGGCCCCCACATGTGCTTAATTTCAATCGCAGGAAGCTCGGCATTAAAAATTAAACCCATAGTAGGGAAGGGTTGCGATGCGATAAGGCAGGTGGGAAGACATTCAAGAATCGACCGGAAGCGTGATGCAATGGATCACAATCGCACATTGGTGAAAGGAGGTGTTACAGAATAGGTCTACGATAAGCACCGAGTTGCGACGTGATCGCACGTCTCGCACGACACTACAAAATCGACCACGATAGGTGTGGCTTGCGATGTGATATCGCAATCGCAAATCGCAACACGATGCAAAGTCTTGCATATACAAGACCCCAGTACTCCGTCGATTGTGAAAGGATCCCAAACACGATAGAATTCTAAGCTCTAGTTAAGAATTTCATCAAGTCCACCGAATCGAAATCGCATATCACCCACCTGGTTCGAAATCCATAAGACTACAGGACTCTGCCGACTTCGATTTGTGATGGGAGGTCGGTGCTGATGAATTATGGCCCGCCGCGTGGCAAAATTCTCACTCGGTTAGTAGATTTTTGGAGTGAAATTATCGATTCCTGTTAGATGTAGAGTAATTTGTGGAATAAATAGTGGGAAAATAAGGGGAAGTCATAACTTGTTCAGTTTTTCACCAAATTGGATGTAAAAGGAGGTTAGATAGCCATTTTTGGGCATTCAGAACTAATTTGGAGTAGGTTTCAGAAGCATTTGAGAATTCTAAACAAATAATTTTACACTTTGAGCATAATAGAGAGGCCTAAGCCAATGTAAGCTAGACCAAGGAGACGTAGCCCAGGAGGGGTGAACACCTTTATCATGTACCTGTTGTAATGTGTTTTGGTGATGTTCTGTTTATGTTTATGTTGTTGTTCTATTTCTGGTTTATGTTAAATTTCTCATAAAATTAACATAAAACTCTTCATTTCACTTGCAAAAATTGATGAATCCTTAAGCACAATGAAGGCATTTTTTTATAATTTGAGGAGGACCTTAGCACTGCAAACTAATATTCTTAATCAGATCATTGGGTGTAAAAAAATCTGTTGTTGGATGAAAAATTTGATTCCTCATTCACAGAGTACTCATCTTGCATACTTTAGATGGACCCTGCTACATGAAAAATGAGAAATACATAAAAAATGTTATTGTGATCACATATTTTCATGTATTTCTCATTTTTATTATAGTAGAGTCCATTGAAAATATGCAACATGGGTGCTCTTGGATGGCAAATTAAATTTTGGATCCAACGAGTACTCTCGCTCGAAATTTGAGGAAAACCTTAAGGAGATAAGTTGAAAATACAAGTTGAAAAGGTAGTTTTATTATTTTATTATTTATTAATATTTTTACTTTTTTACTCCAAAAATGGTGAATCATCCCCCATGGTCGAGATCATCATCTTGAATCCTATTGGTTCTTATAAAGCATATTTTGGTTGTATATTTTCTTAGGAGGCCCATTTTAGACCTCAAAGTTACCCTAACGATTGTTTAACTTTTTCTTTCAAGAGACTTTTAATTTAGAGGTATCAGAGTGCCTTGAGATTGAGCTAACATCAATATTAGAAGGTTTTGTACATCCACTAGCAACATAATCTATATTAGAAGCTACAATCATCCCTTTACTAATAGAAACTATAAATTTAGAAGTTTTGTTGAAAGAATTCCATGCTTTAATAAGCCTTTTCGCCCTTTGTGGGAGACTTGGTATGTAAAATGAGTGTACATTATATCTATCAAATTCACATGACGATTGCCACTTGTAAGCTTTTCACTTGTATAAGCGCCATAAGTGAACATAGTTATTGGATTTTGCACACATGTGCAATGACTATTAATGCCAAAACCTTCCTTGGAAACCATATTAGCTAAATCATAGGCTTAATTAGAATATGCACGCCTTTTTTTTATCCATAAAATTAATTTTTTGTTTTTGTTTCTTCCAATAATACATTGATAATGAAGAACTCTTTTACAATAAAAGAATTAACTTTCAATTTCCAAGATCTTTTACATCTATCATTACTATCATTAACTCTTCCTTTGTCAGTTGCATTCCTTGACTTATGCCTCATCTATATGCTAATCCTTCATCTTCCATTAGTGCTTAAAATTTAATCAAATATTGGTCCTTGCTTGAAAATATTTCTCAATGGTTTATCTATTCATCCTTTTCTTATGATATTGAAGAGATCACATAATATTATTCACTAGGAAAACAAAGATAAATACTCATAGTTTTCAATAGCACCAACAATACTAATAAATTTGTAGGAACACCTTTTGAAAAAATTTCAAGAATTTTGATCACTGTTCCACAAGATCTACTTTGATCAATATTCTCATAACTCTACTAAAAGGTATTCTCATAACTCTACTAAAAAGTATTTCATAGACTCAAATTTTTGCACACAAAGATTTGCAAATTATCTTCTCACATATTCAGGGTTAATAGTTTTTACTTTATCTATTCCTTGATATGTCCACATCCATCCTCTTATCATGTTGTTGCAATAAAGCTTGGAAAAATAGAACCTTCCACACTTTGGATGAGAAAAAGAGATTTAGATTTTTTATTTTATTTTATTTTTTCGATTTTTCCTCAATGGTTCTCTTTGGATTTGAGTCCAATCTATAAGAGTTTGAACATATGCTAAATCCAATAAATCTTGTGAAAAAAAATGTCTTCATTTTAATAAGTCCAAATTTAGCTACAATTCCCACATTGAAATATTGATATTTGAGGCTAAAAAATGTCAATACCATTAGTGTGGTTTCCCATTTCTTTAAATTTTGAACAATTTCTACTAAAGAAACTTCATAAAAAAATTAATTGTTAACCTTACTCCAATACAACATGTAGAAATTACAAGGAAACAAATAATTCCAAAATACACCATTAATATTGAACCCAAAACTTCAAATATCTCATTCTCATTCTTTGTTCTCTTTCTTCCAACTGAAAAATCAATACCTTTATATATACATAATATTTTGTTGTAGTAGTTACAACCACCCTACAAAATTTTGGCTCGCATGCAAATTTCAGAGCATACCTTTGATCGATCAATCATTCCTTGCTCACATGTTGGTAAGATGACAATCTCAAACTCCCCTCCTTGATCTTAAGAGTTGTTCACGTTCTCATCTTTATGCAGCATGTGCCATCTTTGGGCATAACGATTTTTGTTTGTCATGCAAAGAGAATGTTGTTTTGCTTCAAGGGAATGCATGCACGCATGAGTTTTTATCATCACATATATATGTTTCATACTCACTTCACGCACTGTTGTCACGAAGGATGTTACATCACGAATAATATGTTTATACACTAATAATGTAAACTTTGAAATGAGAACTATAAACTCAAAATGGAAACTCTAGCAAAAAACCCTAGAAAAACATGAAAAAGAGTGCTAAAAATGTAAAGTGGTGATGCTGGAATAAGGCTTTTTGTTTTCTAGGGTAAATTTTCAACATGTTTTAAAAATGGCAGTGAAAACCAATTTTTTGTGCAAAACAAACCCTCAAAACGAAAAGTGTTGATGCTGGAATAACACTTTTTTTTTCTAGGGTAAATTTCCAGCATGTTTTAAAAATGACAGTGAAAACAAGTTTTTTGTGAAAAAATTGTGCAAAAAACACCCTCAAAACGAAAAGTGTTGATGCCAGAATAACACTTCTTTTTTCTCTAGGGTAAATTTTCAACATGTTTTAAAAATGACACTGAAAACCAATTTTTTGTGCAAAAATTGTGCAAAAAACACCCTGCAAAAAACACTCTCAAAACGAAAAGTGTTAGACGCTGGAATAACACTTTTTTTTTTAAACAAAAAAAGCTTAAAAAAATAGCAAAACGTAAATAAAAATATATATTAAAAACAAAACATAAAAAAAATTAAATATACAAAAAGACAAAAAAATCAAACATAAAAAAAATTAACCTATAAAAGATAAGAATTAATATATATATATATATATATATATATATATATATGAAAAACATCTTTTAAAAAAATTTGAGAAAAAATTTGAAAGAGATTTTTAAGAAATATACAATTAAGTAAGTAAAAATAGAAATTAAAAAGAAACTAAATAAAAGAATAGAAAACTAACAAATAAAACATTAAAAACTACTAAAATTAATATTAAAAATATTTAAAAAAACCTAACATATATATATATATACTAGAAAAACAACAACCAAAAAACAATTAAAATTTTTAAAAATATACATATTTTCAAATTTAAAAAAAAATTAAAATAAAAAAAAAACATTTAAAAAAAACGATATATTTTTTATTTAAAAAAAAATATTAAATTTCGATGTGCAAAAAACACATTAAAAAAAAAATGAAATATAGTTTTTATTTAAAAAAAAACATTTAAAATATTTCGAATATATATATATATATATATATATATATATATATATTATATATATATATATCTATTAATTTGAAAAAATATGGTTAATGTATTTAGGAAAAAAAAACCAAAGAATCGACCACCATCCGGACGCCTGTGGCGACGCGACATTGGCAGCCTGCAGCTCTGTCGCCTAAAGCCACGCCCCCACAAGAGGCCGAGCAACCACCAATTCTTTTGTTTTTTTAAATAAAAAATATTAATTTTTAAATATGTTAAACGTATTAAAAAAAATAATTTTAAATGTTTTTTAATTTTTTATATATATATTTTAAATGTATTTTTTTTAAATCCTTGAAATTTTAAAATATTTTAAATGTTATATATATATATATATAATATATATATATATATATATATATTAAATTGAAAAAATATATGTTTTTTTTTTTAATTTTTAAATGGTTTTTTTTAAACCCAAAATATATATATTTTTAAAATTTAAAATATTTTTCGGTTTTTATTATATATATATATATATATATATATATATATATATAGATATATATAATATATTATATATATATATATATATATATTATTGTTTTATATATATTTTATTGTTTTTTTCTTTCCTTTTAGTTTGAGTATATTTTGGTTTTTTAAGGGTTTTTTTAATGATTTTAATTTTAGTTTTAATAGTTTTTTATTTATATTTTTTAATTTTCTATTTTTATTTTTAATTTAGTTTGTTTTATTTTTATTTTTAGTTCTGCCAAATAAATTTATGGTTTACGAGATAATTTGTTTTTATTACCTTTTTTTTTTGTCTTTTTTACATCTATTTTTGTATTTTTTTTTATGTCAAAAAAAATTGACATAAAAAATTTTAAAGTGTAAAAAAATGTAACATTTAAAAAAATCCACACTTAATACATTAAAAAATTTGAAGTGTAAAAAATAAGCCCTCTTAAAAAAAGTTTGATGTTGCATCAACATGTTTTAAAATCAGCATGAAAATCACTAACATTTTAAAAAATATTTATGTTTGATACATAAGAAAATTTAAAGTGTCAAAAATATGCTCTGAAAAAAAGAAAAAGAAAAATGTATTCTGCATCACCACTTTTCAAAATTGGGTCACTTTTTTGCTACCTCTATGAAACGGGTAATCATATTAGTTCCCATTTCAAAGTTTACATAGTTCATTCTAGATTGCCTACATTGTATCACTAAGTGTACAAGTGCAATGATAGTTGAGTCCTATCATTGTTTACATTTGTGTCACTGATATCACACTTAGCCATTTCCCGAGCATCCTAGCCTCTTCCAGCTTCCCGAAAATGTGCACTCTTCTTCTGCAACCCTCAAGCTTTCTCCCTTGCCTACTAGAAATGTGTAGTGCAGAAAGACCTAGCCCTCCTTGGCATCCAAAACTGCCTAATGGTTTCCTCGTGTGTCTTTCCCCCAGCGAGAACCTGCTATCTCCAGAAATTGCGCAGTATTGTCCTTCGACTTCTCAATGTGCCTTGTAACCTAAAACTACGCAATGTTGTCCAAATTGTCGTGTTTGTCTTGCATGAAAAAATTGCGCAGTTGGGCCTTCGAGGGCCTCATTCCGACAACAGTCACTGTCCAGTGAAATTGCGTTGATCTGTCTCTCAATGAGTATAGGAAAATGTGACATGCTAAGATCACTCACAAGGAGATTAGGAGAAGGACCAAGAGACTCAGTGATGTAAGAAGATGAGGACCACATGCAAACTCCGTCATGTGCATGATCATCTCAAGGTAAGTATGGTAAGTAAAGAACACCTTTCGAAGGAGACCCCTTATTTGAGTTTGCAGGACTGCTTGTCATTGTCATATCATCATGTCTTTAGTAATGTGCATGTGTGGAAACAAAAAAAAAATCATTTCATGTGTTTCCTCTACATGTCTTGCTTCATTTTCGCTTGTTTGACTAACTATCGTCTTATGTCGATTGTTATGTCATGCTTGTGACCTTGTTCTAGTGATGTTGAAGGTTTCTCTTTGTGTGTATGAGTCATGTTCGCTATGTAAACATCTATCATACCCACAAACGAAGTTGTAAACAATGTTGCACAAGTGTCGTCACGGTAATTCAATGATCTATCTCAAGTGTCACACTTGTCGCTCTCAACCTTTAGACAATCACACTGAGACATGTTGTCTTGTTGGTTTGAGGTGTCTTGTCTTCGAGTCATGTTGAGTGTGTGTTTGCAAAGTCATGTGTACATAAGTTCACTCGCTGACACACTTAGCTATTTTTCCCAAAATTTGTTGGCCAGACCACCCTCCACGAGTCAGACCTCCACTGAGCTGCACTACCTAGTCTCAGCCCTTTCTGACCAGGCAGTATTGCCCAAAATTGTGCAGAGCTTGAGGCTGTCATCTAAGCAGACTGCACTACACAATTTTGGAATCAACCCGACGGACTCACCAATAACAATGCTGAAGTTGCTCAAAAAGACATCTTAGTCTGCGCTCCCTGCAAGCCTATCCATCAAGCCTCCCATTGGTCAACCGGAGAATTTGACTGGAGCAATAACCCAAGGATGCACTCATCTCTAAAATTGCATACAGGCTGTCTAGCCTGCCTGCCTACATTACCTAAAGAAACTTCATAGACATGAGGGGCAGGCACCCACTGCCTGTCACTACACTACCCCTGAAAATTACGTAGTTTTGTTAGGAAGTCACCCTGCTAGCCTGCTCTCCACTCCTCCTAAAAACTACACATTTTTCATTGATAGTCCACTTGCTGCCCGACATCTCACTCAGCTTGGAAACTACGCAGTCATGTCTTGCTTGACTGCCTCCCATAACTGCGTAGTTTTGACCACTAGGCTCCCGCGATCGTGACCTCCTCTGGAAAATTGCGTAGTGTCTAGGGGATTTTTGGATTTGATGTCGTCTCATCATAAGTGACTGCAAAAACATGGACATGGATGAGACATGGCACGACAATGAATGGGATGAACAAGGACTGCATACTAGAAGACTTGCACACACTTAGACAAAAAAACGACACCTACCATGTAGCAAACGAAGGAGACACATGCACATGCATGAACCATCAAGTGAATACCAAGACCATTGAAGACTCTGTGTGCTTTTCCATGTGGAGGTGAAGCTATAGTACACCACGAGAACACTCATCACTTAGTAGCACAACAACTCGACATGAGCAACACAACCAGAATGTGCAAACCAGTAGTGTCCTTTTGAGTTGTGTCATGAGTCCCCTTGGCCACATCACTACTTTTGGTCATACTTGTGTAATCAGTGTAATGTAACGTGGAAATCCAAGAGACCCACGGATGAAGTTAAAGAGTCATCTAAGTTGAATAGTCATGAGGGAAGTCAAAGAGTCACAAGGGTCAAGTTCACCCTTGGCTATATATACCCCTCATTTGCACACGCAAAGGACCTTTTCATATTGGTTCCTTCCACATAGACTTGAGAGTCTGTAATATTTTCTTTGAGGAGCGAGCAGTGGCTCCAACGCTCCACTATTGGGGCTAGTGATGTATTCTGCATGAGTTTGTCTTGCAACTTTTGTTTAATTTAGGAGCCTGTCATAGGCCATCACGTTTTCCCCCATGTATTGTAATCGTTTGTAAGACCATTCTTTGGATGCTTGTAATGCATGTTGCTTTATCTTCTACTAAGATAGTTGAACTATTTCAGTTTTTTTGGTGCATATGTTGTTTGAAATGTGTTGTATTAGTTGTTATCGTTGTCTTGGTCGTGTGAACTACTCCGCCAGACACTAGACATACTCATTCTTGTAAACTTGTTATAATAACCTTCGCACTCGTGTGGACTACTTCGTCGAACACTAGACAGAACCATTCATGTAAACTTGTTATAATGATTGTCGCACTCGTGTGGACTACTCCGCTGGGTGTTCTATATGATATATGTTAACTTTTGTGTATGTGATTGTAGCACTTGTGTGGACTACTCCGTCGGAAGCTGCACAAATTTTGTTGTGTGGTGTGTCTCTACATGAGTTGGGACTACTCCTTTTTCAATTTAAGACTCACTTTCACCCTCTCCCTCTGCAGTGAAAGAACTTTCACATAAGTGACACTAAGAACTCACTAGGCACACAAACCTCAATGTTTGAAGACTAAGTAAACCACTGTTATGTGTTGACAAACAAGACCTAAGACATATCTTTAAGATAATGGCAACTGGACAATCAGACCGGATGATAGTCATACACCAAACGCTGTGAGGTCTAGTTGGGATTTCATACCAGAAAAATCCCCTGAATGTTGACAAATAGATCTAACACTGTCAACATATTTTTATGACTATGGAAATTGCGAATCATTTGATTCTAATTCCAACTAAATGTAAGTACTAATTTTAACATCATACTAAACTCCCATGTTAGTGGAAAAAAAAGCAGTACAGCTTCAAGATGATTTTGGACTACATAAAGGCTTTGCCAACTGGTTAATCAACAGATTATGTGCCAAACGGTCAGTAGGCAAATTGTACTTTGGTCGCTTGTACAGAATCTGGTATTGAACGGAGTAGATGAGGCCATACAATAAATGGATAGTTTCTCATGGACCACTTTTGTATGAAGAAATCGACTGTGGTATCGAAACTCAAATTTATAAGTCTCTGCATGTAACGTTGATTTGTAGGACTTTCATTTGTACAATTCGAGCAACTGCAATTAAGGAAGATTCAAAGTCTATGTTTAGGCTTTTAAGGAACCCACACAACTGTTGGAATTTAATTCCAACTGCAACAATGAACAGCTGGACAAGAATATGATCTGCAGTAAATACTCCAGGCTGATCGGTGCATCAAAGTCAAGCCCGATATTTTTGTACATTAATATGCATTAAAGTTTCAATTGAATTCCCCTGCAGACAACCGCCTTGTTTTTTGATAGAAGCATCACCGCCTTGCTACATTAAATACAGAGATAAACATTAGAAGATATTTTGTAATATTTTATTGTTTTAATCAGATATGTTTTAGCATATAAATATCACACAACAGTTCTGTTTTGAGGTTAGCAGCAGCAGCTGAAGAATCACACAGAGCAGAGGAGAGCACGCAGCAGCGTGAGGAAGAAGAATAATTTCAGAACAGTGAAATGCACAGCAGTGCAGAAATTTGAATGTAATTTGCTTTCTGGTTGTTTGCTGATAGAAAGGGTAGATGTTATTTGTGTGGAACAGAAGCGTTCCTTGGTAAATCTATTTTGTAATAGAAGTTGTGAAATTCCCTCAGTATGAGGAAGACAAATCTGTAAACAGTTAGTTTATTTTGATGAATACAAGTTAATTTTTCCGTTGCTGTTACACCGTAACTCAAAAAATACTTGACGTCAAAAATTTACGTTGCTGCAACACCACGAACAGCGTTGCTGCAACACAAGTTACAACAACTGAAGAAAAACTGTGTTGCTGCAACACCATTTCCAGAGAACGAATTTTTCTGTTTTCTGAGTTAAAAACAGAGTATTTTTTCTGTGTTAAAACAGAGTGTTATTCTGCGTTGCTGCAACACCAAACTCAGTTGCTGCAACACCAAACTGTGTTGCTGAAACACCGTTTCCAGCAAGCGATTTTCTGTTTTTCTGTGCAAAAACAGAGTATAAAAAACAGAGCAATTTTTGTCTGTCTGTTATGGAATTTATCAGAAAATTCCAACATGGTATCAGAGCTAGTCTAGGCACTCAGTGAGTCAAAAACAGAGATTGTTTTTCACTGTAGGAGCTGTAAGAAGTTTGTTGAGCAGATTTTTCCAGCAGAGAAAGTTTTTGCTTATTTTCAAAATACAGTCAGTATCTTTTCTTTACCAATACAGGTTAAGATGGCAGATGCTGGAACAGGTTTGACAAATCCCCAACTGCCACAGTTTAATGGGAAAAATTATAGTTATTGGTCCATAACAATGAAAGCATTGTTTGCTTCTCAAGGAATATGGGAGCTGGTTGAAACTGGCTATGCTGAACCTGCAGATGCAACAGCACTGGCTGCTTTGACAGCAGCAGAAAGAGACCAGTTGAAGGGTGACAGAAAGAAGGATGCCAAAGCCCTCTTTTTCCTCTTCCAATCAGTACATGAAAGTGTTTTTCCGCGGATTGCTGCAGCAACAAAATCCAAAGAGGCATGGGATATTCTCAAAACTGCCTATCAAGGCATGGAGAAGGTGAAGACTGCAAAGTTGCAGATGTTGAGGAGAGACTTTGAAAATCTCAGCATGAAGGAATCTGATACAATAGATTCATTCTTCACTCAGGTTATTGGCTTGATAACCCAGATAAGATCTCATGGTGAGATTCTTGAAGATAGAAGGATTGTAGAGAAAATCTTGAGATGTTTACCCTCAAGGTTTGAATCTATTGTGGTAGCAATAGAAGAAACAAAAGATCTCTCACAATTCACGGTAGATGAGCTGAGTGCTTCTCTGTTGTCTCATGAACACAGATTGAGTAGAGGAACAGATTCCTCTTTTGAGCAAGCATTCAAGACTCAGATGTCTTTTGGCCAAAGAAGAGGTCGAGGCAGAGCAAATAACAGAGGTCGTGGTAGAAGCCAAAACAGAGGCAAAAATTACCCTACTAGCACAAGCGGAAGGAGCTGCAATCAGAACCAAGCTGAAGGTTCAAGCAAGCAGCAAGCTCATGGACAAAGGTATGACAAATCCCAAGTCCAATGTCATTATTGTAAAAAATTTGGGCACTACGCCAATGAATGCAAGAAAAAACAAAATGACATGAATAATAGGCAGAATGCTAATTTTGCAAATGAAGAAGATAAGAATCCAAAAAATGTGCTGTTAACATGTAACATTGCACAAGACAAACAAGAAGATTTTTGGTTCTTAGACTCAGGTTGTAGTAATCACATGACTGGAAATATTGCAATGTTTGCCAATCTGGATGAAAATGTGAAATCTGAGGTAACAACAGGGACTGATAATAAGATATCTGTCAAGGGTAAGGGCAGTGTCAATATCCGAGCAAAAAATGGAGAACAGATGACTGTGCAAGCTGTATACTATGTACCTGGTCTGAAATGTAATCTTTTGAGCATTGGACAGCTCATGGACAAAGGTTACAACGTGTTCTTCAAAGATGATACGTGTACAATCAGAGACATACCTCCAAGTAAGAAGATCATTGCACAGGTGCAGATGACCAGCAATAGAATGTTTCCTCTCAAACTCAGGGCAGATTTGAAGGAAGGCAGAACTATTGCGGCTGTAACACAAGAAGTCTTTCAAGAACAGGTGAAAGATGTGAATTGGTTGTGGCATTTGAGATTTGGACATCTCAATTTCGGAGGCCTGAATCTGTTGCACAGAAAGGGCATGGTAAAGGGATTGCCATTGATTGAGAAACCGGACAGCCTTTGTGAAGGCTGCATCTTGGGCAAGCAACACAAGGAAAGCTTTCCAGCAGGAAAGAGTATAAGGGCAAAAGCACCCTTGGAAATTGTTCACTCTGATGTGTGTGGACCGATGCAAATACCATCATTTGCTGGAAATAAATATGTTTTAACTTTTATTGATGATTACACCAGAAAGACATGGGTGTATATGCTGAAACAGAAGAGTGAAGTGTTTGAGAAATTCCGCCACTTCAAAACTCTTGTTGAAAAGCAGAGTGGGCATTATATCAAAGTGCTCAGAACAGATAGAGGAGGAGAGTACATCTCCCAAGACTTTCTGCGTTTTTGCAGAGAGAATGGCATACAAAAGCAGTTCACCACAAGGTATACACCTCAGCAAAACGGTGTTGCTGAAAGAAAGAATAGGACCATTCTTGACATGGTCAGAAGTATGCTGAAGGCAAAACACTTGCCGTATGATTATTGGGCAGAAGTTGTTACTTGCGCAATTTACATCTTGAATAGATGCCCAACTAAAGCTATCATGAACAGAATACCAGAAGAGGCATGGAGTGGTCAAAAGCAAACTGTCACTCACATGAGAGTATTCGGTTGTGTTGCATATGCACATGTACCGGATCAGCTAAGGAAAAAGCTTGATAGTAAGGGGGAGAAGTGTGTCTTTATTGGCTATTGTGATGAGTCAAAAGCATACAAACTCTATAATCCATCCACCAAGAAATTAATAGTAAGTAGAGATGTGCAGTTCATTGAAGATGAAGCTTGGGATGGAAGCTTGGAAAAAACAGTGAATGTAAAGACAATAGTGTCTCATGAAGAACAAGAGGAAGGGACAACAGCAAATAATCCTTCCTTGGTGGCTCCTCCTACACCACAGCAAGTACAACAAACCACACCACAAGCTGGAATCCGAACAGCCTTGAGAAGTCAAGGAAGAACAGTTGCTGTTACACCACAAACAGCTGATGCTGAAACACCACAGGGATCTGAAATACCCTCAAGTTCGGATGGAACTCCAAGCACACCAAGAAGACCAAGATTCAGAAATCTGAATGAGATTTATGAACAAGGAGAGGTAAGTAACAATACCAGTCTGAATTCATTATTAGCTTTGTATTGTCATGTTGATGACCCAATTCATTTTGAAGATGCTGTAGATGAAGATAAATGGATTGAAGCAATGAATGAAGAAATTGGTGCAATTAAGAAGAGTAAAACATGGGAGTTAGTGGATCTCCCTGAAGGCAAGGATGCCATTGGAGTTAAGTGGGTCTATAAGACAAAAAGTAATGCTGAAGGTAAGATTGATAGGCACAAAGCAAGACTTGTTGTGAAAGGCTACAAGCAGCAACAAGGCAAAGACTATGATGAAACCTTTGCACCAGTAGCAAGGATGGAAACAGTCAGAACAATGTTGTCTATTGCAGCACAACACAAATGGAAGATTTATCAGATGGATGTTAAATCTGCATTCCTGAATGGAGTGTTAAAAGAAGAGGTTTATGTTGATCAACCTCTGGGCTATGAAGTTGAAGGCCAAGAGCATAAAGTTTGTAAATTGAAAAAGGCTCTTTATGGGCTGAAGCAAGCTCCAAGAGCATGGTACAGCAGAATAGATGCTTATCTGATTGAGAATGGGTTTGATAAGTGTGATGGTGAACCCACACTCTACATAAAGCAGAATGACGGTAAGATTATTATTGTTGTTTTATATGTAGATGATCTGATTTTTACTAGCAATGATGCTTCTCTCATTGCTGATTTTAAAGCAGTCATGAAAAGTGAATTTGAAATGACTGACTTGGGCTTCTTAAGATATTTTCTTGGAATTGAAGTAGACCAAAGTGAAAATGGTGTTTTCATTTCTCAAGATAAATATGTAGAAGCTGTGTTGAAGAGATTTAACATGTAGAACAGCAAGGCTACTGTGACTCCAACAGTAGTGGGGCTGAAATTAACCAAAGAAGACAGCAACAAATATTTTGATCCAAAACTGTACAAGAGCATAGTTGGCAGTCTTATGTACTTGACTGCAACTAGGCCGGACATTATGCACGTTGTGAGTTTAATCTCCAGATTTATGGAAAGACCGAAAGAGACTCATTGGTAGGCAGCCAAGAGAATTCTAAGGTATGTGAATGGAACGAAGGGGTTTGGTATTTTATACTCCTCTTCTGAAAGTTTCATGTTGACAGGTTACACTGACAGTGATTGGGCTGGAAGTGTTGATGATAGGAAAAGCACATCGGGATATGTGTTTCATATGGGATCGGGAGCCATCTCATGGGCTTCCAAGAAGCAACCAGTTGTGGCTTTGTCAACAACAGAGGCAGAGTATGTGGCAGCAACAGCAGCAGCATGCCAAGCAGTATGGCTGAGAAGAGTTCTCAAAGATTTGTGTCATGAACAAGAAAATAGCACAACCATTTACTGTGACAATAGCTCAGCAATAGCATTGTCTAAAAACTCTGTTTTTCATAAAAGAACAAAGCACATAGACACCAAATTTCACTTCATACGTGAATTGGTTAACAATGGTGAGATTGTTTTACAGCACTGCAGAACAGAGGATCATCTTGCTGACATCTTGACAAAACCATTAGCAAAGAAGGGTTTTGATCATTTCAGAAAATGTCTGGGTATGCAGCAGTTGAAATTAAGGGGGAGTGTTGGAATTTAATTCCAATTGCAACAATGAACAGCTGGACAAGAATATGATCTGCAGTAAATACTCCAGGCTGATCGGTGCATCAAAGTCAAGCCCGATATTTTTGCACATTAATATGCATTAAAGTTTCAATTGAATTCCCCTGCAGACAGCTGACTTGTTTTTTGATAGAAGCATCACCGCCGTGCTGCATTAAATATAGAGATAAACATTAGAAGATATTTTGTAATATTTTATTGTTTTAATCATATATGTTTTAGCATATAAATATCACACAGCAGTTCTGTTTTGAGGTTAGCAGTAGCAGCTGAAGAATCACACAGAGCAGAGGAGAGCACGCAGCAGCGTGAGGAAGAAGAATAATTTCAGAACAGTGAAATGCACAGCAGTGCAGAAATTTGAATGTAATTTGCTTTCTGGTTGTTTGCTGATAGAAAGGGTAGATGTTATTTGTGTGGAACAAAAGCGTTCCTTGGTAAATCTATTTTATAATAGAAGTTGTGAAATTCCCTCAGTATGAGGAAGACAAATATGTAAACAGTTAGTTTATTTTGATGAATACAAGTTAATTTTTCCGTTGCTGTTACACCGTAACTCAAAAAATACTTGACGTCAAAAATTTACGTTGCTGCAACACCACGAACAACGTTGCTGCAACACAAGTTACAGCAACTGAAGAAAAACTGCGTTGCTGCAACACCATTTCCAGAGAATGAATTTTTCTGTTTTCTGAGTTAAAAACAGAGTATTTTTTCTGTGTTAAAACAGAGTGTTATTCTGCGTTGCTGCAACACCAAACTCAGTTGCTGCAACACCAAACTGTGTTGCTGAAACATCGTTTCCAGCAAGCGATTTTCTGTTTTTCTGTGCAAAAAAAGAGTATAAAAAACAGAGCAATTTTTTTCTGTCTGTTATGGAATTTATCAGAAAATTCCAACAACAACAGCCCTCGGAGATCATGATCTTCATCGTGTAGTTTTAAAGTGGCCATCTAAGAGCCCACGCAGATGACATTCAATTAAAAAAATTTGAGTACATGTAGGTTGCTTTAGCATTAAATTCAGTTTCAGGTTCCAATCAAGGATTAACGCATGAGGAGTTCATCAGAGTCCCTGTAGGAATTTGTTTGTATCATATGTGTTTTTTTTTTGGATGGAAGCAGACATGTTATTGTTTGCATAACCAACAGGACTCCTATTTTTATGCGAGGAAAGACGATGAGAACAGAGCTCTCAATGGGTGTTTTTTTTCATAACATTATTAAAAAATATATATTTTCAGTAGTTAGTGAATATTTTGAGAAATTTAGAAAAAGTAACAATTCCTTACTATCAAGATTCTGGTTTTTTTTAATAACTTCGAAATTTTCTTGATTATCCATTTAATCATTATTAAATTCACTTCTTATTTTCTTCTTTTTAACCGTTAATCTTTTTAAAATGTTATCTACATTCTTACTTTATCAATAAATTGTCCCCAATTTGTAGTTTTTTGAACGTACTTCCCCCCACATATATATACTTTTTTTTATTAGATAATCTCCCCAATGATACTAAGTGGCATTTCAATGTAGATTTGTTTCTTATTACCCAATAATTCACTTTTCATCCTATCAAGCTGGGAAGAATAATGTAAAGTATTTGTCCTTTTCCTTCTAACTGTCATCAACAACACTTTGTCATACTTTAACACATTAAATCTGTAATCATCAACACTGTTATCGTACTTTACCACATTTAATTTGCCATCAGGAGCTTAGTGATCTGAGCTATTATTATAATTATAGTAGGTAGATAGTTCATTGAGAGAGCTTCTTTGGTTTAAGAACAAACTCACCTCAAATAAATTTGCAAATGTCTTGTCACAATTTCATACAACCAGAAAACAACAACGTATACATGTATGGTTTTTTAAAACAATTGGCATAAATCTGAAAACAAATTTGATTTCATTGAATACTGGGACGAGATCGTCCAGGAAAGCTCAAGGGAAATATATATCTATATATATATATATATATATATATATATATATATATATATATAATTAATTAATTACCTAACTACCTACCGATGGTATTGATAATCTATCGATTGACCGATGGTTATGCAGGAGGGCGGTTTTACATTTTTGTATTTCATTTGCTTGCTATGAGATCACAGTAACAGTGCGGCCGTATTGTTGTCCAGTGACAGGAGGACAAGGCTACTCTTATTAATATTGATAAGTTTTTATTGGATATAACATATACTAAATTTTAATGGGAGATAATATATATTTAATTGTATTTTAGTTAGATTTAGTGAATGTAGAGTAATTTCCGAGTGCTTGTATGAATTTTACTAATCTCCACTCACATAGTTAAGTGGTCACTGCATGACTAGTTAATTAGGACTAAGTATGTTCATAGTGCATGTTCATATCTCTCTAGATTCACAAGTAAATTCACTGTTATATTAGCTTAACCATGTAGAATATATATTACTTATTCAAAATTTTCCTTTTTTTGCATGAATATGATTTAGTAATTCTTTTCCTATCAATTTTCTTCCTTTTTTCTTTGGAAGTTTTGCTCATTGTTTCCTAGCTAGATCCAATGTGTGCATGTTTAGCTAAAATTTCACATGGTATCAAGGCCACCAGAGATAAGAAAAAAGAACATAAACAATTTATTTGGAGGTACATGGGGTTTCCACCTTCCACAATCCTTATGCCATACTATTTTGAATGAAAGCCAAAGGTTCTACTTAAACTCAAAAGTAGAGGCTTATATTTTGATAGCTATGGAAAAAAACTATTAAACCAAATTCTATAATTGAAAAATAAAAATATTTCAACCTCATGGACAAAGCCCTCTCTCTCCTATGCTTATCAATTTCTCTGTAACTACTATTTCATTTTGAATCATGCACCAATCAAAATAATGTTTGGAGCACATTGGAAAAACTCTTTGGGAGGTAGGATGAGATGCAGGGTCACATCCTTGAAAATGAGCCCAACTCATTAGATCTAAGAAGTTTTGAGGAACATTCAATATTTCTCCATGAGGTTTAAAGCCTTGTTACTCTAGCTAAAAGAATGCAGAAACAACAAATCCAAGCAAGAAAGTCAATTAATATTTTACCATATTGTCAAAATTGGGTCGTGACTATGCTATATTTATCTCCACTTTTCACATAGTCAAGTGTGCAATAGATTCAACCTTCATGATGCCCACACTCAATGTTTTTATTGAGTCAGTGCTACATGAGCAAGATAAACACATAAATATGGGTACATTGAAAAGTTCCAAATCTCATGCACTTGTTGTTTGTGAAAGGTGAAGGCCAAATTGAAATCCAATCAACAATCAAAAGGAAAAGGGAAGGAAAAGTAAGCGTATCCAAGAAAGGGAGGAAATCCAAAATCTCCAGATAAATCTACCAACTCGAAGGACAAGAATGGCAAGAAGGTGGAATTAAAATGTAGCTATTGCAACTATGGTTGGCATCAAGAATAATCATGCATGAATAAGACAATTGATTTCATGGCAATGTCTCTTCAATAGAATAATCTTGGTGACTGTATGCTAGAGAGTTCTAAGAAGAAGAAGGAATGCACATGCATTAATTCTTATTCATTCTTCCCCCAATGCATGGATCATAGATTTTGGAGCTTCATATCACATTGCACAGAAAAACATTTCTTTTACATCTTTAAAACCAGATGTTTGTCCTCCTATTCTTATTGGAGATGATTTATTAATGGAGGAAACTGGACATGGTATGGTACATCTTTTAGGTGGAAGTTTTGAGAATGTACTACATATTTTGAAGCTTTTATGAAGGAGAGTAGAGTTGACCACATATTTAGTGCGCATATATGACAATCAAGATACCTCCAAAATTGCAATTGGTAAGGTAAGTCCTTAGTCTCCTCTATACACTTTTTCTAAAAAAATTCCGCAATAAAACTCCACATTAATACTGATGCATGAAAATGATGAAAGTAGGATTTATAATGAAAGGATTGGACACATAAATTTTAGATACAACATATGGGTTAGAAAAAAGGGGATGGTGAAGGACTTTCCTGCCATAGAATTTTATGATGGATCTTTTGAAGGTAGTTCTCCTGAGAAGCATCCATAAGAAAATTTTGTGAAGGGGCATGTATCAAGGACCTCCCATCCCTTGAAGCTTGTTCACAATTATCTTATGGGGCCATTTGTAAATATTTCCATAGGAAAATCCAAATATCTACTCACATTCATAGATGATTGTGCAAGATACACATGGCCATAATTTCTCAAGCCCAAATATGAAGATTTTAAAAGAACATGCTAAAAAATAGTTTAGAAGGATGATCAAGATACTTTGTAAAAATAATGTCAGGGTATGTCAATAAGAATATCCAATATCATTGTGTTGAGGCAGGAATAGAGTTGGAACACATAATTCCTTACACTCCATAATAGAGCAAGGTAGTTAAGAGGAAGAACATATCCTTGAAGAGATGACTAATTCCATGTTGCATGCATGGTCCCTTCCTTCCAAATTGTGGGTTGAAGCAATTAACTAGGTTTTGGATATAAAAAATACTTCTCCTCACAAATATGTTACAAGAAGAACATCTTTTAGACCATGGAGTTACATGCAACCAGAAGTTATACATTTCCACATTTGAAATCTCGTGCATGGGACTACATTCCTTTAGACAAGAGGAAGGCTTTTGAGCCTCAATGAAAAGAGTGCATCTTTATTGGATATATAGAATCTGTAAATGGATACAAACTGCTTGATATTTCAACATATAAGTTGTTCATTGGGAGGAGTCTCTATTTGAAAAGACTCCCTGCATCGATCTATGGAACAAAATGCAGAACTTTTGTGCTTCCTACTGTAGAAAATCTAAGAGATGATGCATGTTTTCATTCATATGATGTTTTCAAGTAAGTTCATAAGTTGATTCAAAATATCATTAGCATGCACATGAAAATTCATATTCACAACCACTTTCAACACAGAAGTGATGACTCATGAGTCATCTCTTGGTGGATCCTACCATGAGATCTCAATTTGAAGAAGCACTTCATACACTCACAACTACAAAACTAGCTATGCACACATTAGGGGAATTTTGAGGTCTAAAATGGGCCTATAAATAAAATTATAAAATAATAGTGGAAATAATAAAACAAGACTAGATTACATCATCAAATTTTAGAGGGAAAACGAAAAAACTACATTTTCAACTCGTATTTTAACCTTATCTCCCTATGGGTTTACTCAAATTTCAAGTAGGAACACTCGTTGGGTGCATAATTTAATTCTTCGTCAAACGAGATTCGTGATTCACACTTTCGATGGACCCTGCTACACAAAAAATTAGAAATACATGAAAAAAATGATTGCAATCACATTTTTTCATGTATTTCTCAATTTTCATGTAGCAAGGTCCATTAAAAGTATGCAACATCGGTATCCCATGGATGAGGAATTAAATTTTGCATCCAACAAGTACTCCCACTTGGAATTTGAGTAAAACATTAGGGAGATAAGTTTAAGATACAAGTTGAAAAAGCAGTTTTATTATTTTATTTTTTATTTTTTTACTCCAAAAATGATGAAGCATCCCCCATAGCTGACATTAAAATCTTGAATCTTATTGGTTCTTATAAATTTTATCTTGGTTGTAAATATTTCTAAGGAGGCCCATTTTTGACCTCAAAATTCCTCTAATCTGTATTACTACATGGTTCTAGCTTTTGACCTCCAAATTTGTTAAGGAAATACTGGAAATCCTTTATAGGAAGCAACTATGGATAAGAAGTACAATGTTATCATTAAGAACCAAAATTTCAACTTGGTTCTACTTCAATTAGATCATAAGCTTATCCAATGCAGGCGGGTATATAGGGAAAGAAAATAGTGGGTGGACTTGTAACCAGATACAAAGTATTGTTGGTGGCTAAATAATTTCCAAATGGTCATGTGATCGATTATGATGAAACCTTTTCTTTATTGGTGAAAATTGACTCTATTCGATTAGCTCTTTCCAACATAGTAACAAGGTGGGAGGTTTACCACATAGATGCGAATAATGTGTTCCTTTACAATGATCTCAAAGAGGAAATTTGCATGGAGAAACCACAAGGGTATGTAAACAATTTATCTTAAGTTTTCTGACTCAAGAAGTCTCTCTATGGCATCAAGCAAACACTTAGAGAATGGTATGCTAAACTAGATTCATATTTACTCTCTCAAAATTTCATTTGATGTAAATATGATTCAAATGTTTATATGTTAAGAATGTCTAACTCTTTGTTGCTTGTAGTGTTATATGTATATGATCTAGTAATCATAGGTAGTTCAAATTCATCCAATGCTACAGTCAAAACCACTATGCATAACAAGTTATGGATGATAGATTTGGGTTTGTTATAATTCTTCCTTCGACTAAAAATCATTCAAAACGATTAAGGGAAAAGAAGTTTTCAGTCCAAGTATAAGAGATATCCTTAAGTTCTCTTCAAATGACCAACTAAGAGTGAGTAGCGACACCTCTCTTATCAAGGGTACACCTTAAGGATTAAAAGGAAACACCATTGGTTGATTGCACTATGTACAAAATTATTTTTGGGAGTCTCCTCTCTCTTAGCCACTTTTGTCCAAAAGTACCATATGTAGTAGCCATAGTTTCCAGATACATGCAAGAGCCATATGCGCTGCATTGGAATGCTTCCAAGTGCATATTGAGATATGTTGAGGGAACCATCGAATATGGGACTCACTGTGAAACATGATGTACTTTAGATTTTATTTTCCACACTGATTCAGATTGGGTTGCCGATAACATTCATCGCAAGTACACTTCAAGATATATTCTCAATTTGGGTTTTTGCCCCATTTGTTGGTCTAGCAAAAGTAAATTCACAATTTGTCTATCATCTATAGAAGTCAAATAATACATGGAATAAAAATTTACATTCTACCAATTTGGTTGCAGAACTTCCTCACTAAGCTTGGTATCATATTTCATCTTCCAATTTTCATCTCGTGTGATAATAAAGGAAAGCTAAAGTTTTCTTAAGATCCATTGCAGTGGAAACAAACAAAACATATCAATATCCACTTATTTCACCTAAGAATTGGTATATGATGGGGTCATTGAGTTGTGATATTGTGTCACTTCTAAAAATAATATCAGCATCTTGATGAATACTTTCACTGAGCAGAAATTTCACTTTTATCGAAACTACCAGCGGGTGGACATAACTACCTAGTAGTTGTTTTCATTTCTAGTATTTTATTTTCACAGTGTTTTTATTGTGATCTAGATTTCCCTCATTACTCTTCTTATAGTTGTTCTATGATACTTAGATATATTGTAAAATGGTCACTTTACATAACTTCTTGTTGGGACTTATTAATTATATTCTCTCTATTAATGCTTCAAGGAAGGTATTAGAGATAACATGCACTTAATTGTACTTCAATGAAACTAGTGAGTGGAGTCATGCATTGCAACCTCGTTATTATCACCAAGAGGGATCTCCACAAGTGCATGGATGATTTTTACTAATCTCCCCTCACATGAGAAGGTTACTTGATGATTGCATGACTAGTTAACTAGGAGGCATCATTTTTCTTTAGTGCATGTTCACCTCTCTAGATTCATTACTAGAATCCATAGTATATATTAGTTCAACCATGTCCAATATATAGAATTCACTCTAAATTTTATTTTTGTGTATGAATAGAATTCATTAATTATTTTCTTTATCATTTTTGTTATGTTTCCTTGCAAGTTTTGTTCATTATCTTTTAGCTAGATTGAAGTTTCAACTACAATTTCACAATTCTGAGAATGATTATTTGATTCACAATAGTTATAGAATGAATATGGTCTCCACAATCAGCCTTGCAATCGAAGGATGCATAATGTTTTCCTTGTATTCAAGGATGCGGTACAATTCATAAGACCCCAGTAAATGTCAAAGCGTGTATCAAGCAAAAGGACTTATTAGAGTTTAATTGCATACCTACTTTTAATATTAATTTTATTTATTTTAAAACTTTTATTAATATTTAACCAATAAGAGACCCATATTGAAAGTATTAAGCACACTACTATGAACTCAACCATGTTTGTTTACATCATCGTTCTGACCAAATTTTATTTTGGTAGATGATTTTCATGCATTAGCCATCTTTCTTATGTATTACTATAGCCATATTGACACCAACAATTATTATAATAATGTAAATCAATATTTAGATTTTAATACAAGCACAACCACAATGTAGTGAGTGGTTTTATAGGTTTTGGTTTTCCCTTGGGGTCACTGTTACAATAATTGACCTCTTAATCTTCCCTTTAAATACTAGTTGCTATGATTCATTCTTATTGATCTAGATACAAGAGCAAGTGTCATAATACATAAATATTTAACACAAACACAATACATTTCTTATTGACCAAATGATTGTACATATAAATACAAGAAGTTTTATCTAAATATAGACAAACTAAATTAGATTTTGTTGATAGAGTATCTCAGGTACACACTAATATAGGACTACTAGTTGGAAGTAATCTCTCAACCAATCAAATAAGCCTAAACACACTCCTAAATAATAGGAACACACTCATATTGAGACAAGTGGGACTTATATGCTCTAACACTTCCCTTAATTACTATTTGTCTAAATCTCAGTAAGAACAAAGTCTACATCTAATACAGCATGGTTTTTAGAAATAAAATCATAGTGTTGGCATCCATATAAAGAGGCAAGCATTAACCAAAATGCATGGGTGCCCAACTATTGCAATCATCAATATACTAGTATGTCCCCTCACGTACATGGTTCATTGAATAGACAAGTCTTTATACCTATACCTTCACCTCCATCATCATTGTCATCATCACCTTAAAATTGTCCCCAGGGTTTTCTCGGCTAACCGTCAACCATTCTTAGGGTCTTCTCAGTAAACCTTGACTCAAGTGGTGTTTGGATAACCACAAAAACCGACACTACAAATCCATTTATGGGGGTATGATTCAGGTACAATTACAAGCTCCATTCATGGAGGTCCTGGGTACTCCATCAACTCAAAGATAAGTATATAGACTTACTTACAATATGATCATGTGTCTATTGTTTATTCAACAAACCTTTACCTACATTTGTCCATCATTCAATCTCTATGATTGTTCTAACCTCTACCACTATAGTGCCTCCAAAAACATTGTTTTCATCTTCCATTGGGCTTTTTTCACAATTGGCATTCTTCTTTTCTTTCTTGTACCTACATACAATTGATTATTGATATCCATGTAAAAGGAAATCCATCTATCGAGGTACATGGGTACCATGTGCTATACTCGCTAGTTCTCTAGGAATCCCTTTTTTATCCATGGTTCATCAATCATTTTAAACTCTCTCTGACTTGATCCCTTACAATTTGAATCCATCTCACATATTCCCCCCTTTAATTGAAGATTGACTTCTTCCTTTATGCATTAGGCTTAGATACAAGTACACTATCCCTTCAAACCTTGTACCTATATAGTTGTTTGGTTAATTCCACAACGCCACATGCCTGTCTCAACAAGGCTTACAATACTCGGGAAACCAACTTGGAACAATACTTTGGGGGTGTCGAGTACAACTAATCATGTACCCTTACAACAATCTCATTTTAGATACAACAAGCATTGAAATAACACAAAGATTAACTATATTCCTATGTGACAATTATCCATCCAAACATATAAGCCCATTTACATTTCATCACAATGCATCACTTCGTAATACTTTCTTACATCTCCATTCTGAATTTGTTCACGTCCTTTGCCTCTTTTTCTTCTATATCTTCATCATTTAAGTTTATTCTTCATCTTGAAATTTCCATACTTGCGTTTGATTTTTTAAAGTAGCCCATTCTAACAAAACCACTCAATTAGATAGACTAAATACAACGATAATATCGATTAAGTTCCAAAACATGACGTCAGAGAAACTATAAATATGGAAAAAAAAACAAACAAATTCGAGGACCCTTTCACCGTATCAATGATGTTGAACAACATACGCAAGCAATAGTCCAACACGCTAATAATGGTTTGAGCTCAAACATATCTTTTCTTCAAGCTTGCTAGAGTAAACTCTAGATTCTCCAGCTTAACCATTCTCATAATCCAAATGCTTCTTCAACTTCCTTGATTCTTTTGCACCAGTAACCTCTTTCATAGAAATCTTAATGCCAGTATTTCTGTAAAAATTTTCAATGCCTCTGCCACTCGTTCGACCGAAAGATACCAAGTAAGAGGTTCCTTCGCAGGGCATCCTCTACACAGTAACGGTCAACGTCAACGCACCTTTTATTTTTTTCATACTCTTCATGCATGCAGCTGTACGTGACAAGTCTTATGTTAGCAGAAACGGTACGGGAGCATTCGTTTCCGGAAAATAAACGCAAAGAAAATGGAACGGTACGGAAAACGCCATTTTGTACCGTCGTTTCGTTTTTCAATACATGAAACCGGTTTCTCCATAGACTAATTGTTTTTTGACAAGGTATTTTGAGAAACGTTGTTCTGGTTCATTTCTAACGCTGTTCTCATTCTAATTGGACAGCATAATAAAAAAAAGGTAAAGGTCGGTTTTTTTTAGAAACGTTGGTTTGTTTGTAAGGTTGGTTTTGTGGATAGTTTTTAGAGGCCGTTTCATGGTCTGTTGTATCTAGCTTAAAATTTCTTTAACCACATTGTTTATTTAGGGATTTTGTTTCTTAAAATTATATTATTGGGATGTGTTGGCTATCCTTTTAATGTTTTAATTATTTTTTCTTAATTTTTGTGTTGGTTTTATTTAAAATTGTTTTAATTATTTTTTCTTATTTTTGTGTTGGTTTTATTTAAAAGTGTATTTAGTGTAGAGGTTTTTTTTATATAGTTTTATTGTACTTAATATTTAAAAATTGTCTTTTTATACAAGTCTATAAATTTAAATGCACACCGTTACATTACAATTACAATTCTTAAAATTGTTAGTTGGTCAATCAAAAGATAGTAACTAATGTTGTATTTTTTAATGATAAATATTTAGGCAATTTCCTAGTTACTAAAATAAAATATAGATAAAAAATCATCAAATTAGAACTATCCAGAATCATCAAATTAGAATTCTTGTTGTTTTCCTAATTGCTCAAATGGAAGTGAATGAGATATTGAAATTAGAAACAACTCCTCTTCAATGGAAGTGAATGAGATACAAGGGGGAGAACAAACTCTTAGAAAAAAAAACACTTTAAAATTGTTAGTTGGTCAATCAAAAAATAATAACTAACACTGTAGTTTTTAATGATAAATATTTAGGAAATTTTTTAATTACTAACTCAATAAAATATAGATAAAAAATCATCAAATGAAAACTATCGAAAACCATCAAATTAGAACTATCTTGTATTTTTCCTAATTATTCAAAAGATTTAAAACCCTTATAATGTATATTCCTTACAAATTTCTTAAAATGAAAAAAACTAAATTACAACAATTTTTATTATGAATACATAATTCCAATTTCATTACTCACTATATGAAAAAGATTAAAATTTAAAAAATAAGAAAACTTTTATTTTACTGTCAAAATAAGAAAAATTAAAATGTAAAAAATAATATATATATATATATATATATAAAATATGAAAATAAAAATTTAGTAAGCCACTATTTATTTAATTTTATCCCTATAATTTTTTATTTTTTTTAATAAAAAAAACATAAAACAAACAATCTAAAAATTGATAACATTTCAAAGTTACTAAAACATCAAGAAGTGAAACTATGATATTTTTAATCATTCATCACACCTGTATTGCAGAACAAACCCCCGTCATGTATTTGTTTACCTGGATCCATCGACCACCACCAGGGAAAATTAAGTTTCAACGGTTCAATACTCTTAAACATCAATATAAACAGAGAATTAAGTTCAACCGTACAATATCTACAACTGCATAATGAAACTACTGCACAAAAATGGAGGACGACTTCTTGAAAACACAAATCAAAGAAAATAAAAAAATAAAAAATTGGGAGACTTGGATATGGCCGAACCGAATTTTAGCTTATTAATGGCCAAATTTTAGCGCATTAATAGTAGAATCGGACCGAATTGCCAAATTTTCAAATTCTTAATCCAGATTCTGCTGAATTTAGGGATTATAATTCATATTACTTAAAATCATATTATAAGTAAAGCCAGACTAAAATACTAATAAAAAAATATTAAATATATAATAAAAGATGATATATATAAATAAAAAAAACTTATTTAAATTAAAAAAAATATCTCAACCACACATTAAACACACATTAATATAAAATTACTGATTAAAAAAATCTCAAAACCAATTAACTAAATCTAAACATTCTCCTCAATATTATCGCGAAACAAATGAGAATCATATGTTATCATAAACATAACAATTACAAAACATACAACTCGACTTACAGTTGCAAGTTGTTAGTGTTATCACCATATTATCCCGAAACAAATGAGAATCATATGTTCTCATAAACATAACAATTACAGTACATACAACTCGACTTACAGTTGCAAGTTGTTAGTGTTATCACTGTATGTGCATTCTCAGGCTCTCCAGTCATTATTTACTTAGCTTTTTATAAACTATAAATATAGATCAGCGTAATCAGAGCTCTGTTGTGATGAAAATCTAAACCAAGGCCATAAAATTACCGTTTTGAAACTAATTACCGCCACTCGGGCTGCTGGCGCAGCCCCCTGTCGTGTAACCTCATCCTTTTTGTTTGTTTGTTAGAATTGGTAGTGCACAGAAATCAAAACTCATAACAATAGAACTTCCTATCTCTTGCTATACATATTTCTTAATTTATAAACCCACTAATACGTTCAGCCTATATATATGTCTACATTTAGATTTATACAAGTACATTATCATTTGAAGGTAGGCATATTTGAAGGTAAGTATATACAGGTGAGTTTAAGTCAATTGCAGATTCCCCAATATTCAGGAATCTAATTGACATGACCACGGTCAATTGACCATGGTCATGTCTATTTGCTTCTTGAATATTTGAAAAATCTGCAATCGACTTAAAAATGTCCGGCATATACAACCATACCATGGCCCAGACTTTTATCGCCTGAACCCTGTTGGAATTTAATTCCAATTGCAACATAAACAGCTGGACAGAAATCTGATTTGCTGTAGATATTCCAGACTGTTGGATGCCTCAAAGTCGTGCTTGATATTTTGCACATTAATGTGCATTAAATTTTCAGAATTAAATTCCCCTGTAACAGCCGACTTCATTTCTTCAAAAGGCATCACCGCTTGCTGCATTCAATACGCAGATAAGCTTTAGAAGATATTTTTATTATCTTATTGTTTAAAGTCAAATATGTTTTTAACATATAAATGTAATGAACAACAATTCTTTTTTATGTTAGAAGAATGTTAGAGAGTTTTAGAAATAGAAAAAGACAGAGAAGAAGGCAGAGCAGAGAAAACAACAAGAAAATAGAGTCGTTGTGTTTTGGAGCAGCAATGCATTGTACAGGCTGTTTCAGCAACTGTTTGTGTGTTTCAACAACTGTCTACCAGATGCTGAAACACGAATATGTGTTAAAAAACAGAGTTTGTAAAAACATAGTATGGAGTTTTTAGTTATTCCAGAACTGTAGTTCTGAAGAAGTTAGTAATTTTTATTGTCATTTTTATGGTTAATAAAAATAGAGCTTTTCTCCATATCTTTTTTGTCCAGATTTCTCTCATTTCTTATTGTGTTCAGTTGAGAAACTTTGCTTCCTCTGTTTTGTTCGAAATTATCAGAAATTTCCATCATGGTATCAGAGCTGGTCTAGGCACTTAGTGAGTCAAAAACAGAGTTTGTTTTTTCACTGTAGGAGCTGTAAGAAGCTTATTGAACAGATTTTCTCCAGTAGAGAAAGTTTTTTGCTTGTTTTTAATTATAAAATCAGTATCTCTTCTTTACTTATACAGGTTAAGATGGCAGATGCTGGAACTCGTTTGACAAATTCCCAACTGTCACAGTTTAATGGGAAAAATCACAATTATTTGTCCATAACAGTGAAAGCATTGTTTGCTTCTCAAGGAATATGGGAACTGGTTGAAACTGACTATGCTGAACCTGCAGATGCAACAGCATTCGCTGCTTTGACAGTAGCAGAAAGAGACCAATTGAAGAGCGGCAGGAAGAAGGATGCCAAAGCTCTCTTTTTCCTCTTCTAATCAGTACATGAAAGTGTTTTTCCACGGATTGCAGCAGCAACAAAATCCAAGGAGGCATGGGATATTCTCAAAACTGCCTATCAAGGCATGGAGAAGGTGAAGACTGCAAAGTTGCAGATGTTGAGGAGAGACTTTAAAACACTCAACGTGAAGGAATCTGATATAATAGATTCATTCTTTACTCAGGTTATTGGGTTGATAACCCAGATAAGATCTCATGGTGAGATTCTTGAAGAAAGAAGGATTGTAGAGAAGATTTTAAGAAGTTTACCCTCAAGGTTTGAAGCTATTATGGTAGCAATAGAAGAAACAAAGGATCTCTCACAGTTCACAGTAGATGAACTGAGTGCTTCTCTTATGTCTCATGAACACAGACTGAGTAGAGGAACATATTCCTCTTTTGAGCAAGCATTCAAGACTCAGATATCTTTTGGCCAAGGAAAAGGTCGAGGCAGAGCAAATAACAGAGGTCATGGAAGAAGCCAAAACAAAGGTAGAAATAATCCTCCAAGCACAAGCGGAAAGAGATGAAGGTTCAAGCAAACAACAAGCTCATGGAAAAAGGTATGGCACATCCCAAGTCCAATGTCATTATTGTAAGAAATATAGGCACTACGCCAATGAATGTAGGAAAAAACAAAATGACATGAATAGTAGGCAGAATGCTAATTTTGCAAATGAAGAAGATAAGAATCCAAAGATTGTGTTGTTAACATGTAACATTACACAAGACAAACAAGAAGATTTTTGGTTCTTAGACTCAGGTTGTAGTAATCACATGACTGGAAATATTGCAATGTTTGCCAATCTGGATGAAAATGTGAAACCTGAGGTAACAACAGGAACTGATAGTAAGATATCTGTCAAGGGTAAGGGTAGAGTCAGTATCCGAGCAAGAAATGGAGAACAAATGATTGTGCCAGAGGTATACTATGTACCTAGTCTGAAATGTAATCTTTTGAGCATTGGACAGCTCATTGACAAAGGTTACAATGTGTTCTTCAAAGATGATATGTGTACAATTAGAGACGTACCTCCAAGTGAGAAGATCATTGCACAGGTGCAGATGACCAACAGTAGAATATTTCCTGGATTTAAGAGATCTGTGGTTTATATCTTTTGACTTAGTTACCGGAGAATCCACAGTACGAACCATTTTTCTACCAACATTTTGAATCCCAACTGGGATCCATCATCAGGACTTATGAATGATGATAAAAGAAGATATGATGATAAACACCATATCTGCTTGGAAAGTCCCTCAATTGTCATGAGGGAAGAGCAACATCATAGACAAAAGATCAGAGAAGCACTTGAAATTATCAAACATCTTCGTAATCTGAACAGAGACAATGGTATGGAGATTAGTGGGAGTTGGCTTCCCTTGATCAGAGAAATCAAGATCGCCAACACGTCTCAGGTATAGCATTCAGTAGGTAAGGTATCCCTCTCCTATTCTAATATTTAATAGTTAGTAACCCTATTTTAATAATAATAATAATAACAATAATAATAATTAACATTTAAATACAATAATTACAGTAATAGCTATTACCATTATCATTAACTACTATTAAAAATTTTATTCTTAAGTTAAAAAAAATTAAAATAAATAAATAAATAAATAAAAATAAATAAATAAATAAATAAATCATAATAATGGTTACTATTTTAATTATTAATTATGATGTCGTAATATTAATTAATATTAATTATCAAGTATTAGTATTAATTACTGTTAATTAATTATTAAGTGATTATTAATATTTATTAACACTATTAATATCTATTAACATTAATAATATTGCTTTATTAACATTATAAACATTTATTAATATTAATTAGTTTAATATATTAATTAATTTATATAGCAATTAATTAATATATTAATTATTATTAATATTAATTACTGTTAATTAATTATTAAGTGATTATTAATTAAGTATTATTAATATTTTTTTTCTAGTTAAGATTAATCTAAGTACCCACGGGGGATTTGAACTGGTGACCTATCACAAGGAGTGCCTTAACAACGCACCCATTCACCGTCAATCCAAAGCCCCATGGGCAAGTATTATTAATATTTATTAACACTATTAGTATTATTAATATTGATTTATTAACATTATTAACATTTATTAATATTAATTAGTTTAATATATTAAATAATTTATATAGAAATTAATTAATATATTAATTATTATTAATATTAATATAATTTCAAATAAAAAATTTTAAATAAAATTTTTAAATAATTTTAAATATTAATACAATATACTAATTTCTCTATTCATTAAATACTAATATATATTAAAAATAAATAAACATTTCTCATACAAAATAAAATAAATAATAAATAATAGTATATTAACATATATTAAATATTTAATGATTATTATTACCATTAAGGTTATGGATTTTAATAATTTAAATTAATATATTAATTCATCAGTAAAAATTAATGTATAAAACTCAATAGTAAAAATAAAAATAATTTATTCAAAAATCTTCATTTAGAAAAAAATAATAAAAAAATAAAAATAAAAATTCAAGCCGACATTCCGCTGATCTTTAAATCTATTCTCCTCATAATTATTTATTTCCTTCATATCAGCTCTTCTTTTATCATCATTCATAAGTCCTCATGATGGATCCGAGTTGGGATTTGAAACATTGACAGAAAAATGGTTCGTACTGTGGATTCTTCAGTAACTAAGTCAAAAGAATGTTTCCTATCAAACTCAGGGCAGATTTGAAGGAAGGAAGAACTATTGCAGCTGTAACACAAGAAGTCTTCCAGGAACAAGTGAAAGATGAGAATTGGTTGTGGCACTTGAGATTTGGACATCTCAATTTCGGAGGCTTGAATCTGTTGCATAGAAATGGAATGGTAAAGGGATTGCCATTAATTGAGAAACCAGACAACCTTTGTGAAGGCTGCATCTTGGGCAAGCAACACAAAGAAATATTTTCAGCAGGAAAGAGTATAAAGGCAAAAGAACCCTTGGAAATTGTTCACTCTGATGTGTGTGGACCGATGCAAATACCATCATTTTCCGGAAATAAATATGTTTTAACTTTCATTGATGATTACAGCAGAAAGACATGGGTGTATATGCTGAAACAAAAGAGTGAAGTGTTTGAGAAATTCCACCACTTCAAAACTCTTGTTGAGAAGCAGTGTGGGAAATATATCAAAGTGCTCAGAACAGATAGAGGAGGAGAGTACATCTCCAAAGACTTTCTGCATTTTTGCAGAGAGAATGGTATACAAAAGCAGTTCATCGCGAGGTATACACCTTAGCAAAACGGTGTTGTCGAAAGGAAGAATAGGACCATTCTTGACATGGTCAGAAGTATGCTGAAGGAAAAACACTTGCCGCATGAGTATTGGGCAAAAGCTGTCAATTGCGCAGTTTACATCTTGAATAGATGCCCAACTAAAGCTGTCATGAACAAAATACTAGAAGAAGCATGGAGTGGTCAAAAGAAAAGTTTCACTCACATGAGAGTATTCGGTTGTGTAGCATATGCGCATGTACCGAACCAGCTAAGAAAGAAGCTTGACAGTAAGGGGGAAAAGTGTGTCTTTATTGGCTATTGTGATGAGTCAAAAGCATACAAACTCTATAATCCATCCACCAATAAATTTATAGTAAGCAGAGATGTGCAGTTCATTGAAGATGAAGCTTGGGATGGAAGCTTAGAGAGGACAGTGAATGTGAAGACAATTATGTCTCACGAAGAAGAAGAGGAAGGGACAGTAGCAAATAATCCTTCCTTGGTGGCTCCTCCTCCACCACAGCAAGTACAACAAACCACACCACAAGCTGGAATTCGAACAGCCTTGAGAATTCAAGGAAGTGCTTCTCCAAGCACACCACACGGATCAGAAATACCCTCAAGTTCGGATGGAACTCCAAGCACACCAAGAAGACCAAGATTCATAAATCTGAATGGGATTTATGAACAAGGAGAGGTAAGTGACAATACCAGTCTGAATTCATTATTCGCTTTGTATTGTCATGTTGATGACCCTGTTCATTTTCAAGATGCTGTAAATGAAGATAAATGGATTGAAGCAATGAATGAAGAAATCGGTGCAATTGAGAAGAGTAAAACATGGGAGTTAGTGGACCTCCCTGAAGGCAAAGATGTCATTGGAGTTAAGTGGGTCTATAAGACCAAAAGAAATGCTGAAGGCAAGATTGACAAGCACAAAGCAAGACTTGTTGTGAAAGGCTACATGCAGCAACAAGGCAAAGACTATGATGAAACCTTTGCACCAGTAGCAAGGATGGAAATAGTCAGAACAATGTTGTCTATTGCGGCACAACACAAATGGAAGATTAATCAGATGGATGTTAAATCTACATTCCTGAATGGAGTGTTAAAAGAAGAGGTTTATGTTGAACAACCTCCAGGATATGGAGTTGAAGGCCAAGAGCATAAAGTCTGCAAACTAAAGAAGGCTCTTTATGGGCTGAAGCAAGCTCCAAGAGCATGGTACAGTAGAATAGATGCTTATCTGATTGAGAATGGGTTTGATAAGTGTGATGGTGAACCCACACTCTACATAAAGGAGAATGACTGTAAGATTCTTATTGTTGTTTTATATGTAGATGATTTGATTTTTACTAGCAATGATGCTTCTCTCATTGCTGATTTTAAAGCAGTCATGAAAAGTGAATTTGAAATGACTGACTTAGACTTCTTAAGATATTTTCTTGGAATTGAAGTAGACCAAAGTGAAAATGGTGTTTTCATTTCTCAAGTTAAATATGTAGAAGCAGTGTTGAAGAAATTTAACATGCAGAACAAGGCAGCTGTGACTCCAACTGTAATGGGGTTGAAATTGACCAAAGAAGACAGTAGCAAGGATTTTGATCCAAAATTGTACAAGAGCATAGTTGGAAGCCTTATGTACTTGACTGCAACTAGGACAGACATTATGCACATTGTGAGTTTAATCTCCAGACTTATGTAAAGACCGAAAGAGACTCATTGGCAGGCAGCCAAGAGGATTCTAAGGTATGTGAATCGAACGAAGGGGTTTGGTATTTTATACTCCTCTTCTGAAAGTTTCATGTTGACAGGTTACACTGACAGTGATTGGGCTGGAAGTGTTGATGATAGGAAAAACACATCGGGATATGTGTTTCATATGGGATCAGGAGCCATCTCATGGGCTTCCAAGAAGCAACCAGTTGTGTCTTTATCAACAACAGAGGTAGAGTATGTGGCAGCAACAACAGCAGCAGGCCAAGCAGTGTGGCTGAGAAGAGTTCTCAGAGATTTGTGTCATGAACAAGAAAATGGCACAACCATTTACTATGACAATAGCTCCGCAATAACATTGTCTAAAAACTCTATTTTTCATAAAAGGACAAAGCACATAAACACCAAATTTCACTTCATACATGAATTGGTTAACAATGGTGAGATTGTTTTGCAACACTGCAGAAGAGAGGATCAGTTAGCTGATATCTTGAAAAAACCATTGGGAAAGAAAAGTTTTGATCATTTTAGGAAATACCTGGGTATGCAAAATAACCCAACAGTTGAAATTAAGGGGGAGTGTTGGAATTTAATTCCGACTGCAACATAAACAGTTGGACAAAAATCCGATTTGCTGTAGATATTCCAGACTGTTGGATGCCTCAAAGTCATGATTGTTATTTTGCTCATTACTATGCATTAATTTTTCAGAATTAAATTCCCCTGTAACTGCCGACTTCATTTCTTCAAAAGGCATCATCGCTTGCTGCATTCAATACGCGGATAAGATTTAGAAGATATTTTTATTATCTTATTGTTTAAAGTCACATATTTTTTTAACATATAAATGTAATGAACAACAGTTATTTTTATGTTAGAAGAATGTTAGAGAGTTTGAGAAATAGAAAAAGACAGAGAAGAAGGCAGAGCAGAGAAAACATCAAGAAAACAGAGTCATTGTGTTTTGGAGCAACAATGCATTCTAGAGGCTGTTTCAGCAACTGTCTGTGTGTTTCAGCAACAGACTGTGTGGTGTTTCAACAACTGTCCGTCAGATGCTGAAACACGAATCTGTGTTAAAAAACAGAGTTTGTAAAAACAAAGTATGGAGTCTTTATTTATTCCAGAACTGCAGTTCTGAAGAAGTTTGTAATTTTTATTGTCATTCTTATGGTTAATAAAAAAACAGCTTTTCTCCATATCTTTTTTGTCCAGATTTCTCTCATTTATTTGTGTTGAGTTGAGGAACTTTGCTTCCTCTGTTTTGTTCGAAATTATCAGAAATTTCCATCAAATCCAACTTCGTTTCAACTTTCAATGCATCGTTGAATCAAGGAAATCGAATTGCTTTTAATTCAAGTTAGACAATAATATAGCGAGGAGACAGGTGCAAACTCGAGATAGCCATGTCTACCAACTAAAATTGAACCTTGACAGAAAAATTGTGAAATTACAGGAACACGTACAATAAATAAATAATTCCCTCGCCTATCACTCATTTGTCTGAACTTGCAAAACATCTTCAAAAGATTGTGTTGGCACATTCTCTCTGGTTGTGCCAAGGTTAAAAAATTATTCAAAAAGTTAGATGAAGCGTCTCTCTTGTCAAAAATTCTGATTCTAGACTGAAGATCTTTTCGATAGCTCCAAGTGGTCATTGGATGGATGGGTAAGTGCTCAAATTCAGAGTAATGACAATAACAAAAGGGTCGACGAATTCAAGATGCTTGGCCAAGCTAAAACACTCCAAGCACTGGAACCCCTTGTAGACCATTTCACTCAGGTATGGGACTCACTTTTCCACACTCGTAGACCATTTCCCTCAGGTATGGGACTCATTTTGCCACAGCGGCCAAGGAAGTGTTCTGAAGGCGTTGTCTACCGAGGCCAAGGCCACAATTTTTGTTTGGATGGTGAATTTTTTTTTAAAATTTGGTGATTTTTTTAACAAATTTATTTTTGAAGTATTTGAATTTGGTGATTTTTTTTCTAAAAATTTATATCTGCTTTTGAATTGGAAATGGTTTAAGCAGCCTCAAAAACCCTAAGCTTCCAAAATCTTAAAGCTTTATCAAAATAACTTAGATTTCAAAAAGTTTCTACAAAATTTCTGACTGTAACCCTGATTTTAAAATAAGACCAGAATTGTGGCTTCGTTAGAATACAGCTTCTTCGTGTGCGACAAACTTATGCTGGAAAATGGTAATTTCCTTTGGTTACTGATCGCATCTAAAGAGTGTCCGCCTGTGTATGTCTTCCTGGAGTAATCGAAATGAACTCTCCTCTTTTCCTGTTTCCACTTAGCTTTTAGCCGTGATCAAAAAGTGTCTTCTCTGGGAAAGAAAAGAGCATAACCAAAATGCGTTGGACAACTTCACTAGATATGTGGCACAAACCCTTGGAATTCGGCGCAATTACAAACCCATGACAGGAGTGTGAACTTGGGAGATCAATCTTTTAAAAGCTTCTTGTCAGACTAAGTAGCTTTAAGGAGAAATGAATATTAGCAACTTCTTGTAGGAAAGGAATTAGTTGTTGCAGTGTTTTCGACACTACAAAGAAGGAAACCTTGCCACGATTTAGGAGACCAGGAGATTAGAAAGCCCTTACTAATCCGACATACAATCGACATACAATTGCGAGATTAGACTGCCTTTACTAATTCGAGATACAATTCTAAATATCCTTTAGAGAGAATACTAGATACTGTAACAAATTGAAGTAAGGAATAAGGATATCACTGATGTGTGGTTTAACGGTAAGTTTACTTGGGCGAAGCTCAAGAGACCATGGTTCAAATCTCATTGAGTACATGACTTGCCATGGTGGCTGCTCGAGAGCAGATTCCCCCTGCCTTGGGGGCACGAGAGTCTACGAGGATTGATCCTGGGTCTCCCATAGATTAGGACTGTCTTGCTTTGCTAAAATCATAGGATGTTGGTTGGATGTACTAGATTAGGATTGTCTTGCTTTGCTAAAATCATAGGATCTTAGTTGGATGTAATCTTGGTGTTATAGTAGCAGCTACGAGGATTGATCATGGGTTTCCCATAGATTAGGATTGTCTTGGTTTGCTAAAATCATAGGATGTGTCTGTCTTGCTTTGCTAAAATCATAAGATGTTAGTTGGATGTACTATTGGTGTCATAGTGGAGAGTCTACAGGGATTGATCCTGGGTCTCCCATAGATTAGGATTGTCTTTCTTTGCTAAAATCATAGGATGTGACTATTTTGCTTTGCTAAAATCATAGGATGTTAGTTGGATGTACTATTGGTGTTATAGTGGAGAGTCTACGAGGATTGATCCTGGGTCTCCCATAGATTAGGACTATCTTGCTCTGCTAAAATCATAGGATGTTAGTTGGACGTACTCTTGGTGTTATTGTGGCAGCTACGTGGGTCACCCATAGATTAGGACTGTCTTGCTTTGCTAAAATCACAGGATCTTAGTTGGATGTACTCTTGGTGTTATAGTAGTAGCTATGAGGATTGGTCCTGGGTCTCCCATAGATTAGGACTGTCTTGCTTTGCTAAAATCATAGGATCTTAGTTGGATGTACTCTTGGTGGTATCCTATAGATTAGGACTGGCAGTTACCGATTCACCACCTGGTTAAAAAAAAAAAAAAAGGATATCACTGACTAACTTGGTGATATTTTGATATTTTCTAGAACCTTCATTCGACATAAATTCAACAATTTTGAAGCGGGTATCTTGAATGGATTTAGGGAGAGGTTAAGTAGTTGACATCACTACTGACACTCAAATTTTGGGATATTTCTCAATCGTAATAGATTTTGGGATATTCTTGAAATTTGTAATGAACATAAGTTTAGCAATTTGGAAGAGACTTTAAAATATAAAGTGTTTAACGGAGAGCAATGTGTTGGATTGAGAGCATTGCCCCTCTTGATTACTTTTGTCATCTTCGTCCGATGAATACTATTTATTTAGTCCACTGAATTCCTTGCAATCTCAGGAATCTGATCGGAAGCACAATTCGATTGACATTGGCCAGTGTGATTTATGAAAAGGCATGCGGGAAATTTTGAGTTTTTTAATATTCATGAACCTTTTTATTGATTTATACATCTCCTTGGCTATTGATAATATTGTTCGTGTACATGTATATTATTTAGTTTTATTTAGCTTTTGTGATTGCAAGGGGCATACATGCACATTAATATAACATAAGCTACACTTAGATTTAGTTAGCATTAGTGTTTGTATATAGTTAAGCTTAACTTAGTTGATTTATGTATTGATTCTCTCATTAATATTAAGATACCAAATTCATTTTGTCTAACAATTTTATTTTTCAATTCTTGCAAGTTTATGTAATTATTCTATAGTTGGTCCTTACCTATGCTCTAATTTTATATGGTAACAGAGATGCGAGGCACCTCGAGAAGGTGCATGAACACTTTTTTGCAGGTTTGATGATCAAAGCAATAGAAATTGACGGGAGATTTGATTTCAGGATTGAAATATTAGAATGTTGCCACAACATCCGAAAGGTTGAATAATGGAGTTTCCATCTTCAACTATTCTCAGTCCATATAATTGCCTCTAATGGAAGTCAGAGATTTTGCTTCACCTTAGAGGCAAAGGCTTGTATCAAAGAGTTATGGATACAAAAGATGAACTAAATGTCGCCATTGAAAAATTTAAATACTTCAACAGGATGGATGAGGGCGTCAGTCTTCTATTGTTCACAATGTCTCTAACATTTTGTTTCCTGTGGATGCATGCACCACTCCAAATCAAGTTTGTATAACCTTGGAGAATTTATTTCGAAAGTAGGACAAGATGTTGGCTCATGTTCTAAAAAAAGAGCTAAATTCCATAGATTCGAGCAACTTTGAGGACATTCAGGATGTCTTTATGAAATTGAAATAATTTCTTCTTCAATTATAGGATTGCGATATTGATAAATCAAAATCAGAAATTCAATTGATACTTTCCATTTTTTTTCTAAATTAGATCTTGAATATTATGTTTTTGTTTCTACATTTCGTACAGTTAGACTTGCAACTAGAGATAAAGGGAAAATTCCCAAACTTATGCATTTTTTGAGTCACTCATTCATGAGCAGGATAAGCTCATCAAGATGGGTTCATTAAAGTCTTTAAATGCACATGCACTTGTCATGCATGAAAAAGGAAAGACTAACTCAAAACCAAATCAATAATTCAAAGGTAAAGGAAAGTTAAAAACCCAAATCCAAGAAAGGGAGGAAATCGAAAACCTTTAGATGTTTATTCTAGCTCCAAGGGTAAAGGGGAAGAAAGGGAACTCTTAGTGTCCTTATTGTAACGCTATCATCATGAATTGTCGTACATGTAGAAGATTATTGATCTCATTGCGAAGACTCTTTAACACATTAATGTTGGTCAATGCATTCCATAAATTCTTGATAAGAAGATGGAAGAAAAACCATCATAAACAAGGGGCAATGGTCATGCTTTCACTGCCCTTTATTCTACATTGCAAGAATGGATCATCACTTCAAGATCTTCACAACATATGGATTCTTCAAATGAATATATTTCTTCTCTACAATCATATTTGGGACCTCCTATTCTAATGGGAGACAATTCCACCGTTGATGCAACTAGACAAGGAAAAGTGTAGTTCGAAGATCGAATTTTTGAGAGTGTCTTGCATATTCCAAGACTTTTTGCTAATCTTCTTTTAGTGTATCAAAAGACACACAGTGACACTGGATGGAAAGAGGAATTTACCCTAGATTCTATGAGTATTTATGACATGCAAACCAACTTGAAGATAGGTAAATGACTAGTCTGGTTTGTATACCTTATATGGTTTTTTTCCTCCCTTAGATTCCATTTTTCTACTCACACATGCAAATGAAGAAAGTAGGATTTGGCAATGAGATATTTAGAGACTTGAATTTTAGATATATGAAACAAGTTAGCAAGAAGGGGGTGGTTAGAGGACTACCAACCATTGAATTTTCAAAGGGTGTTTGCAATGAATGTGCTCTAGGAAAGCATCCACAAGACAAGTTCGAGAAGGAGCATTCATGGAGAGCCTTTTCAACTTTGGAACTTATACATAGTGATCTCATGGGCCCATCTCCACAACCTTCAATGAGAAAGGAAAGATATTGTTTTCACTTATAGATGATTACACAATATTTTCTTAGGTTTACCTCCTAAAACTCAATTCTAAATTTTTTTAGCATCGAAAAATTTTCAAAGTGCATGTGGAAAATTAGTTTAGAAAACACATCAAAATCCTCCACACAAATAATGGCAAGGAATATTTCAATAATATATCTAGAACCTTGGTAATGAACATGCATAGAGTTTCAACACATGGTTCCTTACACTTTGCAACAGAATGAGTTGACCAAGATGAAGAACAAGTCTTTGAAAGAGGTGGTCAGTTTCATGTTGCATGGTAGACCTGTTCCATAAAATTTGTGGGATGAAGCTATCAATTGTGTGTCATACATCCAAAATAGATCTCATCATAAATCTATTACTGGAAAAACACCATTTGAGGCTTGGACTAGCATGCAAATTGAAGTCAGTAATTTCCACACTTTTACATCTCTAGCACGGGCCCACATTCATAGAGAGAAGAGAAAGGATTGTGAGCTTTAGAGCAAGGAATGCATGTTCGTTGGATATTTCAATGAAGTCAAAGTGTACAAGTTAGTTAATATCAACACTTAAGCACTATTTATCGGAAGGAGTGTGAAGTTTGAAGAAGATCATTTGCATGCACCCTAGATGAACCTGTTACAAAGTTACCTCACCATGAGTCGATGAGTATTCATATGATACTTTAGATAAGATTTATACTATAAGTAATCCTTTTCTTATGACCCGTATTGGGCCATTAGTTGTTGAACATCAAGATAATTCTTCCTCATATAGTTCAAAAAATTCTTGACCACCTTCAACACAAAATATGTGCAACATGAGTGATATCCTAGATGATCCTGCCACTAGACCTCAATTTGAGGAAGCTCTGCAAGTACTCTTAGCTATGGAGCTCTGCATTCTTATATGATGCGTGCATATGATCCACAAACTTATGCAGAAACAACTCAACATCCTACACGAGAAGCGATAATGCCTAAGGAATACAACTCTCCCATTGAGAACCACACTTGGGACCTAGTTCCACTACCTTTCAATCCTAAACTTGTTAGGTGCAAGTGGGTTTACCATACCAAGAAAGTAGCATGTTTCCATGTTAGTCGATATAAATCATGGTTGGAGGAAAAAGGTTTTCAAGAGGTACATGTTATTGACAATGATGAGACTTTTTCTCCATTGGAAAAAATGGATTCTATTTGGCTTGCTCTCTTCGTTTGAATACCAAGATGGTGGGAGGTGAATGACATGGATGTGAAGAATGCCTCACTTCATGATGATCTTGAGGAGGAAATCTATATGGAGCAATCGTTGGGATACTTGAAAAATTCATCTCTATTATGCAATCTAAAGAAATGTCTCTATGACCTTAACTAGGCACCTAGAGCAGAGTATGCAAACATGGATTCCTAATTGTCGTATCAAAGTTTTATACGCTAAAAATCTGATTCCAATGTTTATTTTCTAGCAAAAATTGACTCCTTGGTAATCATAGTACTCTATGTAGATGATCTTCTGATAACATGTGGTTCAGTTCCTTCCATCGTTGATTTTAAAAAAACATAAGCAGATTTCTGCGACATACATGGGCTTGCTTAATTTCTTCCTTGGACTAGAGATTAGTAAAAATGATTATGGGATTACCATTTCTTAAGTGAGGTATGTTAGGTATTTTTTGGCACTATTTCACATGAGTGATTGCAAGCCAACAACTCCACCTTTCTTGTTAGGGATAAAGCTTGAGGATGCAAAGATGTTGAAATTCAGGTAGATGATAGAATTTCTTATCATGGTAATTCCTTATCACTGAAACATATATTTTCTTTTAGCATTTACTTTGTTTAGTTATGTCATAAAGTAATTACACATTAAAAATAGAGATCATAATGCACAAGAAAACAAGAAACACCAAATATTAGGCCAAAGGCCAGGGAAAAACCCACAAGAGAAAATCCATCAAACCTTCCTTATAAATTATTTATCAACAAGAGAAATAAAAGTTAACCATTAGTGATCCAAGTGCTAAGTTAGCCTCCAAAATATGACATGATTTTTCATGCCATATGATAAAAATCACCTTCTTCTTCACACCATTACATCTATGACAGTCTCACATTATAGAGAGACTTTTCATCATAGAAGCATCGGTCATAGGCTCACATTATAGAGAGTTATGCTATAGGTTTGTACTATAGAGGGACTACCACAAGTCCGCATTACAAAGAGGTTGGTCCAGATTACAAAGAGGCTACTATAAGTCTGCATTACAAAGAGGTTGCCACAGGTCTGAATTACAGAGAGGTTTCCATAGGTTCCATTTACAGGGAGGCTTGCACAGGTCTGAATTGCAAAGAGGCTGGCACAACTTGATTGAATGCTATAGAAGAAGGCACCGTAGATTTCATACCATAGATATGAATTAGTATTCCAAAAAAAGATGTCCAAAATTGCTTGGAAAAATGGTGGAGGATAGATGTCAATATATAGTTGTCCTTCTATATGAAAGAATGCGTCTTTTGGGTAGGCTGAATTGACTTTCTAGGGGGCGAACTTAGCAACTCGGAGGGACAAATGAGACTTTAAAATTTTAAAGTTTCTTCTTTTCAAAAGGGTCACAAAGAACATTCAATTTTACATTTTATTTTGACCAAAACAAAGCATGAAGAGAATGCTTAACAATAAAATTAATAATAATAATTTTTATTCTTTTTTTCTTGCATAAAAATACATAATTAGAATGATAATTATGAAGATCAAACCTAGTTACAATTCCAAAACTCCTTATTAACTACGGAGGTATTCATAATTAATTATGATGATATTTTCAAATTGAGAGCTTCTATACGAATGAATCTATATTTATAAGCATCAATGATGAGAACACTAGCATAACCAACATTATCAAAATACCAAGGCGTTGACATGTATGCCCTATCTCTCCACTAGATCAGAGAAAAATGTTGGGAGACATTGAATAGAACACCACATCATCTCTCTGAGGCACATACATCACATGTGTGTTCACCAAGGTATGTCCTCACAACACCATTTCCTAATCCATTTTCACAATACTTGACACAAGGAAATGTCGGTCCTCATGACCATTCTTATCATAGATCAATGTAGTTGACTTACAATTGTTAGTCTCGGTCACAGTACAAATATTCAATCATTTCAATCCTTGATGTTGATCTAATCCATCTTTCTCCCTACCAGTTCACCTTTCTTATGGTTGATAGTCGTGGCCATAGTATGTTACACATGGAGAACACGATGTCCATCCTTACTCCCTATAAATCTTGGCAGGAGATAACTACAAGCCCAAGCTTGTGTGAGAAGTATTCAAACTTCCCTTTCATCAACTACCTATTCATCCATGGAGATATTGACTGCAAGTTATTGTCCCTTATCTGCATCATGTCTTGAATCATATTGTTCTTCAACCTTCCAAGTTCTCTAAAAATCTTCACATAGAGTATTATGATTGAATCTAGGTTGTCATCAAACAATCCATCAAATGTTTTATGGAGCCAAGATTCTTCAGATCTAATTCTACAAACTGCCAAAAATTTTGCCTGTGCATTACAACAAAATCCTCCTTCATGTCCTTCCAATAAAAAAAACAGATCCAACCATCAATAGTATCTCTATTCATTGTCAACAATATCAACTAAATTTTATCAAGTCTCAAGTTGTGGATCCTTCATGTTAGATTATGCTTCCAGCTCCCATTGAAGTCAAATTCCTTCCTTTGACTTATGAATCCTTCTTTCCAAAGTATGAGGTCCTCTTCAATTAGGAGGCTCCTTCAAAATCTGAGGTAACTCTTCCAACGTAGGCCAACCTTATTCCTTGAATGCTATCATCAACTTACATTCTTCAATCAGTCATGGTACAATTTACGTTTCCATGTCCTTGGGTATTCTTCTAGCCTACATCTTGAAAGTATTTTTTCTTTAGTTTTTACATTTTTTTGCCAATGTCTCAGTAAATCCTATCAATGGCCTATAAAAATTATTAGGAATCTATGGGAAAAATACAATTAAGTAAAAACACATAGATAGGAAACTATAACAATATAAATTACAGTAAGGAGATATCAAATAATCTTCATTTGAGAAAATAAATATCTCACTATTTATCTCATACATTTTGTAATCATCCTAGTCCTCTTATCAACATGCTGTCATTTTTGTCATTCTGTAGGGATTGTTCTTGTAGTAGAAACAAGTACTAGGGTTTACAAACACTAGATGCTGAAATATTTAAGACTTGTAACTTTCAAATTTCAAATTCTATAAGTATGCTAACATGTTAGTTACAAACTCTAGGAATGCCATTTGTATGCCTTCTAAATTAGAGATGGATATCATTGATGTTTTTATTGGGGTTAACTAGGTATAGAGAAAAAATTTGGTCTACAAATGCAAAAAGAGAATATAGAACTTGTTATATTGATTATGCCTTTGTCCTCAAGACAAGAGACAGATACATTATATTACAAAGCCGTGAAATATGATAGACTTATAAAATTATGAATATTTAAAATCGTGTTCTAGATGAACTTACATTCTAGATCAATGCCTAGTTTCTGCGATATGGTAACAATATATCATACATACCCTTTTGAACCTTACCTGATAAGTCCTTCAGTCTTTTAGATTTCCGTTATATAACCTTGTCATGTAGCAACACCCTTTACGACCTAATCGACACACCATACCTTTATTTTTATTTGAGGCTATTTTTGTCTTCAATCTGCAACCATATACCCTCTTGCTCTTCATGTAGTGATCAATCATGACTCTCGATCCATCTTCCACAATAAAGATAACATGTCCCTTTCTATGATATAGAACAAGGATATTGTTAGGCCTATTCTAGGCCTTTTACTTTAGCAAGAACTTGGATGTTATACCTAAGAACAATCTCCTCATAAATTTGACTACTTTAACGAGTCCTTCATAAGCTCAACTAGAATAAAGAAGAGAATTCAAATATTTTTTTTCTGCTTCAAGACTAGATTGATATGCTTAGAGTTATCCTTTGTAGCAAGACTTTAGTAGAGTGAGATGGGTCTCTTTGTAACTTCATATTTTTTATAGGAGAAGTCTTGGATTTGAATGCCATCACTGTCTTAGGTCTGTGCGACTTTACCATAGTGTCTTGTAATTGTATTGAATCTTTCAAAGGGGCTCGTACAAGCCTTCACAACAGTTCTAAGATTCCAACCAATATCTCTAAAAACTAGGATTTAAAGCTAACATGCTCACAAAAATTTGAATTGCTATTCATAGAACTTTATAGTAATAAGCTATGATCTGCGATTTCATCACACTTGTAAACTTGGATCTGATCATAGTTGTTAGGACTTGAATCATGCTATAACTTTGGATTAGCATCTCATTTGTTTTCCTAACTCAAAACTACATACGATTCTTGTTATTTTATTAGATTATTTTATTTTTAGTAATTGGAATTAACCATAAGAGTTTAGTTAAGATCATAGTTGACCATGTGTAGCTCAGATTACAGTCAAGAGGGGAGGGATTAGATTTTGACATAAATCACAGAGAGAATTTTAGACTTTACTTAGCTTAGAATGAATATTTTCTTCCCAAAAAAATTGGTTGCTTCCTAAGAGTAACTTGACCTCTTTCTAAGCTTATAACATACTTGAATTTCTACTCTAGCTTAGTTATCTCTGAGATATACAACCTTCTTATTTTCTTTAAATTTCTCTATGATATTTCTAGCTATGATCCCATGCTGAAATCCAGGTGATGATAGAATTTCTTATCATGGTAATTACCTGTGACTGAAACATATATTTTCTCTTAGCATTTCCTTTGTTTAGTTATGTCATCAACCAATTACACATTAAAAATAGAGATCATAATGAAAAATAAAACAAGAGACACCAAAGATTAAGCCAGAGGGCAGGAAAAAACCCACAAGTGGAAAACCCATCAATCCTTTCCTTATAGATTCTTCATCAATAAGAAATCCAAGTCAACCATTAGTGATCTAAGTACCAAGTCATCTCTTCAGACTATGATATGATTTGACTTTCCATATGCCACAAATCTCTTTTTCATTCGCATCATTACATTTGTCATAGGCTCACATTACGAAGATACTTCACATCATAGAAAGATCTGTCACATGATCACATTACTAAGAGATTTGATGCATGTTTGTGTCACAGAGATATTTCCATAGGTATTTATTACAGAGAAGCAGGTCGACATTACAGAGAGGATGCTACAAGTCCACATTATAGAGAGATTTCCACAGGTCCAAATTTCATAGAGGCTACCATAGGTCTGAATTACAAAGAAGTTACCACAAGTTCAAATGAAAAAGATGCTACAACATGTTGATCGGATACCACAGAATAAGGTGCCTTACATTTAAAACAAAAAATTTTGATTTGTCTTCCGCAAAATGCTGTTTGAAATTGCTTGGAAAAATGGTGGGAGATAGGTGCCAATATATAGTTGTCCCTGTATCTTAAAGAACATGTCTTTTGAGTAGGCCAAGTTGTCTTTCTGGAGGGCCGACTTGAAAACTTGGAGGGTCAAATGATACTTACAAAATTCAAATTTTCTTTTTTTCACAAGGGTCACAAAGGGCATGCCATTTTACATTTCCTTTTGGCCAAAACAAAGCATGAAGATATTGCTTAACGAAAAAATTATTAATAATAATTTTTATTATTTTTGTTTTTACATAAAAATACAGAAGTACAATGAAAATTATGAAGACCAAACCTAGCTACAATTCCAACAAAAGACACATCATTAGTTGATTGCATGTCATTGTACAATCAACTTGTGGGGAGTCTTCTTTATTTCACTCACTCCCATCCCTGATTTGTGATATGTCATAGGAGAAACTTCTAGATACATGCACGAGCCACAAGAGTTACACTGGAAAGTTGGAAAGAAAATATTTTGATATGTTTAGGGGACAATCACCTATGGGATTAATTATGTAGAAAATTGTTCGTTAGATCTCATTGGGTTCACAGATTCATATTGGGTTGGTGCCAACCATGATCTCATTTTTTCCTTTGGATATGTACTTAGTTTGGGATCCAAACCCACTTTTTAGTCAAACAAGAAGTAGGATTCGATTCCTTTATCATTAATAGTGGTCGAGCACATAGGAGAAACCAATTTCCACATTCAGGAAATTTGGATGCAACATTTCCTTTCTGAGCTTGGTATCATTGTCCACCATTTGACAATCAAATGGTGTGACAATTAGAATACAATAAATTTTTGCAGAGATATAGTCCAACTATAACAAACCAAACATATTTATATGCACATTGACTACATTAGAGAATTAACTCATGATGGGATCATTAATTTGTAGTGTTGCCCCAATTATGAGTAGACTATGGACATATTTACCAAGACTTTCACTGGGTAGAAGTTTCAATTTCTATGGGATTGTCTTGGGGTTAAGGACACAACTACCTAACAATTTCCTTTTCTTTTAGTTCTACATTATATTTTGAAGGGGGGTTTTGTTTCCACTGGGTTTTTTCATGCATTTTACATGGTTACCTAAAATTTATTTGTTTTCGAGACTCATTCATCTTGCATCATACTCAACTATGTTATACTTAAAGATAGTTTTAGTGAGCACAACACACACCTATATTTAGTTAGCCTTAGTGCTTGCACACAATTAAGCTTATCTTAACTAATTTATATATTGATTCTCTCATCAATATTGACATGTTGAATTCATTCTCTCTTCTGATTTTAATTTTCAATTCTTGCAAGATTATACAATTATTCTCTAACTAGGTCTACACGTGTGTTCTAAAATTATTAGAAATGTAATACAAAGATTCAAATAATATCTCAAAAGTCTAGAATTGTTCTTTAATATTCATAGGCTTTTTCAATTTACCCATACATCCCTTTAATATTAAGAATATAATATGGAGACTTCAAGGACAAAAGAAGGTAAAGGGATTCATTTAAATTATCTCTCACAAATTATGTGAATTTGTACTTGAGTGATGTCATAGTAAATCTCATCAATATTAAGTTGGCACACTTATACACGAGGATGTAGTTAATGTGAACCGAAGGCATAAAAATATGGGTAGAGGTGTAAGATCAAATTTTTAACCCATTACCAAGATAAACATATATGTGACTTTATGATCCTATTCCCGTGACACCTTATTTTCATTCTCGAAGAAACAAGTGAATGTTCCATTTGATATTGTTGCTTATAAATATAATTACTTTACCCTATATCATAGTCTAAATTGGTTTATCAAGTGGAAACATGCGAGTTATGGCTATATGTAAGTAATAAGGACTAATTTTCATAAGAAAAGTATGATTTAAAATCAAGGACAAAGTGTGGGAAAGCATTATTATATTTATAAATAATTATATATTGTGCAATGCATTATTATATTTACCGGATTAGATCCATCTAACATTGGATCTATCATATGTCGAGAGAGATCAAATCCCTCAAGGTGAAAACCTTCTTTTTGGAGTGTTGAATTTGAGGAAAGGTTTGCACCTAGAGGGATTTGATCCTTCTCAGTGCATGATAGATCCAGTGTTAGATGGATCTAAGATGGTTCCAATTGAGGGAAACAATGTCACATTTTCAAATTATCATTATTATGTATATATTTGAGATTAACTTCAAAATTCACATTATGTTTTCTTTGCTTGGCATGGCCATATCATTCTCTTCTTTAATTTAGTCTATGTTGCTTGCCTTGAATGGTTTTTACATATTTGTTTAGATGATTTAAGTGGTTTGTGTGTTTATGTGATCCAAGATCTTTTGCTTATGGATGTATTAAAGAATTACATGAACAAATTTTGTAGCTTAACCATGAAAACTTAATGTGCACATGAAAGAAGAGAAGAAACACATAAGGCATGAAACGAGGACAAGAGACTTGATAACAAAGTTCATCCAATTTGGACTACGTCTCCGGGCCTTGCTCGATCAATGGGGAGATATCCATCCCTTAAGTGGAATAAAAGAGAAATAAGTACAATAAGCCTTTACATAAGGAGTCTTATACCTCTAATATGGAAAATGGTCAAAAAATGGAGAGCTTTTTTGGAAAAACTAACATCACCATTGAGTTCCCGTTGCTGAGAGGTGAGAAATCGATATAAAACTTGCCCAATTCGGACGCTAGACCAAAATTGACCTTTGAAAATGTGCTTAGCAAAGGTTATGTCATCAAAACATACCCTAACAAACCTCTCAAATCACTACAACATACCTCAGAAATAATGCAGCTTCCCTTGCCTATTCAACTACCTTCCACAATGCCTATTCCCTTGCATCTTCCCCTAGAAATAAGCCTTACAACCCTCTTAACATGCCTAGAACAAGCCTGCAATGACTTTGTTGTGACTACAGGGCCTGTGGCCTACTATCATAGGAATGAACCACCTCTAAACTGCACCAAAATAACCCAAATAAATTCAGTGTTGCCTTTGTAGTAGCTCGACCTTCTTTAATGCACAAAAGGATCCTCAGAAATTGCCCTTAACTACTCAACCTTCTCTTTTTTGAACAACGACTACCATAGGTGATGATTCTCTACGAGATGCTTCTCTTGTATGTGTTAAAAAATTCCTCTCACCTTGTATTTATGTACATACAAGGTCTCCACAAATAGACATGTCTTTTGGCACATTCGAACCAAACCTACATGACTTATGTGCCAAAAACCCATCATCAACCTTCAAAAATTCAAAAATCATCAAGGACATCTCATATTTTGATGATTATCAAAGCATTGGATTCTCCTAGCCATCTTCTATCATCACCATCTATGGTAAGAAATTCTTAATTGTTTTGGCCCAAACATCGATGGTGCAGAACCCCCAACTTGGGTTCTAAACCCACAAGTGACTATTGTGGTGCTCAAACCTCCAAACTCTGAACCCTAGGGCTTGGAGTACCTCCAAATCTACTAAAAAATCAACATTCCCTCTCATCGAGGCAGCTACTTCTAAGACAGGGAAGTAACTCATCATCATCATCACTACTCGCAACACTTTCCCAACTCTTGGCACTCAGAATTACAACAATCCCTATAGCATGAACTACGTCCCTCTCAGAAGTGTTGTTCTCACCGAAAGCACTACATTTCTTCTTCTTTTTCTAAAATGTCTTCCAGTATCAACCTAATTCCTTATTGGTAGTTGTAGGAGAACCCTTGGCCCCCACTGACCACGTGCTCTTCTTAGGCTGCAATGTCTCCGTCTAAATCTACAAACTCCCTCTAGAACATGACTCTCCCTATGTATTTGGAACATGTACCTATATGTATGAAGCCTGCACCTACAACTGCTTCTCTAGAACGTACACCTGGTCCTCCTGCTTCTTCTTCCGATGATCTATAGGCTTTCTCATTAGCCTGTATAGACCGCGCTCTCTAACTCTAAGAACATTAGCCACGAAACTAGAGCCTCTGGGTATGAGTCTTGCCTTCCCATCCTAGAACAAGACCTCCAACCCCTTCTTCTTTATCATCAAGACGGATATAATTCTATATCTGAGTCCTAGTAGAAGTAATACATCCTAGACCTACATTACCAGACTTGTCTCCATACCGAATGAGATAACTCCCAAACTTTAGATCTCCTTTTGATTCTTTTCACCCAACACCATGTGCAACTTTGAGTCTCATTGAGTTAGAGTCTCCAAAAACTCCTATGACCCTGTCATATGTTTCGACACACCACTATCCATATACCATCCATCCTCACCGATAGTACCCTGCGAGAAATGAGATACTGTAGCAAAGTCCTCCTCCTCCAACCTTGTGGTGATAGCGTCTATCTTAGTAGAGGTGGAAACACTGGCTATTTTTCTTCCCTTTCTTCTTCTCTTCATCTCCCATCTTCTTCATCAGACACCTAGATGAAAACTGACCCATCTCACCACAGTTGAAACACTTGACTTTTCTTAAGTCCTTTTGCTTACCCTTCATTCATTCTTCAAGTGCCATGCCATCATCAAAAACCTTCTTCTTTGGATGAGTATCCTCGTCTTGCAACTCTTTCTAAATGAAGTCATCCCACAGTCTATTCCAGTCTAACAACTTCTCTCCAGCAACAATCCCCTTAATGAAGGGCTTCCATTCCTTGGTGAACCCTTTCAAAGCAATCGCCACCATATTAGAATCTGAAATAGTCACACTGACAATAGCAATCTCATCTTTGACCTGATAGAATATCCTCAGATATGAAGTCACTCCTTCACTCTATATCATCTTGGTGGAATTAAACATATCCTCCAATACTAGTACTCGGTTGTCGTTCTTATTCTGGAATAAATTCTGAAGAGTCATCCACATCTCATGTACAGTGTTCTTCCTAGAAAAATGAGGTACTAGGGGAGTGTTCACACCATCAAGGATGACCAGTCACGTCCTCGTATCCATATCCTTATAGACTTCCAACTCCTTCTGGTCATTTGGCTTCTTGATGGCTTTCTCGATGAACTCCCAGTTCCTATTGATGTCCAAGACAAACATGATCCTTTCATTTAGTGGACCATAGTTGGAAAATCTCTCCAAACTGTCCTCATACCTGAGACCAACCTGTAACTTCTACATTTTAGTGAACCCTTCACCTATAATGTGACCAACCCCCGCTTCAGTTATACTTCATTGTGCACAATTTGATTCACTAGCTTCCAAAGTAGGTCATACACAGTCTAATACCATGTTGATTATACATGACCTTGGCGTCAGATAGAATCTTAAATGATCCAAATGGAAAATGGAATCTACCCATGGTATTCATCCACCCATCTTATTCATCTACCCATGGAATTTACCCATGGTATTGTAAGTGGCATCTACCCATGGTATTTATCCACCCATGGTATTGTAAGTGACATCCACCCATGGTATTTGCCCATGGTATTGTGACATCCACGCATGGAATTGATCCGTGGTATTATGATATCCACCCATGGAATTGACCGGTGGTACTGTGACATCCACTCATGGTATTCATTCACCCATGGAATTGACTCGTCATATTGTCACTGAAAAATATTATAACTAACAAGCCACATTTTGTAAAAGGATAGATTGTCCACCACAATGTAGTCCTTATAATTATTATCTCTTTTAATAGAAAGTTTCTTTGTGGTTTTGTTTATTGGGCATTCTCCACTTTTCCTTCTGGAAATTTCAATTTTTCAGATCTTGGGGGCCTCCTCCCCAAGATCCATTTTAATCTTTTAGATCTTGATGGCCTCCCCCCAAGATCTGGAATAATGGTATCGGAGCAAGTTATGATTCCATGGGAATGAGGATTTCATGCATATTTTAGTTTCAAAATTTTTCAACAATATTCAACAAACTTCAGGCATGAGCTGACAGAGCACTTTCTTGGGCCAAGCAGGAAGAATTTTTCTTTTTTCATTTTTTTGCGGGATTTTTTTTGGGCGACGATTTTGTAGATCAAATCTGAAAAATTTGGTGCAACATTTACAAAATAAAATACCAGATCTGGATTCCTTACAAAGAAAATGCCAAAATTCAAAAAAAAATCGGTCGAATCGGAGTATAGATGAGGAAGATATCGCTGATTTATAATCAACTATGTTGTAGAACCTTTTTTCTGTCGACAATTGGTGGAAGACGAATCTACTATATTTTTTTGAAGTTTTTGTGCAGAATTAAAAAAAAGGATTATATATCTGAGATATTCTTGAAAAATCACCCAATTTAAAAAAAAATTGGATCGAATTGGAGTTCGGATGTGGGAGATATCACAGATTTAAAATCAACTTTTTCTTTTCAGAACTTTTGTGACCGTGGAAAAATTTTGTCACTAATATGAGATTCTAAAATGTCCAAATAAGGATTTCCAACACATAGGAAGATGAAAAATTGTCCTTCCACTTCCAAAGACATGTTATAATAAATATTCTGAGTTATATTGACTGAGTTATGTCCATTTTAATTTTGGAGCAGCTTTATAAGTGGGTTCCCACTGGAGATGTGCCCTCTAACCCCACTTTAGTAGGCACCTACCTCACATTCATTAGTTTTAGCATAATAGCATTCGGCTTGGGTTATTTGGAGACATGCCATCCCATCCCAGGCTATGTAGGCACCTCCTACTCCATCAACAACCAACATCACAGATATGGTTCAACCGCACAAAATCCTTGTCATCGAAGTCCATTTTCTAGGCCGCACACTGTTAGTATCAAAGTTTTTTACAAGCATCACAGGGTATCTCTATCCTTGGATCTTCGTTTGTCATGGTTATGGGTCATCCACAAACCCACACTTCATCAAAGTCCATTTGCTATGCTATACACTGTCAGTACCACAGTTGGTAACAAGCATTACAGGGTATCTCTATCCTCGGATCTTCGTTCATCATGGTTATGGGTTAACCACATAAAACCCTTCTCTTATGTGGGTCTTCATATTCAACAAAGGCTTCGCAAGAGGGAACTTCAAACAATGTGGACCATTGCTTCTTAAGGAGGGAGGAATGATCCCAATGGAAAATGGCATCAACCCATGGTATTCATCCAGCCATGTTATTTATCCACCCATGGAATTTACCCATGGTATTGTAAGTGGCCTCCACCGATAGTATTTATCCACCCATGGTATTCATTCACCCATGGAATTGACACATGTTATTATAACTGAAAAATACTATAAGTAACCAGCCGCATTTTGTAAAAGGACAGTTTGCCCATCACAATGTAGTACTTACAATTATTATATGTTTTAATAAAAAGTTTCTTTGTGGTTTTGTTTATTGGGCGTTCTCCTCTTTTTCTTCTGGCAATTTCAATGTTTCAGATCTTGGAGGCCTCTCCCCAAAGATCCATTTCAATCTTTTAGATGTTGAGCGCCTCCCCCAAAGATCCGGATCATTAAAACATCTGATGTTACCAAACCAAGAATCTCAATAAAGCTACTTTGTAGAGAAAAATATAAATATCAGTAAATAACACATATACATGTATTGACAACCTTTTACAAAATATTTTACAAATATGAAAAACAACCCAATCTTCATTATATTAAACCAACTGAGTAATACAACAATCTAGACCTCCTATACAAGTGATAATGGCCCTCAATTATCAACAAGTACAAGAATACAAGAGACAATGACAATCTCAACCTCTATGTCGTATCTCGTCCTGTCATTCCTTCGCTTCCGTTCTACTTTGTACTCCCCCTTAGTCCCTTAAGATACAACACATAGAGTCTCCAGTAGGGTTGGCATGTTGGCATTATGACACAGGTTTGGTGCTATGACACAGGTGTTGTCCTTGATGGCAACTCACTTAGATGACATATCAGAGTTCAGGCTCTTAGAATGAAGGAAAAAGAGATATATGCAGGTTCCCTTTGACCAAGCTGCATATACACACAAGTTCGCCGATCAAAAGGCGCGTATGTGTATACATACACTTTCACGTAAGGAAAGGTGCATACATGTTGGAGAATTTGGTTTTGGTCCATGGTATTTGGACAATGGTATTGGTGCAAGGTATCTTGTCCGAAGTGTTGAACCAAGGTATTTGGTCCAAGGTACTGATTCTAAGTGGTTTTGGACCATGGTATTGAGTAAGGCCTGAGACTATAAAAGGAGTAGGAGATCATTAGGCAAAGGATCTCATGTAATTGAATATCTAATGAAGATCAAGATCTAAAATACTGGTCATTGGGTTATGGTGCATAGCTAGATCTGAATCAAGGAAGAACCTGAGTGGTTGAAGAAGGATAAGTTCTATTGACGGGTCAAGATCTTAAGGCTTGAAGAGAAATATATTTATGTGGTTTTGATATTTTATCTGAGTAATTGGCGCATGTCGTAATCTGTAAATCTGATGATCTGGGTATAACTATTGTCTGAATAGTTGTAAAGGTTAAATCATATTTTATAGATCTGTACGCAGGTTCATTATAGCAAGGGCACATATACATGCTGGTTCACCATTTCAAAACAACGTATACGCAGGTTTGTCTTGAGAAAAGTGCATATGCACACATGTTCGACACATTGAAGTAGCGTACACCTCATAAAATATGTTTTAGCTACTTCTGTTTACTGTTGCAGAATTCTGGGTTCTGGCTTTGGTTCTAGTTACTATTACTGTGTTCTGGTTACAATATTCAGAAAAGTAATTGTTTGATTCAGTTTTTGGTTAGTGTAAAGGAGATTTGTTGATGCAGATATATTTGATGTTTGATTGATGTTATTGATGGATCCAGTCTAAAAATTTATGAAACGTGGTCCCTGGAAGAAAAGAGAAGGTTGTAGCCTTCTGCAAGTAAAAGCCTGCGTACTGGTATAAGGCTGCACTAGTGCAAAATTTGTAAAAACAAGTTTCTTATTAAAGAGAGATAGAGATGATTGCAGTAGGTGGTTTTCACCCCATTGGGTTTCCACCTTATATCTTGTCTTCATGTGTGTGATTGCTTGTTTTGTTTACTACACCTGATTACTGGTTATATGGTTTTGATACACAGATTAAAGATCAACTAAATAAATTATAAGTTTGCAAGGTATACACTGGTTTCTCTAAACACAGTTTTGTATACACACAAGTTTCATTAACAGAAGTAGTGGATATAAATCTGTTTATGGAAATGAAATATTGTTAAATTGCTAATACTGATTCATCCCCCCACTTAGTATTGTTTCCAACAATTGGAATTAGAGCAGGTCCTTCAGAAGAAGCTTGATCACTTGAAGGAAGATTTATCATCATGGGCAGTTACGAAAGAGAGGGATCCATTAAACCACCAATCTTTGATGGGAGAAACTTCTTCTATTGGAAGGTAAGAACCACAACCTATCTTCAATCTCTTGGAACAGATGTTTGGGAAATCGTGGAAGGAGGATATACATTTCCATCAACAATTCCTACAGATACGGTAGGTAAAAAGCAGTATGAAACAAATGCCAAGGCTGTCAATACACTATTGGGGAGTCTGTCACAATCAAAATTTGTCAAGGTTATGCAGCTCAAAACCGCCAAAGAAATATGGGACAATATCGTTCTAAGCTATGAAGGAGACAATCAGGTAAAATGTGCAAAACGACGATCTCTCAAAATTCAATATAAAACTCTCAAAATGCACAATGATGAAAGTATAGCTCATTACTTCCTATGTATAGATGAGATTGTTAATCACATGAAAAACTTGGGTGAAGAGATAAAAGAAGTTACTTTAGTTGAAAAGGTTTTAAGATTCTTGTCTTCTAAGTTTGAATCAAAAGTTTCTGCCATAGAAGAAAAGTAGGATATTGAGTATGACTATGACACAACTGCACGAAATCCTAACTGCTATTGAAATGAGAAAAGGAGGTCCATCAGATATGAGAGAAGCTGCATTCAAGGCTTCAGGAAGAGAAGAACTAAATGAATGGGGACACATTTTAGAAGGAGAGGAAGAAGCAAACTTTGTCAAAAACCTTCAATGAGGTTCTGGAAGATTCGGAGGTAAACTACCTTTCAAATGCTTTGGACGTGGAAGAGTCAGTCATTATGTAGCCAAATGTCCTCATAAAGATAAGCTTGATAAAGGTAAGGAACCAGAAAAATGGAATAGAAGAAAGAATGTAAGTAAGAAGAGATACTATACGCATGAAGATAGTGATGGTTTATCAAATAGTGGTGAAGATGAATATGGTAATGAGTATAGAATTTTGATGGCTTTTGAAGATGATGATTTCTTGGATGCTTTAGATGAAGATGGTCTCTATCAAGAAATTTCTAAACATAAAATCTATTTAGAAGAAAAAAGTATGATTATAGATACTCTGACATTCCAACTTGCTGAAAGGGAAAAGCACAATGAAAAGTTAGAATGTGAAATTGTGAGTCTAAGAAAGGATATTGAGAAAACAAAAGCTCTCAATCTTAGATTTGTGAAAGGATCAAAAACTTTAGATGAAATTATCAAAGTGAAGTGTTGTCCTCTGATAAAGACAGGTCTTAGATATACTGAAGAAGCATCTGAAGCATAGAAGCCATCAACCTCCAAAAGCTATCTTCATGTGACAAGGAGAAGTGAACATGTTAACAATTGTTAGCAAAGGCATAAAGCAGATCACTAGGTAAATTGGGTTCAAATCTACTTCAATGATGAACAGAAGTTATAATCAACCACAGGTAAATCATTCTCAATTTGCTTCAAGAATGAACGTCAATGGAAACTATAATCATCAGGTCAGTAGATTCGATAATCATAGGAATTTATTTAATGGCCAATGTTTTTCATGTCATAAATTTGGACACAAAGCTGCTCAATGTGTTTCTTACAAGACCATCATGACTAGAGAAGCACGAAATCAAAGGAATGTGACTAGGATCATGAAAAGGACCTACAATAACTTTTATGCTCTTGAGAATGAAATAGAATGCTCTATCTGTAACAACTTCGGTCATGAAGATTTTGAATGCAGGAGTAAATTTTGGCAAACATCTCAGAAGGAGAAAGCTTCATTAGGTCCCAAATCATGGAGAAAGAAAGAACCGAAAACAGAAAGATGTGGTATAGCCTTGTATGCAGAAGGACAAGAAAATCAGTGGTACATGGACAATGGATGCTCAAAACACATGATAGGTGATGAAGAAAAACTTCAGTCATATAATGCCTTAGAAAAAGAAAAGAAGGTCTCATTTGGTAATGACACTCCTACAGTCATAAACGGTAAAGGCTATGTTCTCTTAAAAGAAATGTTTAAAGGTGGAAATGTTATGTATGTTGATGGTCTAAAACATAATCTATTGAGTGTCAGTCAAATGTGTGATCAAGGAAATGAAGTTGTATTTTGATCAAATGGATGTGTTGTTCGTGAGCTTGATATAGGAGAAACAATGATCAAAGGTATAAGAACTCCAAACAACCTGTACATACTCAAGGGTGGAAAACAACAGTGCTACTTATGAAAACTAGAGAACATTTCCCTGAGAAGGAAGGATGAGCTAGTAAGCCTCTTGAACTTGTTCACACTGATTTATGTGGTCCATCTAGAAAAAAGTCACCTCATGGAGAAGAATACTTTATATTCCTCATTGACAACTTTTCCAGAATGTGTTGGATAGGACTTCTAAAGCATAAATGCGAAGCTTTCGAAAAGTTCAAAGCCTTCAAAGTCTTGGTTGAAAATGAATCAGATTGCACTCAAACTCCACATGAAATTTGGTATGGTAAGACTCCTACTGTAAAATACTTCAAAGTTTTTGGAAGCAAATGTTACATCAAAAGGACTGATGAAAAACTTAGCAAGTTTGAACCTAGAGCAGATGAAGGCATCCTCCTTGGTTACTCTTCCCGGAGTAAAGGATATAAGTTTTATAATAAAAGACTTGGGAAAATTGTTGAAAGTATTGATGTTGTGGTTGATGAAGTAGGAACAAATCCAAAGCAGGTGAAAACCAAAGATTATGAAGAAGATGAGGACTATGCTTCCATAGCAAATCAGATTAATTCTGAAGAAGAAACCAATGAGGCACCAGAAGAACAGATAAGGGTAGAAGAAAAGACTCCATCCAGGTATATTTAGAAGAATCATCGAGAGACTCAAATTTTGGGGCAGAAAGAGGTAGGTGTGCAAACAAGAAGAACTATTATAGAAGCTTCAAGCTATCTAGCATTGGTTTCCTCCATCAAACCACAAAATGTAAATGAAGAATGCAAAGATGAATGTTGGGTCAAGGCCATGAATGAAGAACTTGAGCAGATTGAAAAGAATAATACTTGGGAATTGGTTCCTAGACCTAATGTTAAGAATGTCATAGGAACCAAATGGTTATTCAGAAACAAGCTGAATGAAAATGGAGAAGTTATTAGAAACATGGCCAGATTTGTTTGTAAAGGGTATGCTCAACAAGAAGGTATAGACTTTGAAGAAACTTTTGCACCTGTTGCTAGACTTGAAGCCATAAGAATGTTCCTTTCTCTTTCTAGGTTTCAGAAGTTCAAAGTATATCAAATGGATGTGAAATATACCCTTCTCAATGGAGACCTATAAGAAGAAGTATATATTGAGCAACCAGATGGATTCATCCTTGGAAATGATCCAAAACTTGTATGTAGACTTAGAAAGGCTCTCTATTGTCTAAAACAAGCTCCAAGGGCTTGGTACTATTGTCTTGACAAATATCTTCATCAACAAGGTTTTTCAAAAGGATCAGCTGATAGCAATTTATATATAAAAATTGACAATGATAAATTGCTAATACTTGTTGTGTATGTTGATGATATCATTTTTGGTAGTAATGAAGAAGTCATGAGTCAAAACTTTGCTTTGGTAATGCAAAAAGAATTTGAAATTTCCCTACTTGGTGAGCTCACATATTTTCATGGTTTACAAATTCAACAAAATAAAGATGTTATTTTTCTATCACAAACTAGGTACCTCAAGTAGATCTTGAATAATTATGGCATGGAAGATTCTAAAGCAATATGTACACATATGGTAGCAGGATGCAGCCTCAGTGAAAATGATGAATTAGCAGCAGTACATTAACCAACCTACATATCCATGATTGGTAGTCTGCTCTATCTAACAGGTACCCGACCAGACATCATGCATGCAGTAAGAATAGTTGGAAGATTCGAAGCAAATCCAAAGGAATCACACCTTCAGGCAGTCGAAAGGATTTTCAAATATCTTCAAGGAACACAAAACTTTGGTTTATGGTATCCTAGGGATACAGATCTTACACTTCATGCATATACAATTGCAGATTGGACAGGAAGCATGGATGACAGAAAAAGCACTAGTGGTGGTGTATTCTATCTGGGTTCCAGATTAGTATCTTGGTTCAGCAAAAAACTAAGTTCAGTTGCATTATCTACAGCTGAAGCAGAATATGTGGATGCTGCATCTTGCTGCACACAACTCCTTTGGATGATGCAAACATTGCAAGACATTCAAATCACATGTACTCCACCCATCTCCATTCTATGTGATAATACAAGTGCAATCAATATTTAAAAGAATCCAGTCATGCATTCCAAGACCAAGCACATACCTATCAAATATCATTTTCTCCATGAACAAGTGCTTGAACAAAAGGTCAAATTGGAGTATGTTCCCTCCAAAAAATAGGTTGCTGATATATTCATGAAATCGCTACCCAAAGAGACATTTGAATATCTTAGACAGAAGCTGGGAGTAGTTGATGCATCATCTTGCTATTGAAACCTATCTGGTTCAGATAAAAGTAGTTTTACGCGAATTTCATGAAGCATATCCACGTACATACGTCGGTTTCTATGGATACAGTCACATATATGTTGGTTTGAAGAAAAATAGTGGGTTAGACTCAGGATGAAAAGAGTTTGATATGGGTCTCGTAGAGACCATCTGGCACAGGTTCAGGGGGAGCATATACGTCTAATAATTCATTGTTGGCATTATCTTAGAAGATCTTCGTACAATTTCATAGTTGTTCCTGATTCAGGTGGAACAGGTGCAGAGGGAAATCATCATTGCTGGTCTGGATGGTGATTGACAGACGCTGGTGATGATAGTTGTTGATGACTATCATAGTCTTGTTTTAGATATTTTGTCTCTATGTCATGTATATATTTTATTATCAAGGTCATGTAATGACCTATTTTTCCCCACTATGCCTGGGATGGATGATGTAATGGTCTTCTTTTATCATGTATAAACTTTTGGTGTATCCTCACTTGGTTCGGTGGATGAGTCAATCTTGGTATATCCCAACTTGGTTGGGAGGTGGATGTATGTATGAGTCTTTGGTGATAGGAAGGTCATTTCTGATGTATAGAGTCATGTTCTTCTTGTAGAAAATCTTTTTGCAAACCTTGCTTAGAGTCAAGGGGAGCATGAACAACACACTTCAGCATATCAGAGAATTCAGCATGTACTCAGGGGGAGCATAACCCTTTTCCGTTGATGAGAAAGGGGGAGAGTGACTTGGGGTTGCCATCAAGTCCAAAGGGGGAGATTGTTGGCATTATGACACAGATTTGGCACTATGACACATGTGTTTCCCTTGATGGAAACTCACTTAGATGACAGATCATAGTTCAGGCTCTCAGAATGAAGGAAAAAGAGATATACACAGGTTCCCCTTGACCAAGCTGCGTATACACGTGGGTTCGCTGATCAAAATGCGCATATGCGTATACACCAACTTTCACGCAAGGAAAGGCGAGCACATGTTGGAGAATTTTGTTTTGGTTTGTGGTATTTGGACCATGGTATTTTGACCCATGGTATTGGTCCAAGGTATCTTGTCCGAAGTGTTGACCCCAGGTATTTGGTCCAAGGTATTGATTCTAAGTGGTTTTGGACCATGGTATTGAGTAAGGCCTAAGACTATAAAAGGAGGAGGAGATCATTAGGTAAAGGAACTCAAGTAATTGAATATCTAATGAAGAGAAAGATCTAAAATATTGGACATTGGCTTATGGTGCATAGCTGGATAAATCAAGGAAGAACCTGAGTGTTTGGCGAAGGATAAGTTCTATTGATGGGTCAAGATATTAAGTTTTGAAGAGAAATATCTTTATGTGGTTTTGATCTTTTATATCAATAATTGATGCATGTCGTAATCTATAAATCTAATGATCTAGGTGTAATTGATGTCTGAATAGTTGTAAAGGTTAAATCATCTTTTACAGATTTGTATGCAGGTTCATTACAGCAAGGGCACGTATACATGCTGGTTCGACATTTCAAAAAAGCGTATATGTAGGTTTGTCTTGAGCAAAGTGCGTATGCACGCAGGTTCGACACATTGAAGTAGTATAAACATCATAAATTATGTTTTAGCTACTTTTGTTTGCTGTTGCAGAGTTCTGGGTTGTGGGTTGGGTTCTAGTTACTGTTACTGTGTTTTGGTTAAAGCATTCAGAAAATTAGTTGTTTGATTCAGTTTTTGGTTGGTGCAAAGGAGATTTGTTGACGCATATATATTTGATTTTTGATTGATGTTATTGATGGATCCAGTCTAAAAATTTATGAAACATGGTTCCTGGAAGAGAAGAGAAGGTTGTAGTTTTCTGTAGGTCAGCACCTACGTACTAGTAAACACATCAGCTAGTACAAGAGTTAAGGGGGTTGTAGCTCCCTTCCAGGAAAAGCTGGAGAATGAGAGAAAGTTGTAGCCTTCTGCAGGTAGAAGCCTACGTACTTGTATAAGGTTGCACCAGTACAAAATTTGTAAAAAAAGTTTCTTATTAAAGAAAGATAGAGACGATTGCCGTAGTTGGTTTTCACCGACATTGGATTTTCACCTTATATCTTGTGTTCATGTGTGTGATTTCCTATTTTGTTTACTGCACCTGATTACTGGTTATATGGTTCTGATACACAGATTAAAGATCAACTAACTAAATTATAAGTTTGCAAGGTATACGCTGGTTGCTCTAAACACAGTTGCGTATACATGCAAGTTTCATTAACATAAGTAGCATATATAAATCTGTTTATGGAAATGAAATATTGTTAAATTGCTAATACTAATTCACCCCCCCTCTCAGTATTATTTCCAACATGCCACCTATCACTGCTGCAAGTCTCTTATGCTACAATTAACACAGTTTGATCCAATCTTCTCTTCTAGGCTGGCCAATAACTGAGCTTTGCAATCTTCCTTGTAGCAGTCTACTAGTCCATTGATGCATTGCACATTAGGCTCAACAACTTCACCCAACCTTTAGATATCACACGCCCTTAGGACAACTTATCAAGGATACTTTGGGTTTCCAATATTCTTCCCTCGACCAGTCCAATGGTGTGCAATCCAATCACTATGAAATATGGTCCTAGGAGGGGCTTCAAACCACAAAGTCAAGCCCTCTAAATGGATCCCACAAGTTGCAACAAAATTCATCCTTCTAGCAAAAAAATCAATACAGAATCATCCGTGTACATGTACTTGAGAGTTGGTAGATTATTGTAGTCCTTCAATCTGGTTAGGGTAACAATGCATACCCTAACAACCCTCTCAAATCATTGCAACAAACCTAAGAAATAATGCAGCTTCCTTTCCCTGTTTAGCTTCTTTCCACGATGCCTCTTCCCTTGCATCTACATTTTGAAATAAGCATTACGACCCTCTTAACATTCACAGAAAAGGCCAGTGGTGACTTTGTTGTGATCACAGGGCTTGTGACCTACTATCACAGGGATAAACCACCTCTAAACTACACCAAAACACCCAAAAATAATTTGTCGTTTCCTCTACTGTACCTCGACCTCTTTTAACCCACAAAACAATCCTAAAAAATTTCCATTATCTAGTCAGCCTTTTTCTTTTTGGAAAAAAGCTAGCACAGGTGATGACTCTCTACAAGATGTTTCTCTTGCATGTCCTAAAATGAATACTCTCTCCTTGAATTTATATCCATACAAGGGCTCTACAAATAGACATGTCTTTTGTCACATTCACACCAATCCAACATGACTTATGTGCCAAAAACCCATCATCAACCTTAAAAAATTCATAACTCATTAAGGAGATCTTGTTTTTCAAAGATTCTCAAAGTGTTGGATTCTCCTCACCATCCTCTATCATCTCCATCCATCACATGTCCAAAATGCTCCATGGTTTTAGTCCAAATATCAATAAGTGCAAAACTCCAACCTTGTGTTCCAACCCCACAAGTGACCCTTGTGGTGCTCCAACCTACAAACCATGAAACCTAGGGTTGGAGTACCTCCCAAGCTGCTAAAAAAGCAACAAGGGGAACATGCCCATACCTAGAATGCCATAACTCTGACACATCTACTCTTAATACATTTTGTGCAAAATACTGTGAAAATTTTCAACTTCTAAGAGTCAATCGAAACATCATATTCTTGGTTTCTTCAACCTTTGCTATCATTCTTCTTTTGGGAGGTTTGTCATAGATATAACATGTGCTCTCTTGGACTATTACATCATAGCCATGTTCCACCAATTTTGTTATAGATCTAACTTGAAAATATATGATAATATAAATAAACCTAAGAAATAACAAGATCTGAATATAGATAGAAATGTTTCACTTTATTAATCAAACCCTTAAGGTACGGCAACACCATAAGTTCACTCCTTAAAGAAGGAGAACACTCCACAAGCCATATGCCTGTTCATAAAATATTCCTTGACACCAACAACTCAGATCTGCAATTAGATTCTGTATATTTTGCATTAGAACATATAGATCTGATTTACAAACTCGCCACCCCGAAAAATGTCTGCAACACAACTGATTCTTAAATCAGCAATATCTCCGTTATGCGGACTCCAATTTGGCTGATTTTTTCTTTCAAATTGGGTATTTTTTCGCCAACAACTCATATCTGCAATTCTATAGATTCTCCACGAGAACATACAGATCTGATCTTCAAAATTGCCGCCCAAAAAATTCCTGGAAAAAATAAAAAAGAAATACTCTGTTTTTCCCAAGAAAGTGCTCTAATACCACTTGTTATAGATCTGACCTAAAAATATATGATAATAGAAATAAACGCAAGAAATAACAAGATTGGAATATAGATAGAAATGTTTCACTTTATTAATCAAACCCTTAAGGTAGGGAAACACCGTACATTCACTCCTTAAGGAAGGATAACACTCCACAAGCCATATGCATGTTCATACAATATTCCTTGACACCTCTCAATGCGGAGTCTCTAGCCTCTCTATGGGTCTCATACATACAATACCGTGGGTCATTACCATGGTTCCCTCAATACCATCTATCTAATACCATGGGCTTATTACATTATTGCTAACTAATTGTGGTACTTACATGATACGGGTTAACCACCTTATTTATTACTATGGCCCATCCCATTATTACATTATTCCCTTGGGTACCTCCCTCTGTACCCCATATCATCCCCCCTAGGTATACTACAAATTGACCTACACTAATGAGGTTATGCTTCATATGTGGAACATAATAAACATCGGGTATGTATTTCTGTTGATTTTGTTTGGTAAGAACACTGACAATACCTTTCCCTTCAACTTTAATACAAGAACGATCTCTAAGAGTAATTTCAGATGTTATGGAAGCATTAATGCAAGAAAGTAGATTTTTGCTACCTATCATATGATTGTTGCAACCACTGCCCAACAACCATGGGTCCTCTCTATGACTGTCTTCACAAAGATGGCAGGAAAGAAACATTTTTTCAAAGGATTTTCCTTCATTGTTGGAGAGATGGACACTTCCTCTTTGTTAATTTGACTGTTTCTTTCTTCATTCATGTTCATAATGCCCAAATTTCTTGCATTAATAGCATTCAACATTAAATTTTCTCCATGTTCTACTTCTTTTTGTTTGGTGTTGTGCACGCATTGACTTTTCTACTGCATGATGATGTTTTGATCTATCCCTATCTCGCTTGTTGTTTTCTCTATATCCTCAGCCTCAACCTCAACCTTTACCAAGAGAGACATGTTCTTTGAAAGTTTGTTCCATGGAATCTTCTACCAAGTAAAGTACATGTGCCAGAAGTGATCCATTCTAATGTTTTACTGAGAAATTTGTAAAATATTTGGATTCCAAAAAGGCTATTACAACCATGTCATATTTCTTGGGTAGACTTCGAAGGAATTTTTCAGCTATCTTCTTATTTGTAATTTTTTCACTAATAAGTTTGATTTGATTGAGAATGCTCATGACTCTAGTCATGAACTTGTCAACATTTTTTGTTTCAGACATCTTCAGGGTTTCGAACTGACCTTCAATGTCTGCAATTTAATAGTCTTCACTGTATCATTACCTTATACACAACTTTCAAAATATCCCAATCTTCTTTTGTTGTTGATGCACCAATTATCTTGTCGAAGATAGAGTCATCGACTAAGCTTTGTATCAAGCATTTGGATCTGTGCTCTTTCTTTTTGAGTTTTGTAAATCCATTCCTTTTATTATTGTTCATGGTTGTTAATGCTTCTTGGGTTGGCTCTAAATAACCGTTCTATAGGGTATCCCAACACTCTTGGGCTTGTATAAATATCTTCAATCGTATAGACAAAAATTCATATTTTTTGCCAAGGAAAGTGGGCATTTGTTGAAGTCATTTTTCTTAATATATTTCTACTATTTCTATGTGGGCACAAAAAAAAATGAAATGCTGCTCTCTTTAGAGTTTTGCAGAAACTAACTCTCTGATACCATGACAAAGAGTGCAAAGACAGAAATAGGTAGAAAATGAACAGGAAATTAAAATGGAGTGAACTGCTCTTCTCATCATTCAAAAACAATTAAATAAAACAACATAAAAGACAAGGAAATAAACATCAATAAATAACTATAAAAAATTCCAACTAAACTCAAAAGAATCAAAACCTACTATAACACCTAACAGACAGTAAAATTGATTATCTAAAAAGTTTCTTCTGTCCACGAAGAAAATGGAAGCAATATAGTCTCGAATCCGAACATTTGTAATGCTTTGGCTACCATGCCTACGCGAAGAAAATAGAAGCAATATAGTCTCCAATCCGAACATTTGTAGTGCTTTGGCTACCGTGCCTCCAGAATGAGATATATACAAAGAGGGCAGCTGGACCAACAAATCCCTTAAACTTTTTTTCACGTGGAGAAAGCGTAGAAGGGCCATAAATATCGAAAGAAATGGAAAAAAAAATATATGTCCTCCGAAATGTCCGTAATATTCCTGATCTGAAATACAGACTCTTGCACCTGAATTACAACAAGCGCTTAAAATCACTATGTATCCGAACGCAGAAAAATAAACAATAAAAAATATTGGACGCGGCCACAGCAGGAAGTCCAGCAGATGTAATCTGCATAGACAGCCATGCTGCCCGATCGCAACCTTTCGGGGATCCTCCATGACATTTTCTTCCAATCGCTTAGAAAGATTGTGGTGGATCCCTGCAACGCGGTGACTGCCTTCATCGACAACATCGTGATCCGGAGCATCTCCCATGGACTATAGAACCGATCTGGAAATGCGCCCAATGTGACTATATAAATTTTATTTTATTTTTAATTTTAGATATATTAATTATATTTTATTGTTCATTTAACTTTTATATTAATAGAGTTAAAATGTTTCAATGGATTAACAAAATAATATTTCTTTTCTAAACTGCATCATTTTTTTCTTATTGATATTACTTCTATACTGATATTGGTGGTGGTGGTGGTTAACGTCCACTGAGACCAAATTGGTCTATCGGACCTACAATTTTCTTAATTTTTACTTGTCTGGCTCCTCGTCTTTCTTGGCGAGATTGGTGTTGTAGCTTTCTTTCTTTTCTCTACGGTCTTCCAACTTCCTTTGTCTTGCATCTCCTTCATCTCTTCTGGTTCTTGGGACATTGGTGTCTTAGCTTCCCGATCTATAGTCGGAGAAGTTTGGTTTAGGAGATCTGCTTTGCTGTTAAATGAAGATTTATTTTCTGCGGTATTCAAATCCTCATAACTGTTGATTTGTTGGGGCGGGCTTTCTCCTTGCTTACTTTGAGAGTTGTTTCCTTCTTCCTTGATTTCTTGTGACTCAGAGTTTTCTCTAGAATATTCTTCTTTGGTGACAGTGTAGTGTTCTTTTTGTGCATAATATCTCTTCCCTACTGAATTGGAGAGCATTGTATAAGAAAAAAATCTCTCCACTTACCAATTTGACATTTAAACTTTAGCTTCATATACGTATTTTATTCCTATTTAAATTTTATTACCATCCTAAATATCTATCACCCCAATATAATTTTTTATTATTTTGAAATTATCTATCTTACTAATTATATATATATTTTCCATTTTTTATTCATAAGCTAATAGCATGCATATGATTTATTTTCCATTTTTAATCCATAAGCTAATAACATGGATATGATTTCTATATCATTTTGTCATACTAATTATCATTGATACAATAAATTTTATTAACTATTATTGTACGTTGTCTGAATCATTAGTACGGATATAGTAAGGATTTGTATAGAGCACAGGAAAAAACCATTGCCTATATATTGTCTTCAAGCCATTGATAATATATCCACCTGGATTCATGGGATCGGAAATTTTCAGCGTCAATTATTCAAACACAATTTTTTCAATATTCCCTGTAGCTGTCTTTTGTCTGCAATCGCTCGATAAGTACTAAGTTTTCTTGTGGTTGGTCTTTCAACAATGTTGTCTTTTGTCTGCAATCCCCAATGTTTTCTTCCTTGGGAATACTTTTTCAGCCTGGCCGATAATAAATTGCAGCACGCGTTTTCATGCTTGGAGATACCTTTTCGGCCTGTGCGATGATAAATTGCAATATGTGATTCTGCTGGGCTATAATCAAATAGAGAATTTACAACTCGATGCTTATTAGTAATGAATTGATGAGATGTATTGTTATTTTGTGTGAAGCGTGACCACAGTATTGGCAAACAGCCAGAAACGCAATGCCTTCATCGCTTCAAGAAACAGAGGTAAATGCTCATCTTACTTTATAATCAATCATAATATAAAACTCATGCTCTGTTTGTGTGATATCAAGAAACAATGGATTCTTCTTATAAAACGATGTTGAATTTTCATCACTTTTGGAGAATATGTTATAAAACATTTAGATGATTACATGAACCGTGGGTTCCTCTTTCAAATCCGTGTTTTAGATGTTTTAATTCGTTACTTTTCTTCGTAAATTTTGATAAATTACCAATATGACTTATTAGATATTAAGCTTTAGGCAATAAGAAACTGTGGCAAGTTTTTCTTTTTCTAATATATATATTCTAAATCATCGAGCCCCTAGTACTCACCGTAAGGCTCGTAAGTCAAACTAAACAAACAATCAGCATGTCCACCATACCATGATTTACTGGTTTTTGTTCCGTCCAAAATGTCCCGAGCTTTAAGCTTTTTAAAAAATTAGTATAGATTTATTTTAAATATTTATTTAATATGAGTTGAGAGACATCCAATTTTTTTAAGTGTATTTTTTTTATTTAAACAAAAATGAGTAAATTTTCTATTTTGATGATGGACAAATAAAAGTACACATCATAGTAGAGGGTAAAATGAGCTTTTCAACTCATTAAAGGTCTCTAACTCATAAAACTCTAGACTCCTCAATAGCCTACTTATGTTAAAAAAAAACAAGAAATAATTAACTTAAAAAATTAACCTACTTATTTAAATAACCAGAAAAAAAATACTTAAAATATTTATTTTAGTTGTAGCTAAATTGCAAATTCAAAAATATAATGGAAATTTCGAAGTAAGTTAGCTCATATCCGCCATATTTCCAAAATATTTTAATCATTAATCATAGGTAGTTCCGTTAGTGTAACTAATTCAAGAATATAATGGAAATGTCAAAGTAACTTAGCGCATATCCGCCATATTTCCAAAATATTTTAATCATTAATCAAAGATAGTTCCGTTAACAAGGATGTTCTATTTTCGGTCATTCCAAAGGTATTCAATAAAAGGATAAACCTATTGTTTTTTCTATCCAAGAAATATCATATTTGTGAGTTATTCTACATTTGAAAGGAAATGGAAAGATATCATGTTTGTTAGTTGTTCTACATTTGAAAGGAAATGGAAAGAGTGGAAGAATCTTAATTCCATTAATGTATATGAAATAATAGAAAATTTATTTGTTTATACGTAACGATAAATTTAATAGACGTTGAGTATGTAATATACCTCTATATATATGATTCTATTTAATTTAATGTCCTAATGGTAACAACTTTAGCTCTTAAGCAAAGGTCCTAATACCAAGATTATATAAGATTAATATTGTCATGTTAGGTCTTATATGTGATTCTGATTTATATTATATAAGATTAATATTGTCATGTTAGGTCTTATATGTGATTTTGATTTAATATGGTATATAGGCACTCTCGTTAGTATGGTTCTTTTTCTTTTTATTTTCAAGTCTATGTGTGAAAATGAATGATAGTCTGTTTGTGAAAATGAATGACACTTGAAAATGAATGACACTGAATCCCCTAACTTTAGGTTTCACAATTACTTAAATAATTCTTGTCTATCCATTATGTTGATGTAAAGTTTACTTTGTAAAAAAAAATATGTTTGGATACAATGTAAACCTCGCATCATTTTCACCTCTCGATTAATCGAGCTAAGAATATTTTACCACTAGCATTATATATATATATATATATCTATATATATATATATATATATATATATATATATATATATATATATATATATATATAATTTTCTAGCTCCTTGCTTCAAGATAAAATCAAAGTTTAAATATGTGTCCTATCCTTACAAGTTGAGCATGCAAATCGTGGTTCTGACCCATTCATGTGATTGATTCATAGTTGGACAACTAAGAGGATGTGAGGAAATCAAATGGTAGTGATGGTTCAATGTAACAAGCTAGTTGGATTGACTACTATCTCATACATGTCATTCGACATTGCATGTTCTCTATAGATAAAGATTTCTTTGACTGTAAACTAGGGTTTATGTTCTGCATCTATGCTTCTCTTGTCATTGATGGTGCTTTCCTTCCACATTGAGTTGGTTTCATCAACAATGTTTAAAGATGTAAGCGATAGGAAATTTCACAGCCTTTTTTATGAACTTAATATTGAGGTTTTACAATATTTGAAATTGAAAACTTTGTCTTATAATCATCTCGATAACTCTCTCGTTTAGGGTTTACTAGTTTGACCTATAAAATTTTGAATTTATCATTGGGTGGGTGGAAAAATGACTTGACTGACAATTTTGGTTCCATTGTGGGACCTTCTAGGAGCCTTTTAGGACCTTTTGTTGGCCAAATATTTATTTAGGGTTTTAGAACCTCATTGCTATTAGAGGGAGATTTGGATACACACCCCTTAAACCACATATTTTGTGACACATTATGTTCAAGATCTCTCCAAAGCTAACATCTGTTTTAGGGTCTTAATCATTCAAGGGAATTTGGAGTGCAACCAGTTCCAAGGACTCAAACACACGACACATGAAAGTTCATATCAGCCTCTCAGGGTTTCATTCGGTAACATGTAGGTTTTTGTCCTTGATATATTTTTAGTATTTCAATACAAGGGTTTGTAACTTGAATTCCACTCTATTTATTACTGAAGATCAATTGATTTTTTCATCTTGTCGTGAGGATGAACCACATTAGTTGGTTCGAAACATCAACCAAATCCTAACGATGTGATTAATTTGAAAGACATTTTCTTATAACTTGAATTCCTTTCAAAATTTCAATGTGAGGATTTCTAACTTAAATCTTGTTTAGGATTTTAGGTGAATACTTCACCACATGAAGATAAACCCTTTTCAAGTTGATGTCGAAGCTCACAGTGGTCATGAAAGGTATCAAATCAATTTTTATTTGTTACTCTTCTTATTGCTCAACAATAGGGTTTTAGGTATTTAGATTATTTCTTGGTTTTTTGGTAATTTCTGTTTTCAGAAAAATATATTTATCTAGCAATTAAGTGTATTACAGACCCTCATACGAATGTTGATATTTGAGTGTCTAAAAAAATGGGTTCTCCTTCAAGTAAATCTATAATGTAAATGAAATGATTGTTTTATTTGTGAAAACCGTCTTTCCTATTTGATAGTTCTCATCAGAAATATGATTTCCATATTCTTGACTACCACTATGTCTCCAACAATATTTCCATGACTACATCTCCTTCTTTACAGTTTTTATAGTATAGGGTTTTTGCATAACCAACCTCAAGTTATGCTATTAGTTTAAAGATTTCATTTTTATTAAATTGATACCTTATGTTTTGAACATTTTTCATTCTAACTCCAAAGTATGCATAAGAAAACTCATTTTGGAGATATTCATACCTTAAATTATTATGTACTCATTTTTTTGTGACTAGGGTTTTTAAACCCCCAACTTATGCATGGTTTATGTATATGTTTGAAGCAAGTAATTTGAATACGCTACTCTATGTATCTGCATTTAGTCTCTATAATTTGTTTTACTCTATGACTTACTTCAATATTATTCTCAATGAAGAATATATGGTTATTATTTTATTTGATTCAATACTTCGTTGTTTCATTAACATATATTGTTATATTTTTTTTATTGTAATTCTTCCCTTAATCGCTCAGCTAAATTCACACCTAAAATTATTCTAAGTAGACTTTGTGTAGAAAATGTGGTTGTTGGGAACTTGTGATAACAAGATTTGTAACAAATTCTTGAGATTTATTTACATGTCAAGTGATTATTGCATGCATTAAAAGGTTAATATAGAGTTTATCCCTCCATCCTATCTTACATGCATGATAAACCCACCTAAATATTTATTGTTTCCTATATGGTAGCTTGTATTAAAATCATCTACAAAGTTTCTATTGTCTACCTTTTCTCTGTGTTCATGATACTAAAAAAATAGCATTACTTATCTAAACTATTGCATATTTATAATTTACTCTTATAGATTATCCATTTGGAAATTTCTACCTCTTATAGAGTGTTGAAAATGCAACAGAATGTCTCAATTTTTAATTTGCATTAATCAAATTGAGGAAATTCAAAATTCCACATTAGTAAACAACTTGGAGGATTTAACGGAAGTGACATGGCTATTGTCACTCAGTTAAGAACATTCAATTCAAGTTAATGAGTTTAAGTTTAGTTTACTTCTGTTGATTTCTAAAAAATAGGAGTCTAGCTCAGTTAATTTGAGTTAAGGGCATGGAGTTCAGTTTCATGTAGTGATTCCTAAATTTTAAGAGCCTAGGTTGATTTAGTTTCAGTTGTAAAAAGTTAAACTAGTTGTAACTATTAATAGGACTCATCCCCTCACCCTGTCACACTAACCTCCAGAATTGCGGAGTTTTCTTCCTCGACCTAGCCTAGATTGTGCATTGCGCAATCTCAAGGCTCAAGGTTCACCCCTAACTACTTGAACTACACAACTACATAGTCACTGAGCCATTCTCCCAGCCTGTCAGCCAATTTTGGCTCATCCAGTGGATCAATATGCACTATCTTAGACTTGACGTTTTTAGACTGATGTCGTCTCATCATCAGTGAGTTACAGATACAAATACCTTATCATACCATGGAGAGGTGATGAAGAAGGAGATGAATAAGGGAAACATGTTGAAAGACAACTTTATAGCTGAGTATGCAAGATGATCAACTGAGAGAAAGCAAAGGGACACCAGTTTGCAATCACTACTGAAGACTTAAGATCAATGAGGATTCCTTATCACCAACCCATGCGGAGGTGGAAAGAAAATAATTCTTGAGCAAACAATCAAGCACACAACAACAAAAATGGCTTGACATTTCCACATCATCAAGCAAACAATGTCAACAATGTCATGGTATGTCATATCATGTCATGAGTTATCACCTGTCACACCATTATGGTGTAATATGTAATCCTTGTAACGACAATGTATTGTAAAGTGAAAGTCCAAAAGACATGTATGGAATTTCAAGAGTGATGTAAAGTTGAAAAGTCATAGGAAGTCAAAGATTCATGAGGGTAGTCAAAGAGTCACAGGAAAGGGGAAGCATCACCTACTCATTATTATATATACACCCTAATTGTAAGAGAAAAGGACTTTTCACCTTGGCTCCTCCCGCAAAGCATAAGAGGAATAAGATAGTTCTCTTGAGGAGTAAGGAGTGGCTCCAATGCTCCACTATCCCCCCTGAATGGTTAATTCCCAACAACAATCTACATTCTGTCGCAACATGTCACTCCACAATGTAGTGTGTGCACCATGCATTAGGTTTGGCTGACCGAACTAGTTGTAGATCCTTCAATTGCTCCATTAATGTTTTGGAGAATTTAGTATCTATGGATAAATACTAATTCCATAGATAAGTATTTGTATCTATAATAATAGTTTAAAGTGTTTTAGACTTTTCCTATAAGCAATAGATAAGACGAGAAGATAGAAGGCCTACCAGTAGTTCTTCTTTCCTCTCATCTCCCTTGTATTGATTCTGTCTCTCCTTCCCATACTTAACCTACTTGAGAAGTACCCTGTAAACATAACAAAGGACAAAAACTGATCAAAGCATACGATCTATTGAATATAAGTGAAAGGAATTAGATAAAATTCACACACATAAGCATTATGAAACAATACAAACATATGGGAAAAAGGTTCAAACATTTTATTAGATAGAAAAGGGAATTACAACCATTGGTGTCTGATTCAAAGCCATTCCTCTAGCTTGGATCCCATCCACATCACATCAAAAGCATGAAAAATTTGTAGCATCACAATACTTGATTCAAAGCCAAATCTCATAGCAACATTATCTCTTTACAATTCAACATAATCTAGCCCCTGATCACTTAGATAAGTGGTCATTTTATATAAAGATGAAGGAGGTTTTGTCATTAATGGTGGCATTGAATGGCCTTCCATACTTAGAATTAGTTCTTTTGAGCAAGGGATGAGAGGATAGGATGCACCTTAACTCATTACTCATCCATTTTCAAGCTCATAGGAGTTGATAAGTGAGGGAAACTTCTAGATGACACAAAAGATAAGAATATTCCCCAAACCCTATGTGAATTTCACTCATTCTTGCCCAGCGTGGGTGAAAGGAAGCCTAAGTGCTCTGCAGAGCATCCTGGTAGTGGACTTAACTGCTTCACAGCGCACCTTCATAAGGGCTTACCTAGGCTGGTCCCTTTAGAGTTTATTTTTGAATGTATTCAAGTCATGAAACTATCTAGGAAGGAGGCATTCAAAGGGGTGAATTGTTTATGGCCTAAAGCAACTAAAATTAGGGTTTGATGAGGCCTAAAACACTAATCTGGATGTTGGGATTTGATGTGCCCAAATGGATCTGCAACAGTGGCCCCCTAAAGCATGAAGTCGGAAAAATGCCAATGTCGAATGAAATGCTTTACAATGTGATGAGAAGGTATCAAACTGGAAGGTGACCTACATCAATTACAATACACATATCATGATATTTGATTTCATGAATTTCTGAGAGAAGGCATACCCATGCTCAGCTCATAAACTTTCATTACATGTACATAAAAAATCGTTTACATATATAGATCCATGATTGGAATGAACATCAATGTAAAGCCATTGTACATATGATTTAGTACTCGTAAAATCGCAGCTCGGATGGATGAAACTAGACCTAGGTCTTCAATCTTGTTCAACCTTTCACTCAAGTATGAGTCTATCCATGTGAATACGTGATCTGAAGTCGAACACGGGAATACACCACCTGATTACTAGCCAATGATATAAGTTGTTAACAAATGCAAGAGAAATCACCGATAATGATAATGATCCTCAAGGTACTGCAGTACATTCTGCATGGTGTGAATGGATGATTTGATATCGAACACTATACAAAGTCTTTCAGTCGAAGGCCATTGATGTATACCTATTGCCGGAAGCGAGAAACCTCTCATTGATGTATGCAAGCCTCAAGGTATTGGAAAGGCATTTCTAAGTCAACTTCTTGGATAATGAGCTAATGTTGACAAGAAGCGACTCGTCGTAGGAGGGCCTTGATGTATCCCACATCAACGACATGAAACGAGTGTAGTGATTTTAGAGATGGAATTTGAGTGACGACACATGTTTCAATAATGGAAATCATGAAAATGAAGGTTTATGGTATTGCAAAGGATGAATTTTGATTGAATGACTTCTCTTGAACCTGTCGGCGACACTAAAGTGAATTGGTAGCATTGACCCAAAATAACGTGATGGATGGTATGATAGACCAATGGTATGATAACCATCAGGCTAATAACCCGACCCAAATAGTCACGATGATGGAGGGAAAGTGTCATGTTCAAGAGTGACCTGCTACCATAAAGTGGTTTTCCCCTTTTCCCATTTTCCCCAGTCATTGCTAACTAGTACCTCTTTATTTTTATCAAGGTTAAGGATGATAACGTATGATTGTTGTATAATTTCATCCTTTTGGCGAATCCATCACTATTTTATGTTTTAATGATTCTAGCAAAGGTGAAACTCGGTCTTGTCTAGATGGACAAGTTTGTCACTATTTCATGTTTTAACAAGTTTAATGACAACGATAACTCGGTCCTTTTAATGTTTAGAGAGTTTGAAAAGGGGTAAAAAGAAAACTCCACAAGTTATTTTTCATAAATTAATCTCTCAAGCCCAAAAATGCGTAAAATAATACAACAGAGATATCATTCAATCTATTGACGAGCTGGAAAGGATAAGCGCTCAACAACCTTTTCATATTTAGAGAGTCTGAAAAGAGCTTAAAGAGGACTCCATTTTGAGGAACGGGTGGTGTCTAGGGTAGCAACTAGTTCTGGCGATGTTGGAAATTCTCAAAACATTTTGATTTATGTGAAGAGGTTGGCTAATAAGACCACTCATTTCAATTGTTCCTCAGAAAGGGTAAAATTACCAAGTGAAAGTGTTTGATTGGGCAAGGGGATGGTAGAAATGGGATGAAAACAACCAAGGCTCATCTTACAAAAGAGGCTGATAGAATGGCAATCATGAGGGTTAAAAATGGAAATGATTTCATTTTTACACAAGCTTGAACCATAGGGAACTATGCTTGGATTCAGTTGCATGTTTACACAAACTTGAAATGAAAAAAATATGCTTGGATTTAGTTGCATTTTAACAGAAGCTTGAAATGAAGAACTATGCTTGAGATTAGTTTACATGCCCCCATCTTGATGAAAGGGAGAGTCTCTTGTAACTAGATGGAAGTCCCTACGGTGAAGCAAGACGATTATCCAACACCTTTTTGGCTTCATCCAGATAGGGACAAAGGTGAATGGGGTGATTCCCTTCACATAAACTACAGGGAAACTTAACTTTACCACTAGGTGCATGCCCCCAACCTTAATTACATTCACCTAAGTAGACTACTTGAGGTTATTAGGTGGATGGAATGAAGGTTCATTTACGAGATCAAGTGAAAGACTCTATTAGGATTTTACGAGATCTACTCAAAGACTCGACTTGGAACTTTGCTCCAGGGGACCTTGTTTCATTTCTTAAAGAGCTTGACACGAGAGAAGGAAATCTTCTCTGATTCCTTGTTTCATTTTTTAACGAGCTTGACAAAAGACAAGGAACTATGCTCATACTCCTTTGTTTCATTTTTTAATGAGGTTGACACAGTAAAAGAACAATCCTAATATTTCTTGTTTCTTTCTTTTAATGAGGTTGACACAAGACAATGAACTATCCTCATGGACCTGTTTCATTTTTTAAATGACATTGGCACAGTAAAAGAACTATCCTCATAGACCTGTTTCATTTTTTAACGAGTTTGACATAGTAAAATAACTATCCTCATAGACATGTTTCATTTTTTAACAAGGTTGACACAGTAAAAGAACTATCCTCATATCCCTGGATCGCAACTCATAAGAGGTCATGAAGGAGAGATCTCGTTCCAGTGCCCCCAACACATGATGTACAACATCACTTAATTGATCGTCAGTTGATGTAGGTATGGAAAAGGTTGCCAGATAATTAACCGATGCTGGGGACGATACCATTGGCACAAAAGGACCAATTAGTGAAGATGGTTGACTGGAAGCCATATTTGGACCGAGAAATGAAAGCTAGTCAATGGTGACAATTATTCCTTCATGCGGGAAACAAATCACTCGAAAGAGTTTTGAAACAATAGCTCCCATGTCATAAACATAGCTGCACCCAAGAGTAAATTATAATCTAAAGGGCCTGGGATTACCATCACATTTAGATAAATGATTTTTTTTCCCGAGGTAATAGTTAATTGAGGGAGGATCCTTAATCGTTGATTGGTTCCTCTATTAATAGCCAACAGATTCTGGGTAACAAGCACAAGCGGCGGTGAACCGAGTGCTTACCAAGCAGTTTAGGAAAGGATACTCACTAATGCGCCTTCATCTATAATAATGTCAGATACAATCATATTACAAACCTGTACTATGATCTGAAAAGGCACATAATAAGGAAGACAGAATCCTATGAGTCGATTCCAATCAAAGGAAGTGATGAAAATACTTGGAGGGGGTATTGTAGAAATGAGAGAATTAACCCCTTGAGTTACGAGAGTGGGAGGATTTTCCTCCTATCTTGAATCTAAAGAAACAAAAAGAACTTGAGTGGTATCATATTCACTCTCTTAAGGAAAGGTACGATTAACTGGAGGTGAAATCGAGTCAATTGTTACCTCGACTTGTTGATTTGGGTCGGGTATAGACTCATAGGATTCACTTTCAAAGAGGGTGGGTTTGACCGATGGTTGATTTGAGTCAGTCAATTCAGCAGTTAATGAAGCATTTAGGGAGAGTTTCTTGTAACTAGGTGGAAGTCACTGTGGTGAAGCAAGACTGTTATCCAAAACTTTTTTGGCTTCGTCCAGATAGGGAGAAAGGTGAATGGGGTGATTCCCTTCACATAACCTACAGGGAAACTTAACTTTACCATTCTTTCCATGAACTTTACTAACACTAGTTGATGGTGTGTCACCAGCATGATCTCCAGAAGTTGATAACACAAGATGATGTGAACGAGAAGACCATTATTCTATGATCTGATTAATATCTAGACAATTTTGAACAAGATGGTGTTAAAGAGAGAGTCCATACAGGTTGCTCAAATTTTTTATAATTTTGTGGAAAAACCTGTGAGCAGTTTTGAAACCAACGTTTCAGACTAGCCTAGTGAGTCCATCATCAGGGCAATGAGATTTATATTTGAGAAGAGAGAGCAAATTACAGAGCTTATTAATAGTTATTGAGAAATATTTTTGATGTCTTCTTCCGTAGTCGGCTTACAAATAATTAATTAATTAATTGATAATAATTTTATTTATTTATTTAAATATGTATTTATTTTATTTATTATTTATTATTAATATTTATTTATTTAGATATATTCTTATTTTATTATTGTTTATTTTATTTACATACCTGTGTCTCTATATATATGTGTATATATATACTATTATTATAACAATAGTTATTATTATTATTACCTGTTTTAGATCCTTAGCTATATGTTAGTTGTTTTATTAGAATATATATAATTTTAAGGATTAGTTTTGACTTTGTATGTTAACCATTTTTTTTTTTAATGTGATCTTGTTAAATTTCATTTACAGGAGAGTAGGTTCTATTTATGTATTTCTTAATTAAATCATTTGGTTTATTAATATTAATATTTATTTCATTAATAATTATTTATTTATTTTCACTTTCATTTTCCTTTTATTTCATTTATTTATTTATTTATTTTTAATAAATTCTTATTCTTTTTAATTTTTATTTATTTATTTACTTATTTATTTTTTTCTCCTTATTTTTTTTATTTATTTTACTTTATTTTGTTTTGTTTTTTTTTTTTATTTTTTTTTTTTTTTTTTATTTTTGTGTTTTTTTTTTTTTATTAATTAATTAATTTGTTTGTTTTATTTATTTATTTATATTTATTATTATTATTATTATTATATTATTATTTATTTTATTTTATTATTATTTTATTATTATTATTTATTTTATTTTATTTTATTTTTTTATTGCTAATTATTTTATTTTTATTTAATAGGGGTTTCCAGGTATTACTTAACTTTAAAACCGTTGTCTCTATTCATGTTATTGGAGGATTTTTCGATTTCAATTGCTTCTTTCACCCTTCCTTCTTTAAATAATGGTCTTCTTTGTGAATTAATTTCGCTTGTTCCATGCAAATATAGTGTGAGGAAGAACATGCATGCTCAGCTAGACTTGATTTTTCTGACCTATTTCTTGAAATATCATTGATATGTTCTTTTAGCCTAATGCCAAATGATCTTCCTGTTTCACCTATTTATATTTTGCCACATGAGCAAGGAATCGAGTATACTCCTTTGTGGTTTTTTGGGTCAATTAGATCCTTGGCCGAATCTAGCATGTTTTTGATGGTGTTAGGGGGTGTGAAGGCAACCATAATGTTATGCTTGGTGAGAATTCTGGGGATTTTGTCTGTGGTTCCTTTAATATAGGGTAAGGATATTCTAGGGTTTTCTGGAGTTTTTCTTTTTTGGGTATTGATTGTGGCTTCTTTAATTATCTTTTGGATAACATTTTTCTGATAGCCATTGTTTATAAGGACCTTGTAGAGATGGTTAAGTTCTTCATCTAAATGTTCAGGGTCAGAGATTCTTGAAGCTCTGGTAGTTAGGGTTTTGATAACACCAACTTTTTGCTTTGGATCGTGGTGGGAGTTTGAGTGAAGATATTTGTCAGTGTGAGTTTGTTTCCTAAAGACCTGGTGACTTAGTTTGCCATTTTTCTTTGTAAGGAGGACATCTAGGAAGGGGAGCTGGTTGTCATTTTCAATCTCAATAGTGAATTTAATGTGTTCTGAGAGACTGTTTACGTGGGATAAGAATTCATTAATTTTATTTAAACCATGTCTCCATTTAGCGAAAATATCTTCTACATATCTTTTCCATTCGTCTGGGGTAAAGGGGAAAGATTTAAGGGCCATTTGTTCAAAATGTTCCATGTATAAATTGGCAATCAGCAGAGATAAAGGGGAACCCATTGCAACTCCATGAGTTTTCTCATAGATTTTTCCTTTGAAACTAAAGTGTGAAGATTTAAGGCAAATGCTTACTAGTTCCACCGTTTCATGGTCTGTAATATTCTTCAAGACTTCTATGGCTTGATCTACTGGAATCATAGTGTACAGAGACACTACGTCAAAGCTAACTAGAAGATCATTGTCACTAATTTCTAGGTTTTTAATCCATTCTATGAAAGAAGCGGAATCTTTGATGTAAGAGGGAGTGTTACCAGATAAAGGTCTAAGCGTGTTTGCAAGGTATTTTGCTAACTAGTAAGTGGGTGATCCTATGGTGTTCACAATGGGTCTTAGAGTAATTCCAGATTTATGGATTTTGGGTACCCCATAGATTCTAGGGATGATGGCACTATTGGGAATTATTCTGTTCTTAATGGTAGAATCTAGAGAGGAGTTTTTGATTTTGTTACTAACTAGGTAGAGGATTTTGTTGCTAAGGTCCTCGTTGAGAGTTCTATAGCAGCCACTTTTGTTAAGGTGTTCTTCCATCTTCTTATCATAATCTGTCCTATTCATAATAACAGTGGCATTTCCTTTGTCCGCTTTTGAAATCATGATATCCTTGTTCTTCATGATGTTTTTTAAAGCTATGGATTCTTCTTTGGAAATGTTGCTGGGAGAGGGTCTGGCATTTCTGAGAATTCTGGCGATGTCCTGTCTTATTTCTTCAGCAACATTTTGATCTGCGTTTCTAATGATGACCTCCATGTTACTTATGATATCATTCATAGGTATTTTTGCTAGAGATAAAGCAAAATTAAGACCTTTTTCTAATAGCGCTTTCAAGTTGTCATCCAAAGCCAGATTTGAGAGGTTGATGACTGTTGAGTTTTTAATTAATTTGTTGTTGCTGGATTTTTCCTGTAACGAAAAGTTGCTACGTTTTTGAACAAGAGAATTATCACCGTCTAACTGTATATCAATAACCTGAGAATTGCTGAGAGCGTGTTGTCTGATGGAAGCACTGTGTTGGACATCAGTTTCTCCTTTTTGCGTATTATCTTCAGCAATTTTAGCCTACGTAGTGAAGGTGGGAGAACCGTCTAACTGTGTGTTAATAATATGCGTATTGCGAGCGTGTTGTTTAATGGGAGCACAGAGTTGGACGATGTCTCCTTTCTGCGTGTGATCTTCATCACTTTTAATTTTCCCTTGCTCTGTTTGGTTGTTTAAATGAGTGACTGTGTTTTCAACGCTGTAATTCTGCATGATTTTCCTTATGCTAGAGCGATCGCCTCGTGTGATGGTCGTGTAGTCGCTACCATCTCTTGCGATATCAAATACCAACTGCGCTGTCAGATCTTTGGGTTGCATGAAACTAGTTGTGAACTACGTTTTCAAATTATCCAACTGCATTGTGATGGTAAGTGTAGTCATATTCATGGCTTGATTTCTGCGTTAGAGTTGTAGACTTAATGTTGAAGTCTGCACTTCTTAGGTTTTTAAGTTTTTTAGATTTCTTTGCTAAGTTGTAATAAAAAATCCTTTCAGCTTTGGCGAAGGTAAATGCTTCTAAGTTTTGCCAGAGATCAAAGCGAAGAGCAGATGCTAGCTTGAGATGCAAGGTTAGAAGTTTTTCAGAAATTTTAATTAGCTGGACTCTGGTAAATTTGATTTCATGTTTGATGATGGTTTTGTTGAGATTATTGAAGACTGAAATGTTCCGACCACGTTTAAGGGGATGGTTACATTTGGTGAAATTTGGAATGAGGTTTTCATCCCTACATTGTTTTAGAAATATGAGATTTGAAATACTTCTGGCTCTGGAAATTCTCATCTTCTCAAAATCTAGAGCATTGTTCGTTATGTCCCTTCCATAGTGGGACTTAATGGTGTTAAAGAGAGAGTCCATACTGTTAGGATATTCCGACACATAGGATATAGTTAAGTTCAACTTGGTCTAGTTTAGAGTTAGGTATAGAGTTAGGTAAAGTGTGTTTCTTTACCGTTGTACATATTGTAACTTACAATCCGACGGTCACGATATGTAGTGATCCGACGGTTCACTCTCACCTCGGTATTATCGACACTTGATCCGTGGCTTGACACCCGATTGGTCCATGAGTTCTATTTAAAGCGCATGGAGGGTCATTGTTCGGATAATCCGTGCATGAGAGAAGCTTATGTAAATTTTCATTCTTTGATTAATAAATTGTCTGTACCCACGTTGGGACAGGCCGTGGACTGTTTCCCTCCTTGCACTCTGAGGGTTTAACCACGTCAAAAATACTGGTGTATTGATTTGAGATCTGGTTGTGAGCGGTGTCCTTTTGGTATTCTTCTGAGGAACTTACCCTGTAAATTCCTACATGGTATCAGAGCTATTTGAGGGCCGCGTCCGTTGGTGATCCAAATCTGAAGCCGGTAGAACTGCATGCGGCTGTCGTTTCCTAGATCTGCTGTTTCTGACTGCTTTTGGGCCGAGAGGACTGCTCTGTTGCGTTCGGAGCATCTGTTTCAGTGAGGAACCCCTTCCGTTTCACGCGAAAAGGTTTCCGGTAGCCCTAGCTGCGTCATTTTTCAGATCGGGAGGTATACAGTGTTTTTTTTTGCAGTTTACTGTCATTTTCTCTCTGCTTATTTCGGTTTCAGTTTATTTAGCCTTTTTTTTTCCGGATCTATACCTTTCATTTCTGCGTATGCTCTTTGCCCTGCGACTTTGTGCGATCTGGGCAAATCAGAAACAGAAAGAAAGGATTTTTCTCATGCGTATGCTCTTTTCCCTGCACCTTAGTGTGATCTTGGAAAATCAGAAACATTGAGAAAAATATTTAGTTTTTCGGTTAAAAGCTAACTCTGAGATTTAAAAAAAAAAAAAAAAATTCTAGTTTTTTGGCTAAAGCTAACTTTGAGCCGTAAGGTTCGTTTTTCTTTGCATATTCGTGCTGGGTTTTGTGTTTTGTGTTTTGTAGGGAAAAGAGCCTTCCCAAGGCAAGCACGCAAATCGAGGCCCCCCCCCCCCCTCTCTCTCTCTCTCTCTCTCTCTCTCTCTCTCTCAAATATTTTGTATAGATCAATTGGTTCAAAGACTTTTTAAGAGAGTAGAGGTCTTGGGTTCAAGTCTCCATTTTGTGGGGCGGATTTTTTCATTCCCGCACATTCGCGCACTTTGCCGGCAACGTCAACAAATTTTTTTTAAAAAGCCATAACTTCTTCATCCGGAAGCCTTTTTCAGAGCCGTTTTTTTTAAAACCGCCTATTTTTTCGAGATCTATCCATTGGACCACTTACTTTCAGCATCTTCAGCTTCAGTTTTTTTTCAAAAAATGGAAAGTCCATGCCAAGTCATTCTTGACAGCACTAACTACTTCCAATGGGTAGCCTACATGGGAGATTTACTTAGAAGTAAAGGTCTCTTCAGAATAGCCACAGACCAAGAGAAGAAACCCAAAGATGAAGACAAGGCCGAAAAATGGGAAAATAGACAAGATCAAGCACGTGGTTTGATAGGAATGTCTGTTTCTCCTGATCTTAGATTCCACATTGCAGAAATTGAAACTCCTCATGAAGCATTAGAAAAACTTGCTAAAGTTTTTGGGATTAAAAATGAAATTAGAGCCCATCAACTTGAGAATGAGTTGCTTACTTTGGATCCTAATAATTTTTCTTGCATTGAAGATTTCTTGTCCAAATTCAAGACCCTTAGATATCTCTTGGAAGGTGTTAAAGTTAAGAAAGAAGATGGTAACCTTATTTATTCCATCCTTACTAAGTTGGGACCAGCCTACTCTGTATTTGTTTCCACTTTCCATTCTACAAGGGAGGCTTTCATTTGTCAAGGCAAAGACTACAAACCCCCTTCCTTTGACTCCTTTTGTGATTCCTTAATAAGAGAACAAGAAAAACTCTTACACCTTGGTCTTCTTAATCTTGGAAACTCTTCCTCGAAAGCGTTAGCCGCCCAGCAGCAACCAAATTCAAAGAATCCTAAGAAGTCTTATCCTCAAAGGAATGGTCCTAAACCAACTCAGCCTCAAGATGAAAGATCATTTCAGCAAAATGACAAGACCAATAAAAACAAATGGAAGAGGACTGACAGACATTGTAACTTTTGTAATCGAGATGGCCACTTAGAATCTAAATGCTTTAAGAAGATGGAAGCCTTGGAAGCCGCAATGAAGAAACATAACATCCATCTGGAGCCTACTTCAACTTCAACTTCCGGAACGACACTTTCTGCATGTCATCGTCAATCATCTCAGTCTGGTTATGCATTAAATGTATCTTCTTCTTCTTCTCATTCTCATGAGTGGCTCATTGATTCTGGAGCCTCTTGTCACATGGCCAAAAACCAAGCCATGTTTTCTTCTTTAAATGATTGTAACACCAAAAAATATATATGTTGGTGATGATAGATCTCTTAATGTTGTAGGGACTGGAACTGTTCATCTAGACAATGGTCAGTTCAATGATGTATTATGTGTTCCAAACTTATCCTGCAACCTTCTATCTGTCTATCAGATAACTCATTCAGGTGAAGGTAAAATTGTTGAATTTTCACCTCATGATGTTGTAATCAAGGATCTAAAAGATCCTAAACAGATTCTAGCTACTGGTCTTGCTGATGATTCCAAAAGGTTGTATAAGTTTCACAACTTTGGGTCATCCCATCTTCCCTCAGTGTTTGTTGCTCATAATGATGAAGTGAGCAAACTTTGGCATGAGCGGTTTGGTCACTTAAACTATCGCTCCCTTCAGCATCTATGTAAAGAAAATATGGTGACAGGTCTTCCTATGGTATCTTGCAAAGATGGTGTTTGTTCCGGATGTGTACTCGGAAAACATCATCGGGACAGTTTTGACAAACGTGCCTCTTGGCACGCCTCAGCCCCTTTACAGCTTGTGCACAGTGATTTATGTGGTCCTCTTCCTGTTGCTTCATTCTCTGGCTGCAAGTACTTCTTAACTTTCATTGATGATTTCTCTAGACGCACTTGGGTATACTTCTTAAAACTCAAGAGCGAAGTATTTAGCACTTTTTTGGCCTTCAAAGCATTTGTTGAAAAAACAATCTGGACATCAAATTCTTAAGCTAAGAACTGATAATGGTGGAGAATATGTTAAAAACGCATTCATCAACTTTTGCACCGAAAATGGAATTCAAATGCAACATACTGTTCCATACACTCCACAACAAAATGGTGTAGCTGAAAGGAAAAATCGCACCTTAAAGGAAATGGCTAATTGTATGCTGCAATCTAAAGGACTCAGTCTTAGTTTTTGGGCGAAGCAATTAATTGTGCAAATTATATAATCAATCGCACTCCTACTAAGGTTCTAGAGAATATCACTCCAGAAGAAGCTTGGAGTTCCATTAAACCAGATGTAAGTCACTTTCGTTGTGTTTGGAAGTGAAGCATGGGCCCATATTCCAGATGAAAAGCATAAAGCTTTAGAACCTAAGAGTGAGAAATGTACTTTTGTTGGATATTCTGAAGATGTAAAAGGTTATAGACTTATTCCATTTAAGTCCAAAAATGTTATCATTAGAAGAGATGTAAAATTTGATGAAAATAAATCGGCCTGCGAGCCTAGTCCGGCGGATGTGCCACCTCTTCCTATCTCTTCTATCTTTGAAAACATTTCTTCTTCTGATGATGAAAGCGAGGATGATAATCCTCCCCCACCTTCTCAGGATCCTCAACTTCCAAGATGGTCCGTGCTACTCGGGATGCAGCAGGTGATCTTGCCGGTGATCCTACAGATCAGCGACGTACCCGTTCTCAGTTTGAAAGAGCCTCTTCTTTACTGGCTCAAGCTCCAGTAAATCATGATCCTGACACTTTTGCAGAAGCTTCAGGCCATCCACATTGGGAAGCAGCTATGAATGAAGAATATCATTCATTGATGACAAATGATACATGGGATCTTGTTCCTCTACCAAAGGGACGCAAACTTGTTAGATGCAAATGGGTTTACAGAACCAAGTATGGACCAGATGGGAAAGTTGATAAACATAAGGCTCGTCTAGTTGCTAAGGGCTTTTCACAGGTTGAAGGCATTGACTACACTGAAACCTTCGCCCCTGTTGCCAAAATGAACTCTATCCGCCTTGTTCTTTCCCTTGCTGCCTCTTTAAAATGGGAAGTCCATCAGATGGATGTTAAATCTGCCTTCTTGCATGGGACTTGCAGGAAGAAATCTATATGGAACAACCCATTGGCTTCATACAAACAGACTCCAGCCTGTGTGTGTCGACTTAAGAAATCCCTTTATGGTCTCAAGCAAGCTCCTCGGGCTTGGTATGCCAAAATGGATAGCTTTCTTTTAGAATCTGGCTTTTCTAGGTGTCATTCTGACAATACTGTCTACACCAAGAAAGTGGTGACTCTCTTATCATCCTTGTTCTTTATGTTGATGATCTTATCCTTACTGGCAGTGATCCCAACCTTATAAACCATGTGAAGTCTATCCTTAAAAAGAAATTTGAAATGACAGACTTAGGACACTTACACTATTTTCTCGGTCTTCAAGTCTTGCAATCCAAGGAAGGTATTTCCCTTTCCCAGTCCAAGTATGCTTGTGATATTCTTCGTCATTTTCACATGGAAGACTGTAAGCCAGCCCCTTCTCCCTTTCAGTCTGGAGTCAAACTTTCAGTCTCTTGTACTTCTCCTGAAGTTGATGCTACCTTATACCGTCAACTTGTAGGAAAACTCTTGTACTTAACCCATACTCGTCCTGATCTTTCCTTTGCTGTTGGCCTTGTTGCTCGTTTTATGCAAAACCCCCGTGAAAGTCATTGGAAAGCAGCAAAAGAATACTTCGTTATGTTCGAGGTACAGTACAGTTTGGGATTCATTACAGTGCCAAAGCAGCTCCTCTGTTAGTTGGTTTCACTGATTCTGATTGGGCTGGTGACCCTGATGATCGGAAGTCTACTGCCGGTTATGTCTTCACTCTTGGTTCAGGACCAATTACATGGGCTTGTAAGAAACAGGCTGCCATTTCTCTTTCGTCAGCAGAAGCAGAGTATCGTGGTGCCGTGGAAGCTAGTAAGGAAGCCTTGTGGCTTCGTCAGATCCTATCAGAGTTTGGCTTTGAGCAGCAGCATCCAACCACACTTTGGTGTGATAATCAAAGTGCCATTCAGCTATGCAAAGATCCAGTTCAGCATCAGCGCAGCAAACACATCGAACTACACATGCACTTCATCAGAAAGCTCATTCATGACCATGTTCTTGAAGTGCAATATTGTCCAACAGATGATCAGGTTGCAGACATCTTCACAAAGGCTCTCACAGAGGCGAAGTTCACTAAACTTCGATATATGCTTGGAGTTCAGGAAGTTGTCGCTAAGGGGGGATAGGCTCTAGTGCCTCCTTCCTTCTCCTATTGTGTCATATTTGTAAATCCTTCAATCCTATCCCAAGTTGTTCTTAAGGGGGATGTTAGGATATTCTGACACATAGGATATAGTTAAGTTCAACTTGGTCTAGTTTAGAGTTAGGTATAGAGTTAGGTAAAGTGTGTTTCTTTACCGTTGTACATATTGTAACTTACAATCCGACGGTCACGATATGTAGTGATCCGACGGTTCACTCTCACCTCGGTATTATCGACACTTGATCCGTGGCTTGACACCCGATTGGTCCATGAGTTCTATTTAAAGCGCATGGAGGGTCATTGTTCGGATAATCCGTGCATGAGAGAAGCTTATGTAAATTTTCATTCTTTGATTAATAAATTGTCTGTACCCACGTTGGGACAGGCCGTGGACTGTTTCCCTCCTTGCACTCTGAGGGTTTTAACCACGTCAAAAATACTGGTGTATTGATTTGAGATCTGGTTGTGAGCGTGTCCTTTTGGTATTCTTTCTGAGGAACTTACCCTGTAAATTCCTACACATACAGTTGCTCGAATTTTTTTATAATTTTGTGGAAAAACCTGTGAGCAGTTTTGAAACCAACGTTTCAGACTAGCTTAGTGAGTCCATCATCAGGGAAATGAGATTTATATTTGAGAAGAGAGAGCGAATTACAGAGCTTATTAATAGTTATTGAGAAATATTTTTGATGTCTTCTTCTGTAGTCGGCTTACAAATAATTCATTTAATTAATAATAGGAAGGGGAGCTGGTTGTGTTTTTCAATCTCAATAGTGAATTTAATGTGTTCTGAGAGACTATTTAAGTGGGATAAGAATTCATTAAGTTTATCTAAACCATGTCTCCATTTAGCGAAAATATCATCTACATATATTTTCCATTCGTCTGGGGTAAAGGGGAAAGATTTAGGGCCATTTGTTCAAAATGTTCCATGTATAAATTGGCATTTATGGTCCATTTAAGGGCCATTTATACATGGAACATTTTGAACAAATGGCCCTTAAATATTTTCCCTTTACCCCAGACGAATGGAAAAGATATGTAGATGATATTTTCGCTAAATGGAGACATGGTTTAGGTAAACTTAAAGAATTCTTATCCCACTTCAACAGTCTCTCAAAACACATTAAATTCACTATTGAGATTGAAAAAGACAACCAGATCCCCTTCCTATTATTAATTAAATTAATTATTTGTAAGTTGACTACAGAAGAAGACATCAAAAATATTTCTCAATAACTATTAATAAGCTTTGTAATTCGCTCTCTCTTCTCAAACATAAATCTCCCTGATGATGGACTCACTAAGCTAGTCTGAAATGTTGGTTTCAAAACTGCTCACAGGCTTTTCCACAAAATTATAAAAATTTCGAGCAACCTGTATAGACTCTCTCTTTAACACCATTAAGTCCCACTATGGAAGGGACATACTGAACAATGCTCTAGATTTTGAGAAGATGAGAATTTCCAGAGCCATAAGTATTTCAAATCTCATATTTCTAAAACAATGTAGGGATGAAAACCTCATTCCAAATTTTGCCAAATGTAACCATCCCCTTAAACGTGATCGGAACATTTCAGTCTTCAATAATCTCAGCAAAACCATCATCAAACATGAAATCAAATTTACCGGAGTCCAGCTAATTAAAATTTTTGAAAAACTTCTAACCTTGCATCTCAAGCTAGCATCTTCTCTTCGCTTTGATCTCTAGCAAAACTTAGAAGCGTTTACCTTCGCCAAAGCTTAAAGGATTTTTGATTACAACTTAGAAAAGAAATCTAAAAAACTTAAAAACCTAAGAAGTGCGGACTTCAACATTAAGTCTACAACTCTAACGCAGAAATCAAGCCATGAATATGACTACACTTACCATCACAATGCCTGCAATCAATTTGAAGCCACCACAACGCAGTTGGATAATTTGAAAACGCAGTTCACAACTAGTTTCGTGCAACCCGAAGATCTGACAGTGCAGTTGGTATTTGATATCGCAAGAGATGGCAGCGACTACACGACCATCACACGAGGCGATCGCTCCAGCATAAGGAAAATCACGCAGAATTACAACGTTGAAAACACAGTCACTCATTTAAACAACCAAACAGAGCAAGGGAAAATTAAAAGTGTTGAAGATCACACGCAGAAAGGAGACATCGTCCAACTCCGTGCTCCCATCAAACAACACGCTCGCAATACGCATATTATTAACACACAGTTAGACGGTTCTCCCACCTTCACTACGCAGGCTAAAATTGCTGAAGATAATACGCAAAAAGGAGAAACTGATGTCCAACACAGTGCTCCCATCAGACAACACGCTCTCAGCAATTCTCAGGTTATTGATATACAGTTAGACGGTGATAATTCTCTTGTTCAAAAACGTATCAACTTTTCGTTACAGGAAAAATCCAGCAACAACAAATTAATTAAAAACTCAATAGTCATCAACCTCTCAAATCTAGATTTGGATGACAACTTGAAAGCGCTGTTAGAAAAAGGTCTTCATTAGAAACATACCTGTGAATGATATCATAAGTAACATTGAGGTCATCATTAGAAACACAGATCAAAATGTTGCTGAAGAAATAAGACAGGACGTCGCCAGAATTCTCAGAAATGCCAGACCCCCTCCCAGCAACATTTCCAAAGAAGAATCCATATCCTTAAAAAACATCAAGAAGAACAAGGATATCATGATTTTAAAAGCGGACAAAGGAAATGCCACTGTTATTATGAATAGGACAGATTATGATAAGAAGGAAGAACACCTTAACAAAAGTGGTTGCTATAGAACTCTCAACAAGGACCCCAGCAACAAAATCCTCCGCCTAGTTAGTAACAAAATAAAAAACTCCTCTCTAGATTCTACCATTAAGAACAGGTTAATTCCCAATAGTGCCATCATCCCTAGAATCTATGGTGTACCCAAAATCCATAAATCTGGAATTCCTCTAAGACCCATTGTGAACACCATAGGATCACCCACTTACTGGTTAGCAAAATACCTTGCAAACAAGCTTAGACCTTTATCAGGTAACACTCCCTCTTACATCAAAGATTCCGCTTCTTTCATAGAATGGATTAAAAACCTAGAAATTAGTGACAATGATCTCCTAGTTAGCTTTGACGTAGTGTCTCTCTACACTATGATTCCAGTAGATCAAGCCATAGAAGTCTTGAAGAATATTACAGACCATGAAACGGTGGAACTAGTAAGCATTTGCCTTAAATCTTCATACTTCAGTTTCAAAGGAAAAATCTATGAGCAAACTCATGGAGTTGCCATGGGCTTCGCTTTATCTCCACTGGTTGCCAATTTATACATGGAACATTTTGAACAAATGGCCCTTAAATCTTTCCCCTTTACCCAGACGAATGGAAAAGAAATGTCGATGATATTTTCGCTAAATGGAGACATGGTTTAGATAAACTTAATGAATTCTTATCCCACTTAAACAGTCTCTCAGAACACATTAAATTCACTATTGAGATTGAAAAAGACAACCAGCTCCCCTTCCTAGATGTCCTCCTTACAAAGAAGAATGGCAAACTAAGTCACCAGGTCTTCAGGAAACAAACTCACACTGACAAATATCTTCACTCAAACTCCCACCACCATCCAAAGCAAAAAGTAGGTGTTATCAAAACCCTAACTACCAGAGCTTCAAGAGTCTCTGACCCTAAACATTTAGAAGAATAACTTAACCATCTCTACAAGGTCTTTATAAACAATGGCTATGAGAAAAATGTTATCCAAAAAATAATTAAAGAAGCCACAACCAATACCCAAAAAAGAAAAACTCCAGAAAACCCTAGAATATCCTTACCCTATATTAAAGGAACCACAGACAAAATCGCCAGAATTCTCACCAAGCATAACATTATGGTTGCCTTCACACCCCCTAACACCATCAAAAACATGCTAGATTCTGCCAAGGATCTAATTGACCCAAAAAACCACAATGGAGTATACTCGATTCCTTGCTCATGTGGCAAAATATATATAGGTGGAACAGGAAGATCATTTGGCATTAGGCTAAAAGAACATATCAATGATATTTCAAGAAATAGGTCAGAAAAATCAGGTCTAGTTGAGCATGCATGTTCTTCCTCACACTATATTTGCATGGAACAAGTGAAATTAATTCACAAACAAGAGCATTATTTAAAAAGAAGGGTGAAAGAAGCAATTGAAATCGAAAAATCCTCCAATAACATGAATAGAGACGACGGTCTAAAGTTAAGTAATACCTGGAAACCCCTATTAAATAAAATAAAATAATAGCAATAAAAAAATAAAATAAAATAAAACAAAAAAAATAAAAATAAAAAATAAAAATAAAAAATAATAATAATAATAATAATAATAATAATAATAATAATAATAATAATAATAATAATAATAATAATAAATAAAAATAAATAAATAAAACAAACAAATAAATAAATTAATAAAAAAACAAAAATAAAAATAAAATAAAAAATAAAATAAAATAAAATAAAATAAAATAAATAAAACAAAGTAACATAAAATAAATAAATAAAATAAGGAGAAAAAAATAAATAAGCAAATAAATAAATAAAAATAAAAAATAAGAATTTATTAAGACAAAAAATAAAAATAAATAAATAAATAAATAAATAAAATAAAATAAAAGGAAAATGAAAATGAAATAAATAAATAATTATATAATGAAATAAATATTAATATTAATAAACCAAATGATTTAATTAAGAAATACATAAATAGAACCTACTCTCCTATAAATGAAATTTAACAAGATCACATTAAAAAATAAATAAATAAATTGGTTAACATACAACTAATGCTTAAAATTATATATATTCTAATAAAACAACTAACATATAGCTAAGGATCTAAAACAGGTAATAATAATAATAATTATTATTATACTAATAGTATATATATACACATATATATAGAGACATGGGTATGTAAATAAATAAACAATAATAAAATAAGAATATATCTAAATAAATAAATATTAATAATAAATAAAATAAATACACATTTAAATAAATAAATAAAATTATTATTAATTAGATTAATTATTTGTAAGTCGATTACAGAAGAAGACATCAAAAATATTTCTCAATAACTATTAATAAGCTCTGTAATTTGCTCTCTCTTCTCAAATATAAATCTCATTGCCCTGATGATGGACTCACTAAGCTAGTCCAAAACGTTGGTTTCAAAACTGCTCACAGGTTTTTCCACAAAATTATAAAAAATTTGAACAAGATGGTCTCCTGTATAAATTTTGCATGGATATCGAACTTTGTGAGGCTTGACGGACTGTTTCTCATTAGATGTTGCATTCAAAGCAATGGCTTCTTGGTTTCCCCTCTGCTGAATTTGCATCTTATTCTTCTTCTTCCCTTTCTTCTTCTTCATAGCCACCTGGTTACTAGCACTAATACTTTCACCAGGCGACGAGGAAGAAGGGGAGGAAGAAACAACCGATGAAGAAGGCAAAGGGTCAACTTTAGGATCAACTGGAGGTTGATTTTGTCCACTTGGAGGTGTACTCGATTGCGGAGAAATCACAACATTTTGAACTAAGGAGGTTGAAAACAACCATACTAACAAGCCAATGGTAAATCTTTATAGGGATAATGTAGCCATATAAGGAGCACCAATATTTCCGAAAGGAGGAAAAGGACTAGGATTCCCATGAAAAGGAATTCCTTGATAGGTGGACTTTGATTTGTCGCCATATGTATCAACCTAAGATAAACTACGGAGCGAGCATGGACGATGTCATCTGCAGTCAATTAAATTTATTTTAATCAAAGTAACATAACAAAACAAAAGAGGGATAATCTAGGCAAAAGGTTTACCAAGTAACTGTGAACTACAAAATACCTCCTCGTGAATCGAGAAGCACAAGCAGCCAATCTCCCCGAATGCTGTGTTCGATGTATCACAGTGTACAAGGCATCCGACTTAGTTATCTAAGGATGGATAGCAACCTAGTGTTGTCCTCCCTTATATACCCAAAAGTACGTGGAGGCCCAATCCGTATAAGAGTTGTCTAATGCAAAACTGCATAGTGAGAGCATTCCCATATACTTTACGTACTATAACACCACCCTATATACCCTAAGGTAGGCAGACGAGCTACGATATACTCATGCACATGGAATGAGGTATCACATTCAGCATGTATTCTAGACAAGTTAGCGATAGCTACTTTGTTTTAGGACACTGGAACACGTCTTTAGCCTAGACCTCTAAATGTTTTTCATTAGGTGATAATGCTCCATTAGGTAAATTCAGATAAATTTTAGTTGATATTCTTTATAATTTTCCTTTCAAGGTTCACGACATTATGTATGTTTGCAATTCCTAAAATGAAACTAATATGATAAGCTTTATTTCCATTCAATTGAACAATGAAAACCTTAGCTAGTAGGGATAGAGCAATCAAATCTTTGATAAAGAGCAAAGAGCAGATGTAATGCAATTTCCCTAGCTATTCCTTTCAAGCATTCACAAACTACAATATGAACAATGCAAGTTTTTATTTTTGAATTCCTTAATGTTATTATGAACAAAAAGGAAATATGGACATATAATCAATCAATCTTTAATAAGAACGAAGACTTTGACGATAGTTTTGTTTCGAAGGAAATGAAGACTTTACAAAACTTTCTTTTGAACAAAGATTAATCAACTATATTCTAACTTTGACTATAGACTGACAATGAAAAAGAAAACATTTAAGAAACATTAATCAATCAACTTAAAGTAGGGTTAGACAAGGAGATAGAAATTTATTCCCTGAGACATGACATTCACTGATCAATCATCAAGCAAACAAACAAGGAAAAGTTGGCAAAAACACTTTCCAAAGGTGGGAATTTGACCTAAGGTTGATCAGTGCTGGTCAAAGAGGGCCTAGCTATGCTACATAGCATTGTATCTCACCTAAGGGTGCTCTGCAGAGCACTATCCCCTGACCAAGCCTGCGTTGATTTTTGAGAGGCCATTCAAGAGTTATCTGACCTCAATCTGTGACCAAAATTCAATGGAAAAGAGCTAAAATACAATCAATGAGCACAAGTAGGGTCTACAAGAATGTCGTAGGAGGTGAATAAGCTACTAGGAAAGGTGATAGTTTCCCTAGTATGACACCAATTTGTTTTGGAGAATTTAGTATCTACAGATAAATACTAATTCCCTAGATAAGTAGTTGTATGTAGAAAAACACTTTAAAGTGTTTTAGACTTTTCCTATAAGCAATAGATAAGACGAGAAGGTAGAAGACCTACCTGTAGTTCCACTTTCCTCTCGTCTCCCTTGTATTGATTCTGTCGCTCCTTCTCGTACTTAACCCGCTTGAGAAGTACCCTATAAACACAACAGAAGACAAAAACTGATCAAAGAATATGATCTATTCAATATAAGTGAAGGGAATCAGATACAATTCACACACATATGCATTATGAAACAATACAAACATGTAGGAAAAAGGTTCAAACACTTTATTAGATAGAAGAAGGAATTACAACCATCAGTGTCTAATTAAAAGCGATTCCTCTAGCTTGGATCCCATCCACATCACATCAAAATCATGAAAAACTTGTAGCATCACAATACTTGCTTCAAAGCCAAATCTCATAGGATCATTATCTCCTTACATTTCAACATAATCTAGTCCCTGATCACATAGATGAGTTGTCAATTTATAGGAATATGAAGGAGGTTTTTTCATTAGTGGTGGCATTGAATGGCCTTCCATACTCATAATTAGTTCCATGGAGGAAGGCATGAGAGGATAGGATGCACCTGAACTCATTCCTCATCCATTTTCGAGCTCATAGGAGTTGATAAGTGAGGGAAGCTTCTAGATGACTCCAAAAGATAAGAATATTCCCCAAACCCTATGTGAATTTCACTCATTCTCACCCAGTGTAGGTGAAAGGAAGCCTAAGTGCTTTGCAAAGCACCCTAGTAGTGGACTTAACTACTCTGCAGTGCACCATCATAAGGGCTCACCTACGCTGGTCCCTCTAGAGGCTATTTCTGGATGTCTTCAACTGATGAAACTATCTGGGAAGGAGGAATTTAAAGGTGTGACTTGTTTAGGGCATGAAGAAACTAAAATTAGGGTTTGATGAGCCCTAAAACACTGATCTATATGTTGGGATTTGATGTGCCCAAACAGATCTATAACAGTTAATGTGGAAATCTAATTTTGGAGACCCATAATTGACAGATGCAGCCATGGCCTCTATACACAATCCTTGTTCTAAACCATCCTGAAGAGTCTCCATCTATTGTTGCATCAACGATGTTCTTGTAAAGGGTAAGATCACCTTGATGAACCAGTCTCTATAGTGATTAGGATCTACAGTGTAACACAACTTAGAAATAGTATCATTAAATATTTGCATTAGTTCCCAAGTAGTTTCACCTTGCTTCTACGTGATCTCCCATAGCTCCAATAACCCCTGCTGGTCAGTTTGAGGTACTTTGAATTCTTTCATGAACCCTTTCTTGATTTCATCTACTGTGGGATTCTGGTTCTTTTTTGGCCATTTTATAAACCAATGGAGAGCTCTCTCCCTTAGCGTGGTTTGGAATTCAACGAATTTAGCATTATCTAGTGTCTGGAATTCTCTCCATATAGCTTTGTAGAGATACCAATGTTGTTCTACATCTTTCGTTATCTGGTGAAATATCCCACCATGTTTATTTGAGTATGCACCAACAACACAAATCCTTTGGTTCTTGGCTACTGAGACCCTTGTAGTCCCAGATTACTAATACTACTAATTCTCTTGTTGTTTACTATATTGAAACTAGCCTTATATTTCTCATGTATACTATGTACTCATATTTCTTTAGCTAATTTAGCAACCAATTCATCCATATTATAGTAAGGCACTAGGGGAAGGTCGAGAGGGATACTACCTGTAATTTAGGGATATTGGTACTAACCTCTTGTGGATGTTTCACATTCGGCAAATAAAATTCTCATGACATTACCCATTTCCCTTCCTTTTCCTCTTCGTGACTACTCGGCATCTATTCCTCTGTTATCCTTCCTGCAACCTGTAAGGAAGGACCCTCTTTATTATTTTGGCTTTTGTCTTTTCAATCGCCATTCTTATCTTGTACTACATCTTCTTTTACTCTCCCTTCCTCTTCTGAGCTCCTCAAAACTGCTCCTACTTGGCGGGGTCCCATTTTTATCTTCTTGAGGGTCTGAGGCACTCTCGACTACCACTTGTGACCTAAAAATGCTCTCCTCTACACCGCAACATCTCTAGATTTCTGCAATCCTTCTAGATCAATTCCTTCAGCAACGTCTCTATTCCCCAACTAGTAGCATCCTCCCCTTAGGTACTCCCCCCTGTACTGGGGTTTTACACTACCATCATTGTTGTAGGTGAGTGTAGTAGTCCTTCTTCTAACATGAACATCTTAATCCACAACGACACTTCTCTCACCAACCTTCCTCTTAACCCCGACTCGAACACCGCTTCCTCCATTGAATATGATTGATAACTCTCTTAAGAAAACTCAACTATGTACCCCTCCACTATAGTCTGTACCCAAAATTCAACTTCCCTTGTCAAATCCCTATCTAAGTGCCAGAGCAATACTAGGTCTGAAGGAGTTTAGTTGTGACGAGCTAACATCATTCCCTTTGATCGACTCTGTACTTTTAGCCTTCTTAGCTAATTATACAAGTCTTTTGGAATATTGCACCAGAAGATCTCGTATTGGTCATTCGGACCCTCAGCATACAAAGTCTCTCTACTCACTTTGCCAATCGATTGGCCCCTTTTAGTAGCTTGTTCTGCTATAAACTAATATACTCTTTGACTACAACAATCTGTAATCTCTTTCTTGAATATCCACGTCACCATATTCCAAACTAGTTCTTGTAACTTCAGGTCCCAACAACGGAACCATTTGTTGGCACAAAAGTGACATTAGGGTTAGAACCTAGGTTCAAGTGCAGAGGGTAAAAAATCGTTTGTTGTAGCCTAGGACAATGTCAACATTTTCACCTTACCCAATAGATAAGGAGTCTCACCCAAGGCGTGCTGCAACAAGAAATAAGAAGGGTTCAACATAGGGTCAAGGATATAGCAGCCATCAGTCTGTAAGAGGATTTATGCATATACTCAGGATAAAATTATATTAATCATTACAATTAATCTACCATGTGCATAGACTTGTAGTGCATTCAACATTTTAATAGGTCCATAGAATATAAGAAAATAGATACATCATACCAAGAAACTAGTCCAGTTCGTCATTCATCTTAATTCAGCTGGATATCAGTACAGAATAGATTGGACTCAACGACAAATAACTATATGAACTACTTGATTAAATGACCTGACTTCCTGCAATAGGCTTAGGCCGCTTCTCAACTTCTGTTGCAGTATTCAGTTCAGATGCTCTGAGTGACTGCACCCTCCTCGCTGCTCGTCCGTGGCTAGAACACTATCATCCATTTCCTTAAGCTTTAAAAAACCGCTTTTTGCTTATGGCTTTCTTCTTTTGTATTCCTTTTGTTGCTTGCACTACTAGTTCCCACTCAGCTATTCCTTTCCTTGGTTGCCTCTCATCTGGCTTATCTACTCGGATGCCCCTACTTTCTGTTGACACCTCACCACAACCATCCTGCAACTCCCTATTCCTATCTTCCACCTGATTTGTCTTTACCGCAACCTGAAAATTGCTGCTACCACCCATTTCCTCTTCTTTGTATCTTCAAAATCTTACAAAATCCATCAAAATCAAAATGGAGGCCCCAACAAGATACATCATATTCTTTATCCAGTAAGTGGATCAAATCTAGCTAAACTTAGAAGCATCATCTTTTTGAAAAAAAACTGAAATAAAACTGCAACTTTTTCCTTAAAAAAAATTGATCGTACCTCCTAGCTGATGTCTTATCCAATCATTTTATCTTTATCTCTACCCACAATCCTCCAAACAACAAGATTTGGGCTTGATACAAAAGTAGAAAAAACATGCAATTTGAGTTACACAGCGATTGAAGGCTTGCACATCAACTGCACAGTAAGCTCCAACTTGGCATGTACACGTGTAGAACTGGATGATAGTAAGTTGATGATGATGATGACAATGTGACTAAGGTGGATAGTGACCCATCTTATGTGTCCGTTCACATGTGAAAGCTCCAAAACTGTCAAGTTCAATCCTTGCATAAATTGTGCATTAGAACTTAAATATTTGAATTTGAATATCATTCTTGTCTCAAAACAAAACTGAAACTAACAACTGATCACCTAAGCCTTATGTTTCCCAAACAACATCTAAATATACAAAGCTTTTCCATTATTCTCCTTAAAATTTCAAAATGAACTGAGTTACACAATGTGAAGTTTCCAACAACTGACAAAACATTTTCATTCAAAAGCATTACCTCTTTCATTTTTTTATTGGATGAAGACTTAGTATCTTTGTAGGAGGTTGTCTCAGCCTGTTTGGCTAGTTGTGACTATGGCTGTGATTATGTTTTTTTGTAGGCACACTTCCATATGTTTGTTCGTATTTCTCCAATTGTTTCCTAGTCTCTAGAAACTTTTCTTCATTAGCCTCAATCTCCTCCTTAAAATCAAATTTTTCATGTAATAACTATTTAAATTCCTATGCATGGTAAGAGTCCATTTCATGAACTATTTGGCTCCATCAAGTGTATCCAGGGCTTCTGCAATTTTAGTATCAGCTTATTTAAAAGTCTCATTAATGGCCTTCCTGTATTTTTCATTGTTCTCTTGTATTTAGTCAGATTGCCTTTGGAAAACTTCAATCTCTTCAAACAACCTCTCATGCTCTTTCCATTCATCAAACATTTTTTTTTTCTATTGCCTACAAAACCTCTTTCATTTGTTCTTTCCACACAGCTATAGCCCTTGCTGCCCTTGTCACATTTTTTCTTAGTTGTACTTTGGGTTCTTCCATTTATTCCACATCTATCACCTTTTTTCACTTTTCTTGAGTAGTGGGTCTAGGAGGTCATTTATATTTCTCACTTTCTACCTCTTTTGATGCCTTTGCTACTATGTGTCTCAACTCCATGTTTTCCTTTTGCAAATTTACAATCTGAAGTTGGCATTTGGAAAGTCTATCTTTAAACTTTGTAATTTCACTGTCTTTTTCATCATCCATATAAACATGTTCTTCCTCTCCTGTATGCTATTCTGACATATCCTATGAGATATCAGCTTTAGGAGTTGGCTCCTCCATCAATTGGTTTGCAGAAAATATTGTCCTTGGCTTAGTTCTTGGAATATGTATAAACTGTGCCTCTTCCACTAGAATCTTCCTTTCTATTTTCTTGTCACTCTCTTATCCCTCTTTATTTCCTTAACTTTCTCTTTAGCCTTGGGTACCTCTGCCTCTTTCAATATCACCTTAGTTTTGGATTCCTTTGTCTCTTTGATTGTAGATTTAATTTTGGGCTCTTGTAATTCCTCATGTGTCTTCATTTCGGAGACGTCTACATGAGCTAGCTTACCTACATTTCATAAAAATCTTTCCCATGACATCTTCCTCTTTTACAACTCATGCAACATTAGGAACTTGATCAATGAAAAGTAAAAAAGGTTGGGAAAATGTTTATCTCCCTTTGATTGTACCCTCTCTACCATTTTTCCCAATCTCTTAAATAAGTAATATTGCAAATTTAAACTCTTCTTGTTTGTAAAATGCATGATCAATCCGATATGGTACTTATATACTTTACTAAATTTACCCCCACATGTGAATTATGTGTGGATCACTTTCAAAAATTGATTGTAATGGTTTAACAAATATGTCCTGGGGAATGCAGTATCATACTTATCCTTCAAATTGGTTTTTAAAAATTCCTTGAAGTATGCTGCATCTAATTCCTTCCCCTTAAAATAATTCTTAGCTTGCAAAGGGGTAGTTGTAGCTTCAGTAATAGTAAACTTTGACACCACAAACTCCAGGTCACCCAACTTGGCTCTATCTCCTTTTAAATTAAAAGAAAACAGGATTGGAGGCTACAAATGATGGCCATGAGACTGTATTTTTGCACAGAAAGAAATACATCAAGTGTGTTAAAAGGCCATTCTAATGGCTGGATCAGAATTTACAAGGTCTAGATTCGTGGGTTCAAAGCACATTACTTCACCTCGCTTGTTTTTTCTCTTTCTAGAAGTGATCTCCATGTGGTTTTAAAAAATATAGGACAAAGTTTTGTTCAGGTTCGTGGCACACTGATTTCATGGAGGAATGATAACACTATGCCCACACTGATAGTGCAATATAGAAATAGGTGATTTGGCTTTTTCACAGGTGTTAAAAAGGCTCTTCCTATTAGCTCTGATAGTCTTTTAAAACATGCTATGCATATAATGAAATCGAGGTAATGGAGTAGGTATAACTGAATTTCTTTTTAAAGAACTTGACAGGCTTATGACTCAAGACACTCAGGCTTTGACACCATTCACACATACTCTAAGCCTACAATACCCTCCCCAAACTTGAACAAAATGTAAATAGGGCCTTTGTGCAATAGTTATGTATCATCGCATAAAAAAATCCTCAATCAACTTAAACCTAATCTTCAAACAATAAATTGTGGTCGGGGGTGATGTATCCTATCTCAAACAATAAGGAGAACTTATTTGTGATTGCATGTCTCCTCTGCAAGGTGTTGGAGCAAACTATGTAGCAGTTGCGCAACAACTATGCAATTTCCAGGTTATCGGTAGCGCTTGTGCAACTGTATTCCACAGTGAAGAAAAACTTTGTCTCATCACCATGCGTGCTTGGTTTCAATCTCTGAATTGGTATGTTGTTACTGTGTTTTAGAATGAGCCTAAATGCTAACTGAAAAGTGAGATAAGGGTAGCATGAAATTTTTTGAAATTCACCTTTGGTTATCATGTCCTTTGTATGCTTGTTCATCTGATCACTTTGTCTTTTCATTAATGTGTAACGAGTGTAGGACTAGGACAAGGGGTTATGGGAATGGTAGTTTGAATATGACACATAAATTATAGCGATTATATATGGTGGCATATCATCGATGGTGGTAGGAGATGAGTGTAGGAATGTGGATAACGATGATTAGGTGGTGGGTTTAGGATGAGGGGGAGTATGTCTATATATGAATGTCGGATGTAAATATACATGTAGGGGGTGTATTTATGAAGGGAATTAGTAAAGTAAGTTGTAGGATGGAAAAATATTTGGTAGAGAGATATTAATATAAGTGTAAATTGTAAATGGTTGAATAACTTAATGAATCATATTCCACAATCAACAGAACCTAAAAATGAAATAGACTTATTTTTAATGGTTCTGACCAGGGAATACTGACACATAACCATTTGAAGCCTGACTATCATTAAAAAAAATGACTCATGACTTCCATTGAATGGGACTCTTTCAAACTTTGTATGAAGCCTTTATAGAAGACTTACAAGGACGTTAGACAATGACTTTTAGACTATAAAAACAACTATATTTCATAGGCTAAACTGCTGCTCAAAAAATAACAATGAATGAATGAGACAAAGGTATTTGATCTCAAAACCCTAAGACCCTAATAGGTGCAATGAGTACTTGAATATGCAAATATTCCTAATGGAGTCTCCAATGTGTAGGATTTGATTCTACAAAAGGGCTAGCAAGAATTACTTTATGCTAGTTGTTCCTATTCCAACATCAAAAAGTGAATTCAATTAACCCTATTATTGATTAATTGCAGAGTTAGATGCATTACTCGTATAGGTGAAATCATTAACGCTGAAATAGAAAAAATGATCGAGGAGACTGCCAAAGGAGATGATTTGTGCAACATATGGCAACATTGAGAAGTAACCAATCACCACATATTCTTGGAGAATTCCAACCTCATTGCCTGTATTGATCATTATTCAAAAAGAAAAATTAGAGAGGCCTCATAGATTAAAAAAACCCTAACAACTTAAATTGTGATGATGGCTAGAAGCTTAAAAATCATGGTCCCCCATTATTAACCACATTTATGACTAATAAAACATATTTTACTACATTCTCTATTTAATTACCTTATTTTAAACGGATTATCCTAATCAGTATTACATAAATTAAATTATTTTAATTATTATTACATTAACTAACCGTCTTATTAATTATTAGTAATCTACATTGTTATTTTACTACTCTATTCATCAATTTTAATTAATTATCAATCATTTTCATTATTATTGCATTAATTAACCACACTATTATCAATTAGCTAAGTTAACCTTATTATTAGTTATTTATCAATCATCCTTATTATTTGACATTATTATTTATCTTTATTGCTTAATTACATTATTAATTAATATAGATTACATTAATATTATTAAGAATTTATTTAAACTTATTTTTATTTCTTTAGTAAATTAACCTTATTATTAAATTAAAATAACCTTGTCATGAATCTTTATTAGTTAATTATTAATCATTTTTGAATCGATTTCTATTATTCATTAAAAGCTTACATAAAATGCTTAACAATTCTAAGTTAATTATTATTTATTGACAAATGTTATTCAGCTAAAATGAGAATTTAAGATTCCCTGTAGATCTCCTGATGATGGGTTGTGATAGTTAGACCGAGATGTTGATAAAAATAATTTACCACACAGGACTTCAAACACTTTCTAATGCAAACATGTGATAAAACAAGAACACTAACATTGAGAACTACCAATTTAAGTTTATGAGAAGAGGGTTCTCTTGGAAGGAGGGTGTGGATTACGAGAATTTTTTTGATCTAGTCACTCAATGGTCAAATTCTTGGGTTTGAGAATAGACTTAGTAAGAGTGTTTGATGTTTGAGAGGGATGATTATAAATATTGTTAGGACATATATGAACATGCTAGATGACTATAAGATTTTATAATTCTAAGGAAGTAGACATCCAGGTAGAATGGAAGAAGAAGCCTTCCAATACAATTTCATGGGTGAAGACTATCATACTAGATTCCTAGAGATAGGAGGTCTCTAGGAGAAGTAAGCATTCTATGAGGGGACATTGCTAGATGGTTGCATGCTTCAATGATAGAGGGAGTAGCAGAGGAAGAGGGGGATTTACATAGGAGGATCTGCTTCACTATTAGTGGGAGAAGCCACCCAGAGTTACTAAAAAGAAGCTCTGGTCATCGATTGAGTGAAGGGAGCTAGCTAGGTTATGTTTGATCAAGGCATGAAATGAAGCATGTGTTGAGGTACTAGTGTGGTACAGTTGGATATGTTTTGAGATATATACCAGGTGGTGAAGTTAGGCTCCAATGATATCCTAATTTTAGATTTGGTTGAGAGTACAAAGGACAAAAATAACACCTTGGTGTGTTTTTTCAACAATGGATGGGATATTATTTCCTGGTTTGACAGGTAGTACAAATATGTCACACTTAATAAAACAGAGGAAAATTATATTGCAACCAGTGTCACAAGTTGTGAAGTGGCATGGCTTAGAAAGGTTCTTGCATGACACTTTGATCAATTCACTTCATGTGAGACATGGTGTGGAAGGGAGTAGTGAAGCTCTAGTACATATGCATAGATGAGCATATTGCAAGCATTCTCACCAAGTGTTATGTGGAATTTTGCATCTATGAATAAATACAATTTCCCTAGGTGGTTACATACACCTAAAACAACAGATTTAAAGAGTTTAACCTTTTTCTATATAAGATAAATAAGGCAAGGGACCTACTTGTTATCTTTCGCTTCCCTTTGTCTATAGTAGATAGATCTCTTGATTTGATTAGTTTTTATCCTTTGTTTATGATTGCAGGTATTGATCAAGCGGATTCAGTTCGAGAAGGAGCGATGGGAGCTATTCAAAGGAGACAAAGGGAAGTGAAAGATAACAAATAGGTCCCTTATCTTATTTATTTCTATAGGAAAATGTTAAACTCTTTAATTGGATTGTTCTAAGTGTAGCTACCCACTTAGGGAAGTCGTGTTTATCTGTAGATGCAAAATTCCACATAACAAATTGGTGACTCCACTGGGGAAAATCATCGTTCTAGGTAGTTTATCCTCATGATAATGCACCCTAGTATCTTATTTAAGTCATTTTGATTTTTTTTTGGTCAAAATTTGCACTGGAATGCCTACTCTAGGAATGTGTCGGTACCAGAGCACCCTTGGTCAGGGGACAATGCTCTGCAGAGCACCTTTGGCTTAGGGACAATGCTCTACAGCACACTGTCTCCCACTCTGACCTATGCTGATCCTCCTTAAGCTTAAAAACCCATCTTTGGCTTGTATTTTTCCAATTTTTCTTTTGAAGTGGTTTTTTTAAAGATGAATGTTTCTATGGTTCTGAAATCAACTTGTATCTCTTCTCCTAGCCCTAGTTTGACCTTCATTATTTAGTGTTTCTTAAGAGTTTTCATTATCATTATCAATTCATTGTCAAAGTTAGTCTATATTGATTAGTATTTTCTGAAAAGGAAGTGCGTAGAGTCTTCATTTCTTTGAAAAAGAAACTGTTGTAAAGTCTTCGTTTCTTGACAAAAGTATTGATTGATCGTTTGTGCATCTAGTTCCTTTTTGTTCATCTAAACACTAAAGGGACTGAAAAGAAAAACTTGCATTTTTCATATTATAGTTTGTGAATGCTTGATAGGAATAGATAGGGAAATTGCATTAGGTGTGCTCTTTGCTTTATCAAAGATTTGATTGCTCTATCCCTTAATAACTGTGGTTTTCATTGTTAATAAAATGAAAGAATGTTTCTCATGTTAGTTGCATTCTAAGAATTGCAAACATTCATCACGTGGTGAACCTTGAAAGGAAAATTATTAAGAAGATCAACTTAAAAGTTATCTCAATTAACCTAATGGAGCATTGTAACTTAACGCATAACATTTAGAGGTCTAGGCTAGAGACATGTCCTGACGTCGTTAAACATAGCAGCTATCGCTAACTTGTCTATGACACATTATGAGTGTGATACCTCATTCCACGTACATAAGTATATCATAGCTCCTCCACGTACCTTCAGGTAAATAGGGCAGTGTTACAGTACGTAAAGTATAAAGGAATGCTCTCACTATGTGGTTTCGCATTAGACAACGCTAACATGGATTGGGCCTCCACGTACTTTCAATGCTACAATGCCAACACTTTCTGCTAAAAGTATGTTCATGGATTATGTTGTGGTCTATGGCCTTGCACATTCACCATGCTATGGAGAGGTTAATTTTATTTCATGAATCCCTAACTCTAAACCCAAAACTATCTTCGCTCCAATGTATATAATTTGTGGTCAATGGTAAATTTCTTACTACCACAAATGGTTGAAATTATTTTCATATTTCATTCATGAAATAAACATAATATAGATTTATATATGACCAATGATCCTAAAAGTAAATTATAAAGCCTAAAGGCCATAATTATTTACCATAAACAAAGGTTTTAATTTTAATAATCATGCTTTTCCACTGGGTCTTACATAGATGATAATCGAGTGCGTTGTTAACATACTCCTAGATGTTAAGTCATCAGTTCAATTCCCAACCCTATTTGAGTGTTATTCTTGGACATGATGATGGTGTATCCTCACCAATTCTGCACTTACAAAAGACAAATCTAATAATCATGCTTTCTATTACATGATATGACACATTATGCTTACAAGTTAATGTGATAGCTTAATAATTTAAATTTTGATTTTGATTATGGAGAACGAATTGGCCCATGAAATCCATCATTTATATGATGGCCTAGGACCCTCAACATACCATTGAGATAAATTAACTATCACTCTTAAAGAAAGCTTTAAGGAATCACCATTTCAAACTCGCAAGCTAAATAATTTCCTGACTCGTCCTAACCTTCCAATAGACTAAATTTCTAAATTTGAATTAGGTGTTACACTTACAGAATTAGGCCACGTAAGACACCAACACAATGGTGATCTAACCATATTTCTACTGTTCCTGTTCTAACATCATTGAAAATTCAATATTGGTTCATCCTTATATTTTTCCTTACTCCTTTACATTATACATAATCCGTCATTTGAAACTCACCTCTAACCCACAACTCTTAGATTTGTATTAATTTTATAAATATACTTAATAATTGGATTGTCAATGTGGTATTTAATTAAAATTTGAAGGAAAAAAATAAAAATAAATAAATAAATAAATCTTTTTTCATTATTAAAAAAAAAGAGACAAAACAACTTAATATAAATATTTCTATGTTTCTGAATAGACTATATCGTTGACACATTTTTAGAACCTAAATCACAACCGTCACAAAATCAAGGCCACATTAATTTTGTCAACTTTGACTAATAGTAAATATCGTGGAAAATTGGTTTAGAAATGATCATTTCTCAAGTAATATTTTTTTGCCCATTCGAATCTATGAATAGGGCTTTAATTTTCTTTTTTATTGAATTAGGTAAAATTAGTGAGCGTATGTAATACAGGTTAAAACAATTATTATTATCTATATATATATAAGTTTTAAGGATTGACTCAATTAATTAAGTATTTGTTATTAGATAGTATTTATTATTATAAATCAAAGATTTAATTTTTTCTATTAAATAAATTCTATAAAAAAAATTAAACATTTTTCCATTAATTTTTAAGTTAATAATTTTTATTTTTATTTTTAAAATTGAACTTTATACTTTTTCTTTTTAAAATATCCCGTAATTAATAATGTTAACAACCATTTTTTACCTTCTATATGAAGTTGCAACCCAAATCTTTTAATAGTTTTTAATTTATATATTTTAAATATTTTTTCCATTGTACTCACGACCATACAAATTGTCACTGTGATCAATTACAAGTCAAGATGTTGCAGGAGAAGATAGACAAATTGGAGAAAGCGAAAAACGTAAGATGGAATACGAGGTATTGTTTTTTTAGTATTTTTTAATTTTATTATTATTTTCAATTATATTAACTACTTTTCTGGACCTTTCTATGATTAAGAATATGCTTGGTGAGAATTTGGAGTCACTAACGTAACAGTGAGGAGCAATTGGAACAGCTTGAAAAGCAATTACATAAGGCTATAACACAAATTTATATCACAAAGGTAAATGAATATAAATATAATTTTCAAATCTTTCATTTTCAGAGATATAATTGGTAAAAATTAATAAGTAGTTTTAATAATCTTTATACTCTTTGAGATGGAAAAAATTTCACAATATTCCAGATCATTATTGAAAAAGGTACATTCAACTTCTTCCTTTTTATATTTGTACAATTTTGTCGCTATTTTCTATTCATATAATTTTGTCTAATTTTTTTGTTTAGATAGCATTGTCATTAAACACTCCATTATAAATATAAAATACAATGTTTTTGTGAAATATTTATATTTTTTTGAATAAATATGAATTTACTAATTTATTATACTATAAACTAAATAGAGTTATTATCTACCTATAAAACAATAAAACGAGGAATTTATCAAAAAAAATTAAACATGTTAATAAACTAAATTATATTTTTTTCAAAATCTCGTAAGTTTGATTGGATAAACATCAATCCCTGATAACAACTTACTGTTATGCAAAGTAAATAGAGCCATTATGTATACATAAAACGATAAAACAAGGGATTTAGCGAAGCTTTTTCAAACATATTAATAAACCAAATTATATTTTTTTCGAAATCTCTTAGGCATGAATCCCTGATATTTATGTTTGTAATGTAACGTAACATTAAAAATAAAATATCAATCCTGGGGATAATCATTTATATTACATTATACCATGTATGCTTTATGGGCAACTAATGTTGTGTGGGATAGTCATTTATATTACGTTATACCATGTATTCCTTATGGGCAATTAATGTTGTGTGGATCTCTATTGAAAAATATTTGAACAAAAGTAGTGTAGCCTTAATATTTTTACATGCGCTTAAAGAGCCAAATTAAAATATTGGACAAAGATATTTGCTAACGTATATAGATGTCATTAAATATGTAAAACCATTAGATGGATTATATTGCTAGTTCTTTCCAACTGGTACACAATGACTTATAGGAAATTTTCATTCAAATATGATATATATATTCAAGAAAAGGTATAATAATTAATATAATATATCATTTATATTTTTGAAACTTTAATTTATAGTACCATTTGTCACCCTTTCTTTGGTGACTATCCTAACAGTTTATTTTTTTAGGTTATTTCTTTTTTGACAGATTTTTCTATGGTTTATTATTTAATTTCATTCACCTAAAATCATTATTACAAATGTTTAACTTCATATGCACATTCTATATTTCACTATCTTATTTTTTCAAATATTCATGATCAACCCTTAATAGTTTACACATACACACATATTCTCGGACATTATGACTCATAGCCAAGGTGTTAACCTTCTCCATCATGTGCATTTCTGATGTACTATCATTGAAACTACTCACAACATCAAACTAGTCTTATACTTAGATGTTATACACATTCCCGATATCCCTTCATTTTTTTGGCTTGACTTTACTTCCTAAATTATCATATGTTTCCATGCACCTCTTACACATGCCTTCATTATTTAAAAATCGTGTTTGATAAATATTTCATTGTAATAAAAACTAAACACATTGTTATCCTAACACTAATTACTTTACATACTCTTTCCCTTATAAAATATTTAATATTCTAGTTGAGACAAAATCTATGTTATGTTGATATGACCCATGTTTAGAGTGTACTAAGTAGGTCTAGTACTTAACATTTCTTATCATATATGTATTTTATTTAGAAATTATTATATTTATTCAACAACTTCCACGTCATGCTCTTCCTCCAATTCATCTTAGTGGTATCCTTTTCCTCCTTATTTATGATGATATCTCTTTGTATCTATTCAAGTTTTCATAGAAAATAGGAAAACTGTTTAACTTTGATAGAAACCTAGTCTTGTATTTGTATTTTACAAAAATATGCTTAATTCTAAACATTTCCATATATTTTGGAAGCATAACATATTTTGTATGGCTATATGATGGTGCTCCTTGACCAAGTTCACCATCTCCTAGTCCCCAACTTTGAAAAACTTATTCCTCTATATCTATACTATGTTATCCTTATGCATCATCATTTCATCCCAAAATATTTTTTAGAAATGTCTGCATATGTATGTGGGTTCCTTCAATATAATTTATAAAAGAATTATATTCTTTCTTGACTTCATGTAAATATAAAAAATAAGTAAGATATTTTGCACCATTTTCAAACGTCTTGTAAATTGTATTTAATGAAAAACATTGTTAACCTATTCAAAAAATATATTGTATGTGAACTCATCCTACATAAACACCTAATTTCACTATATTTCATATTTCAATTTTTCATCTCAATAAATTTCCCAAACCTTTTAAACCACTTATTGTATATGATATATATAATTCAATACGAAACACTATGAATAAAATTATTGTATAAGTTTACTTCTATATGTTGGCACCTAACAAATAAATTTTAGGCTTACCTTTGTGCGTGTTAATGATAAATAATTTTCCATCCTTGATGAGGTGGTAGTTTTTGCTTGTATACATGAAGATCACATCCCATGTGTGCATTTAGGGGCTCCCAAACACACCTTAGTTATACATCATCAACAAAATCATAATTGATAGAAAATCTTATTTTACACTATTTTGTTACCATGATTTATGCATCCTTATTTACCCACCCTAATTGATATGGGTAAGGATGATCTCAAACATCTAGTCCCAACTCATTGACTATCTCTACTGTAATGAGATTCATCTTTGATCTTGAGTTGGAAAAAAACTCAAAATTTTTCTTTTAAGCCTATATATTTATACGGAAGAGTTTTGTGATATTCTCCTAATTCAGTTGCTAAACGTTATTGAGATATTCTCCTTTATTCATAGATGTGAAAATAATATTCTCATGCATGTCTAAGTTGTTTTCCACCTGATTTCTCAAATTTGTGGTTATGAGAATTTTCTTTATCTAGTACTTTGGGTTGAGTTTTGGATGTAATTTATAACAGTTCTCCATTCTATGGCTATCAATGTTATAATGGTTGCAATGGATTTTAAGATATTTTTACTAGTGTGTTGCCACCAATATATTGTTATCATTCCCCTATTTCCACTACTTATCCCCTTATTTAGATGTGTCTTGGTATTCCTTCTACTTTCAACCATTTTATTTCCCATTCTTTTCACCTATTTTTTTCAAGTACTTCACCTACACAGAAGCCTTATTCATCATTCTTGGTTTCAACAACATCGTCTATTTTCATAGATAGTTTTTTATACCCCCTAGCTACATAAGGAATAAATCTTGGATGTTGCGATGGATATGCTGGAATATTTAGCAATACTAAGAAATTTCCATAGAATCTTACTACAACACCAATATTCTATGTATTTTTTCATGGATATTCCATTAGATAGTTTGTCAATAAAAATATATTAAAATCTTAAATATATACGGTAAGGGATAATTTCTCCCTGGACTTATGGATTTATTAATTATTGGTTTTCTACTTATGTATGTAATATATAGAATGAAAAAAATATAGAGAAATGAAGCAAAAACACACAAAAATGACAATAAACACCAATATATGATTTAGGAAACCCTTTCAACATAAAACCTACTTATAAGGTTAGACTAAACCATTATCTTCTATTTGAACGGAAATTATGAAAATACAAAAAAGAATGCACTCTATGGAGACACCTAAGAGCCATGGCCCATGGGTTTATATAGAACACAAATGCCGCCTATTCTTCATTTTTTAACTTTTAGCTACTCTATTGTACTATGAGACAAAATGCACTTTAATAGAATGGAATGCATTTTCCTCTAGTTGAAGAGTTATAATACAACGCCAAATCTATTAATATTTAAATTTTGCTAATTCAACCCTTAACATGAGAGACAATTCCACCCTTCTAGAGTCCTCTTGATAGTCCCCAAATGGTCAACCCTTTTTCGATGAGTAATAGAGGCTAGGATGGAATCCTCTATATATGCAATGAATCAAGGTAGTTCAAGTTCTTGCTCAATCATGATAGATCAAACATAAAAATGCATGAACACTTTCCTAAAACATATCAATAGATGTACACACCAACCCTAGTAGTCCTTTCCTCACCATCCTAAACATGATATGGACATCACACATAAGAGTCATGTAAGGGATGTTACATTCCCCTCCCTCTTAATTATGCATTTTCCTCAATTCATATATACACATATATACAAAACAATTACTCAAAAATAGAAGGGTACTTTTCTCTTGTAGTATTTTCATTCTTCCATGTGGCATCCAAAAAATTTGGAAGTATCTATTTCACATTTAACAAGGTGATGGCTCAATTTTGGAGCACATTAACCTTCTTGTCCAAAAATCCCACCAGGTAGACCTAGAAGTCTCTCTCAATCGCCGCTTAAATCATGTTCCTTCAAATTACATTATTAGGATCATAAACACAAAATTTAAGCAATGAAATATGAAACACATTATGAATATGCAAGGATTATATCAATGCAACCATATATGCAATACGCCCAATCATATCCAAGATGTCAAATGGCCCACAAAATTTAGCTCCCAAATTTTCACAACCACCCAATTTCAATGAACTTTTCCTTTCATTCACTCTTTAGAAGAAATGATCATGAGATTTGAATTCACTATTTATATTTTTTTTTCTTATTTCTTATGTTTATCATGTGCAATTTTTAAATTCTACTTGATTCTTAGCATAGAAAATTTTAGGGGCGAATGTTCGCCCTTTGGCGAAATTAAGGGGTTTTAAATTTTTAGTGGGCGAATATTTTGTATCATAGTACATTTTTACAAATCACCTCAAATAGCCCACCTTATTTTAAGGGATAGGGTAAAAAAGATAAATTTAGCCCTTGAAATTAGGAGTTACAACCTTCCATTCGCCCATTTTCAAGAATAGGTTTTATTTAAGTGAATCCATTCACCCATTTCCAAGAATAGGTTTTATTTAAGTGAATCCTATGGGCCAAAGGCCCAAGTACCATATTTATAAAAGAGGTATGGTAAATTAATAAAATATAAATAAATGAGAGGTATGGTAAATAAATAAAATTTTTTTTATATTTATTCCATAAGTCACCTTATATACATGCAAGGGTGTAAACAAATAAAAATATAAGTAAAGTGGAGGTATGGTAAATAAATAGAACGTCTGACTTACTGAAAATGTATGGTAAATAAAAAAAAATATAAATAAACTAGACGCATGGTAAATAAATAAAACCTTTTTTTATATTTAGTCCATAACCCTCGTTCTATTTATGAAGGCTCAAGAAAGAGGTTTTATTTAAGTGAATCCTATGGGCCAAATACCATATTTGTAAAAGAGGTATGGTAAATAAAAAAAATAATATACAAGAGGTATGGTAAACAAATAAAACATTTTTTTATATTTACTCCATAAGTCACCTTATATTTACGAACACTCAAAAAGTGCATTATATTTAGGTGAAACCTATGGGCAAAATACTATGGGACAAATACCATGGACTAGATTGTTATTAATAGCATGCAAAAAATTTTTATTAACCCTAATATTAGTATTAATAAAAATAAAATGGCACATGGCATTGACCGATGGTATTCACCAAAATGGCACATGGTATTCACCTGGAATGTAGCCTATTTAAATGGGGAATTATACTAGCATAGATCCATCTTTACTCTGGATCTACTAACCCCCGAGAGTTATCAAATATCGTGATATGCAAACTAGCATAGAGTGAAAAAATATTTGATCCGATCAAGAGTAAAAATGGATGTTGTAATTTAATGTATGTTAAACATTTTAGCTTGTTTAAAATATAAAATATAATAAAAATCAACTATTAATTTTATTAATTTTTATAAATTACTAATAGTAATTTTTAAGCTCCAGGTTTATGATAACCCATGGTATTGACCCATGGTAATACCATGGTATTCATGTGAGCATAGACTATTTAAAGGGGAAATTCTATCATCTTAGATCCATCTTAATTCTGGGTCTACCAAGGGATAAATAGATTTCATCCCCCTAACAATGGTAGATGTGGAGTTAAGATGGATATAGGTTGGTTTTTATGATAATGAAGATATTAAATAGACTTAGGAAATTATATTGTAAAACCATTTTAAGGTGAATGGTTAAAGCATAGATATTGGACAAGTATATTTGTATACTTCTATTTCAAACTGAAACAAATCCAGGGCTAAAAGGAATGGATTGATTGCACTAGTAATCCTTCTATAACTTTCCAACATATGCTGGAGTACACAGATTGTAATTTGGGTAATTTTTCTAATTGCAAACAGGAACATACTTGTGTATTGGCAGGGTGGTACGAGGTCCCTAGAAGTGATGAATTTTAATTTTTCTTGGTTTTATATATAGTATTATGTTTTTTCTCATGCTTTCTGTGAATGGCACGGGTGAATTTTATCCTACACCAACTAGGTTATCGATATGTAAGTTTGGTAATTTTGATTTCAAAAGATATTTTAAATAAATGCAATGATTTCATTTGTGTATTCAATAAACACAAGATTTTATAATTGAGTAAAATATTCGCCATGCCTGGTGAGAGATTCGCCAAAAAATTATATATACATATCATATTATTGATAAAATCGCCTTCCATTTTTCCTATATACCATGGAGATTCGCTTATATATGTAAATTTAGGGGGGGTTCTTAAAATTTTCCCTGATTCTTAGTAATTTCTCTTTCGTTTCTCTAAGAATGTTTAGTTTAGCAATGGATGCTTGGTACCCTTTTTTATATACAAACTCCACTAGTTTTAAATATTCTTCCCATTTTGATGGATTTTCCATGACAACATTTTCAAGATATATTCAGTCACGTGATAAACTTTTAATATCTATCAATCTATGTTTGGATGGTATGTTGTACTACAATTTAGGCTAGTTCCAAAACCCTTGTGCAAACTTGTCCAAAAATTGATGTAAACTTGGGATCCCTATATGAAATAATTGTCTCGGGAACACCATCTAGGCTCAGAATTTCCTTCATAAAAATTAAAAAAAAAAAGATCCCTTGTGTGTTGAATTGACTGGAATAAATTCATAACCTCAATGAGATTATCCTTGACAATTAAGATGGAATCATGTTGTCTCATAATCTTCGGAAGATTTGTAATAATATCAATAGAGACAATTTTTCCATTACCACTTAAGGATGGACATTGGCTATAGAAATCCAACTAGATGTCTTTGATCATACTTAATTCTTTTTTACTAAAACACCTATCAATATAATCATCCACCTCCATTTTCATACCTACATAAGTGTATTGTTTCTTCAGTGTTGAAATTGTCTTTTGGTATCCTAGGGGTCTAGTGTAAGGTATCTTATGCATCTCATTCAACACCATACCTATCTACCCATGAGAATTTTGGCACATAAATTTTTCCTTTGTACACGACTATTCCAACCTATTTTAGCTCATAATTCATGTACATTCATTGTAAAATATTTTTTTGTATCTCTCTCATTTAATGTATTGTTAATCAGAATTTTCAACCTCTGAAAATCATGATTTCTAAATGAGATTTGTATATCCCTATGGTTGTAGCATGCATTGTATGCATATTTCCATTAAGTAAAATACCCACCTTAATATTAATACCTAATATATGTTTATTTCAGTGTCATAATCAGCTAAAAATTCAAACCCTACACTTTTTGTGGCATTTAAGGTTAGTTGTCCAAACAAATGCTTCAAACCATTGTGGTTTTTTCTTAATTAAAATATTTTCCCTGTGAGGTAGTTCCTCCACATTTTTAATACATGTATGATGGCTAGAAAATACAAATAATAAGTGACATAATTCTACTTGAGATCCTTTGAATTCCTTGATTCATAACATATCACATCACCATCTTGCATGAGGACTCCTTTAAGCCCCTCCTTGTGTGCATGAGTGCACACAATGATATCTTCATTTCAATAAGATGTCCTTAGTATTGGTATACTCATTAATCATAGTTTTAATTTTTGAAAGGCCTATTCACATTTATGAGACCACTAAAATTTAACACCCTTCATTTTCAAAAAAGCTATAGGATGTGTTTTTGAGAACCATTTATTAAATCTCCTTTGGTAGTACTAATCCCATGAAGGATCTAACTTCTATAAAAAAAGTTGTATTTGGCCACTTCCTAATTTCTTTGAGCTTCTCCAGTTCTAATACTACTTGTTTATGTAATATGGTATAAACCAAATGATGAATCATATTTTCATGAAAATATTTACTCACCTTTCCATAAAACTAATGTTTGATAAGCACCTGCAACACCATTTTCAAATTACTTTCATGTTATTATTCATATTTTGAACATGGTCGGATATCATCTGAAAACAAAATAAAAAACATATCCAAATAACTATGGAAAATTCCATTCATAAGGCACATGAAAACACCTAGTGCATTATATAACCCAAATGGTATGACCATACATGCATAATTTCCATATCTACTTAGAAATGTTCTCTTATTATTGTTCTACTCCTTCTTAAATAATGGTAACCTAACCTTAAATAAATATTGGATAATTATTTATCTCCCTTTATTTGATCAAACATCATATATTATTGGAAAATGATACTTGTTCTTCATTGTTTCCTTGTTTAGTTTTATGAAATCAATACTAGACATTAGTGTACCTTTTTTCTTTTTAATATAGAGTTCTCAGGCACCCCAAGGAGACATACTTGGGCATATGTACCCGTTCTTCAAAATTACTTCGAACGACATTTGTAATTTATTAATTTCTAATGTGATAATCTTGTATGGTAAGTTGGACTTTAGGGAATATCTAGGTACCGAATATATGGAAAATTCAATATCCCTTTTTGGTGGTAAGCCTAGGATTTCAAAACATACAAATTCAATTTCTTCAAATACCCAATGATCTTCAATCTTTGTTGCCTTTTCCCTAGTTGCATCTTTCATGTGAGATACATAAATTTGGCGCCCTTTGCTAAAACAACTCTTAATTGCATGATTGATATCCCCCTAATAGAATTTGACCTTAAAATTCAATGAAATTAAGGAAACGTTTTAACTTCCAATCATGTATTGAATGAAACATAATCAACCCTTCAGTGGGATGACAAGTTAGCCAGGGTTGTGGTCATTTCGTGGACATGGAGGAGTGAATACTAGATGGTAGTCTTCTTGTAAATATGGTTAAATGAGTGCATGTTCCATTTAATATTTTATTTTTTAATTAAGAAGTTAATTGTGGTAATTAACTATATAGGGGTAAAACAAAAAATTTATATTCGATAAATTCCACTTGAAGATGGGGATCTGTTACACTAAAATATCGTCACCATGATTATTTGCAGTCAGTATGGGTCTATCATCACTTGTACTGTCCTCCTAAGCAAGTCTAAGACCTCAGCTCTTCAAATCAAGCTTTGGAAGTGGGAGAAAGACATTAAAAATCAATGTAACTCTGGTTCCGCACTTTCTCTCATGGTCACCTACGGTCTCGCACCTTCTGTGTACAAAAGTTGCGTACCTACCCGCTCTGTCCCTAACGGTGTAGGTGCGGACCCCTGTGAAAGTCAAAAGGCGCAAGTTTTATCTTAAAAAACTCACTTTGGATTAATTCTAGAGTTTTCTAGAAGGAATTTTGACGTGGATTGTTCGCTCTGAGGTGGTTCATGCATCCCAAAAGAAAAGGAGCTAATCCCTTGACTAAAGGAGCTATCCCTTTGAAGGAGGGCTTTATCCCTTTGAAGGAGGACCTAGTAACTTCCCTCCATTGCACTATAAATACAGGCATTGGGGTGAGGACTAAGGAGGTTAGAAGCTGAACATTTTTGAGGGTAAATGCTGGTGAAATTAAGACTCTTTGGTTGAGCTTGAGAGGAGAGATCACATACCTCTTGGTTCCATTGGAGAGTGAGTGAAACTTGTCAAAGTAGAGGAGACATCTTGTTGGACCCTGGGAGGAGCTTGTACAGCGTCAAGGCAAAGGTTGTAAAGTTCTTCTTCTTTTGAATTAATACAATCAAACTCATTTTTCTCAACAAGTATCTTATGTTATTTGTTTCATGGACTCCTTGACTTTCATGTTAAATATGTTTTATGCAATTGGTTTTTCAGGTGATATTTAATTTGTTTGCCTTGTTTGTGTTTGCAGATTCACGAAGAGGAGATCATTTGGATCAAAAGAGCGAGGGCATCCACAAGCTTGCGTTGGGCCAAAGGTAGGCCCTAAAAACACTTGTTTGCTATTGTTTATTGAAGCATATTTAGAGAAAGATAGTGTCTGGTTGGTTTGCTTGTCATTAGGTCTTCTTTAGATTCTAGGAAGGTCTATCTTGTATGCAAGATAGACTCATTCCGTGCGACAAAATGGCGACCATACTGGGGAATTTGATTTTTTTCCTTGTCTATACTTTGACCTGAGAAACTGTATTTTATGTTTCTGTTTTTGACTTGATGAATGTGGGATTGGGTGAATTTAGTTAATTTTGAGTTAGTTTTCATTTTTCATAGTTTTGGGAGAGGTACACACCCTCTGAGTTAAGCACAGTGCGTACCTGTATTCACTTTTTCTTTGTGCACAGAGCGTAGACGCCCTGTGTAAACAGGTTGCCTGCGTACCCTGTCAAAAGTTTGAAAAATTTTAAATTTTTATCCTTTTTATCAATTTAGAATTTGTTTATAGGTTTTAGCCATTGCCCAGACCTGCTTGTTCCCTGTCAAAAACTTTCCTTGGTTTAATTTCATTAGCATTAGTGTTTTAGGTGGAATTCCTAGGAATTTTGCTTGTTGGGTTTGTTTTTCGTTTTTGGTCGTGTAGTGGCTCTGAGCTTAGAAGCCCTAGGGACCTTAGATTACCTTGGTGTCTACCAGTCTTCTTATGAGTCTGACCATTTATGAAATCTCCCCTTGTTGAGGAATTCGCTTTGAGTTTTCTCATTTCAAATTTCGAAAAGCTTGTAGTTGAAAGTTTGGAATTTTCATGTAAAAAAAAAAAAGAAAACGAAAGATTGGTTGTTTTTTGACTAATTGTGATTCTACATAAATTAGTCCTTAGCTCACGTTTAGCTAAGTAAAACATCCTCAAAAAGACTTTTAGTAGGCTTTAACTTCAAGTAGCTTTTTACAGTTTGTAGCTCTCAAAGTAAGTCATTTTCATTAGTTTTGAGTGTTTTATTTACAAAATATAAAAAACAAAATCTCTTTTGGAAAAGTTTGTCTTTTGTAGTGATTGAGCGCTTTGAAAAGGAAAGGGAAAATTGTGTGAAATAGCTAGTTGTCTCGTTTTGAGTGCTTTGGAAAGGAAAAGCTCTTCTTTAAATTTTTTTAATTGAGAAAGATTTGTGTTTACAAAGTATTTGCATTCTCAAACTCTTTCTTAGTGTAGAAGTTCATCAAAGAGAAAAGATTGTTTAAATCATCTTAGGTGCATATTTTTAGTGATTTCGAGTCGAGTCTTTACACCACGAGTTTCATTTCCGCCACCTCTTGACTTAAACAACAACCACTAAAATTAACGCTTAAAGTAAAGTTCACCTAGTAACATTTTATTTCTAGGGCTCTGATACACCATCTTAGCTTAGGCTAGTGTCTTGGAGTAGGAGAGTAATTAACTCTCCAAGACAGTAAAAACAAACAAGTAGCTGTATCTTGTGGTAGGAAGAAATCCAATTGTTGCGTTTATGCTCTGGGAAAGCTCCTCTTAAAGGAGAAGCACGAGATCCTGTCTGAACCAGTGTGGGAATCAATCCTTCCTCATTGGGAACGACGCCAGATATTCACGTATTAAAAATGGTAAACCTCGAATTAACCATTGTCGAGGAGCCTGGGGTCACTTGTTGATAAAACTTGGATTATGTCAAGGAGCCTTCAAGGGGATTGAGCTTGCTACTCTGCCCTTGCGTGCGTATCGGATCGTAGATTGTTCCCCCAGGTGTATTTGTCTCAGTTGGTAACCTTAGTGGCCATATTCTTTAGGATTATTCCTAAGGTGACGGTGGTGGGAAGATCCCACTGTACCTGGAGCAGACGTCGGCTAGACTCACTTGGATTTTCTAGGGGGTTCACTTCACTCGAGACAGTTTAAGTGGAGGAACTTGGTCTAGTCTCTTCATTAAGTAGGTTGCCGAGGTAACTGTTCCAACCGCCATTTCTGTACTGAATTCTGCGATGTTGGATTTCATCACCAACTAGTGTTTTCGGTCCGGAAAGTTACTGTTTGTGTGTGTTTGATCTCTAGATTCTTTGGGCGTGTGATTCAAATTTGTTTGGTTCTTTAGAGGCTTTAGCTGGTTTTCATTGAGACTTTACTTTGTTTACGTGTGAAGTAGTTAAAAGTTTTTAACTGTGGCTGAATTACCAAGACAGTCTCGTAGACTTCGGGGCCAGTCTCCTGAGTTTGTAACCGTGGCTGATTTACTGAGGAAGTCCCGTAGACTTGGGGGCCAACCTCCTGAAGAAGTCCCGAGCCATCTTGAAGGCTTGAAAGTCCTCGTAACTCCTAGTGGCAGTAAAGTTGGGTCACCTGAAGAAGGAGAGTCTTCGTTGGTTGTACATACTGATTACCAAACTCTAGTAACAGGTTATAATCCTGAATCTATTTCGGTTTCCGAACTTGCTGGTAGCTTTTCATCTACTAGTGATATAGGTGAAGATCCTGAGATATCTGAACCTGTTCCTCCAACATCGGGGTTTGTCTCTCCAACTTCTAGTGGTCCTAATTCACCTAGGGTAGAAAGAGTAATCACTGAAAATCTTCCTTCTGGTTTGATAGCTATTGAAGAACTTGCTCCAGAAGAAGAGGTAGGCATCCCTATCCTTGAAAATCAACCTGTTATTGATCTAAGGGAGCGTGAATCAATTTTTTGCAGTCCACCTAGAAGTACTACTTGGTATCTTTCTTTGACTAATTATTTGGAAAACCTAGTGTTAAGTTTCTCACCACCTCGTGCTCCTTATCACCCGAGAGGTTTTTATACTCCCGTAAATATGTCAGGTCAGTCGTCCATGTTTACTCAATCGCCTGAATCTTTTTTGTACGGCGGTCCTTCTGTTCCCTCTGGGTATCAGTCACTTTCTAGTACTTTTTCGGGAGCATCTCCTCAACCTATTGAACAAGGGTTATTCACTGGAAGCAATGGTGCAAAGCCATTGAGCGTAGAAGAAATTCTTATGATGTCAGGTTCTATTCCCAACTCTCAACCTCAAGGTGGCCAGTTACCTCCTAGGGGGCAGCCTCAATTAACGCCTGGGGGGCAACCTCAAGGTACACAATTTGCATCTGGGGGGCAACCTCAAGGACAGTACATGCCTACGGTACAATACGTTCCTCAAGGTCAACCCCAGACTCAATATGTACCCCAAGGTCAACCCCAGTATCAATTTATACCTCAAGGTCAACCCCAGTATCAGTACGTGCCTCAGGGGTATCTACCCCAAGATCAGTACTCGAACCAAGGTTTCCAACCACCCCAAGGTCAATCTTATGTTCAAGGAACGGGAAATGTTCCTTTCAATTATCAATCCTACCCTCAACCCGGTTATGGTCGTCAATATTCTGAACCTGTTATGGGTCAGTACCCCGAAATGAACATAGTGTGGGATCCATCGCAAACTCAACAGATGTTGCAGCCAAGTGTACAGTTGTCATCTCAAACTGGACAACCCTTAGTTTCTGGTTCATTCCAACAACCAATCTAGTCTAACATTCAAACTTCTGTACCTTCGGTAGTTTCACATTCTGGGCCTACTGCGCCTCGTACTCCATCTCAAACGACTGCTGCAACTGTCGCAACGTCTGTTCAATCTACCCTACCTACTTCTATAGTATCGACAGCTCCGGTTTCTACTGTTCCTGTATCTACTCCTCAGACATCTTTACCACCGTCTGGATCCACAATTCAAACTACGGTTCAGATGCCTGTAGGACAACCTGGTTTAAGTACGGTTGTCACAAGTCAACCTCAATTCACCTATCAACCGTACCAGGGACAATACCAATTCGGTCCTGCTATCCAGCAGCCAGTTTATCAGTATCAACCGTATCCTGGGTACACTTATCAACAACCTCAACAACCCCAGTATGGTCTGGTTAATCCTGGTTTTCCGGGAGGATACAATATCCCGAACGCGATTCCTATTCCTATTTATCCCTGATATCCTCCTCCTGGGGCTGGTCTCATGACCCAGAGTTTTAGGGATCCTAATCAGCAGTTACCATTTATCGCAACTTTGGACTTACCTGATTTGTCGCGCCTAACAAACGATCCGATTAATTATCTTCCATTTTGGCCACAATGCCGAATAAGTTGCCCAGTGACATTCCCATGTTTGAAGGTAAATCTGGAGAGGACCCGTCGAACCATGTGATGACTTACCACCTCTGGTGTGCGTCTAACTCCATCACAGATGATTCGATCCATCTTAGACTTTTCCAGCGCACTCTAACTGGTCTCGCGGCCAAGTGGTACATTGAGTTACCGCGAGGCACTTTTTATAATTTTAGTCAGTTAGCTACCTCGTTTTTAACTCATTTTCAGTTGCCAGTCAGATATGACAATGTCACGGAACTGTTAACTTCGCTAAAACAATCGACATCCATGTACATTTCAGATCATATTCATGAGTGGAGACGTCGACGACGTTTAGTGAAGGTATTTATTCCGGATCAAATCTTGGCTGAGTGGTTTGTAAAATCTTTGTTTTCAAGTATCACTGAAGATGTTGCTATAACCGGAGTTGTTACTGAGGAGCAAGTGATTGCTCAAGCATAATACCTTGACTTGGTCTATACTTAGTCAGGTACATTACAGGAAAAGATCCCTGATCTTCCTAAGTCAAATCAAATCACTGCAGCTCCTTCGAGATCTCATGCCGCTGACGGTATGATTGGTACGGTTAACACTAAAAGTAAGAAGAAGTCTTCCAAGAATTCTTCTCATATCATAACCTTACCTGATTCCCCGACAGGAGATTCTTCTGTAGAGGTTTCCGCCAATATTCACATTGTAGAGTCATCTACAGCTAAATCAAAATCCAGTGGGAAGAAGAAACAAAAGAAGAAGAATAAAACAGACAAAAGTTCAAAAGAGAAATCTGAAAAGGCGGAATCCAATGATGAAAAGCGCAAACCTCGTTATCCATGTCTCATTTGTGACGAAGAACATTTTACAAGAGACTGCCCTCATCGAGCAGAGGTTGCGAAGATCATCAAAGGTTCCCAAACTCCTTCTGTTTTGAAGGATCCATTTCCAAGTCAAGATAGCAAGATGATAGGTTCTTCCTCGAGTTCCAATGAAGAACCCATATTGATGATGTCCCATGTAAGGATTGCAACTCGATCATAAGATTATGGAAGTCCTATTGATGGTAAAGAAGCAGAATCTTCTCATTCTAATCCATCAACCTCAGTTCCCGATTCCGAATAACTACAGATCAAGAAACCTAATCCAGACTTAGTAATCAAACCGCCCACCAAAGGTATACTTCGAAAGTCAGCTTTCAATCCACATGCGAGAGCAGCTCAGAATTATAACATTGTTGAGGATTTACCTGTTTCACCCTCAACAATGTCGGCTTTGGAAGTGCTTCAATCATGCCCAGCACAACGTAAATTACTTTTGTCGGCTATAGGAGCTGTTGATATTCAGGACCCAAACCTAATAATCTTTGATCTAGAAAATAGTACACCGCGTTTGCCTCATCAAATGGCTTTCCAGATCCCAGTGATAGTAAAAAACAGGCCTATTCATCGGACTGTAATTGATGATGGAGCTTCAACATGTATTATGTCGATACAGTGTTGGAGATCGCTTGGTTCTCCTTCACTAAATCAATCCCCGACAATTCTTAAGGCCTTTGATGGCCATGGGTTTCATCCTTATGGCATTCTACAGGATTTTCCTATAGCGGTTGAAGGAAAAACAGTTAGTCTAGATGTGGAGGTGGTTGATACCCCTCTAGACTACAACCTTCTCTTGGGTCGAAGTTGGTCTTACGCTATGACAGCGGTCGTTTCATCGGTCTTTGGAGTCATAAAGTTTCCACATAATGGAAAGATCGTAACAATAGACCAGCTGGCTTACTTTTCATCTGACCCAGCCTCTTCGGAGAATATTCAGCATGTCGGTAAAACGACTATCCCATATAAGGATGTTGGAGTAGGATTAGTTAAAGATGTCGGTTTACTGGGAACTTTTCCTTTTCCTCCAATCAACGCATCATCTTCATTTGCAACTATTCATATGATTACATCAGACACTATTTTTTATGACGATCCTTGGATCGTTCCTTCTGAATCTGAAATAGACTCATTTGGTAATTCCATGCCTTTGAGTCCATATGAAATTTCCTATGAAGCCGTGCAGTCTTTTGCCAACCCGTGTTCAACCGAAAATGACTTAATGAATGTGGTCCGTGAGGAATCACTTTTCACATCAACCTCGGATTTAACTACGTTTTCTGAACTTGTTCACTCTGATGAGCAAATTCGTGAAATCCTATGTGTAGATGATTTACCATGGGAAGATCTCCATCACAGATCTTCGTTTTTACCTGAGGATGATCGTTTTGAAAATGATTTGTCATCAATCTTTACGAATGAATATGTCAAGGAACCTCAAAATCCAATGAAACATCCCGATTCAGAGTTAAATTTGGGAAACATCTCTCGAACTATTCCCATTGACATTTCGGTTAAGCCCGAATTGTTGAGAACATTCATATAGGTGCCTCGTCTACAGATGATGAAATTCAATTATATAAGGCCTGATTTCAAGAATTCCGCGACGTGTTTGCCTGGTCCTATGAGGAAATGCCAGGAATTGATCCTGCGATTGTTGTTCATGAGATCAAGACTTACTCGGACGCTAAACCCCTCTGGCAACGTTTGTGTCAGATTCACCCACGAAAAGCTGCTGCAATTAAAGCAGAAGTTGAAAAACTGTTGAAAGAAGGTTTCATTTATCCGATCCCGCTAACAGATTGGGTATCGAATATTGTTCCGGTTAACAAAAAACAGGGAACAATAAAAATATGCATCGACTATAGGGATATTAATCGAGCCTGTCCAAAGGACAACTACCCAACTCCCTATATCGATCAAATCATTGATGATTGTGCCGACAGCGAAATATTTTCCTTTATGGACGGTTTTTCCGGATACAATCAAATCAACATTCTACCTACCGATCAACCAAAAACGGCTTTCATTTGTCAATGGGGGACATTTGCTTATTGCAAATTACCTTTTGGGCTTAAGAATGCCGGAGCAACTTTTGAGAGGGCGATGTCTTATGCGTTTCGTGACATCAAGCACATTGTGCAACCCTATATCAATGACTTGCCTGCTCATTCACTACATCGAGCTGATCACCTCGTCCATTTACGAGCAATATTTATGAGATGTAGGCATTATTGTATTCGGTTGAACCCACACAAATGTGTCTTCTGTGTAGAAACAGGTCGATTGTTGGGATTTGTAGTTTCGAAAGCCGGCATTGACGTTGATCCCTCGAAGGTCGAAGCTATCATCAATTTGCCTCCTCCTTCGAGTCTTCGCCAACTCCAAAGTTTGCAGGGGAAAGCAAACATTTTACGACGATTCATTCCTAACTACGCTGAGGTTACAAAGGGTTTTACACGGTTGTTGAAACAAAACACTCAATTTTTTTGGGATGAGATAGCTCAGAAATCTTTTGATGCACTCAAACACGTGTTGACCCGTGCACCGTTGTTGCATCCTCCTAACTACAACCAGGATTACTTCTTATATCTCGCCGCCTCCCATTCCACCATTGGAATGGTCTTAGTTCAGGAAGATGAATTCGGAACGGAACATGTGATATATTACCTTAGTCGAACGTTAAATCCAACTGAGCTAAAATACTCACATGTGGAGAAATTGGCATTGGCAGCCATTCAAGCTGTCCAACGTTTTCATCACTACATTTTACTAAGTAAAACTACGGTAATTTCAGATTGCAACCCTATGATCTACATTTTGACCAAACAATTGCTAGGGGGAAAGTACTCTAAATGGACCGTTATCCTGCAGGAGTTTGACTTGGAGTTTGAGAAATCTAAGTCTAAGAAATCTTTAGTTTTTGCAGAATTAATGTGTGACTTCCCGCGTGCTGACACGGAAACTGTGGCAGAGGAGCCCATTGCGGACGAATATTTGTTTCTAATAAGCACTTTAGATCCGTGGTATGGGGATATCATCACCTATCTCCAGACCCAATCCTTTCGGCCAGAAATTTCAAGGTCGGAACGTCGAAAAATTCGATTCCAGTCCCAACAATTCAAAATTATTGGAGATACTCTTTATCGCCGTGGGGTAGACTCTATTTTTCGACGTTTCTTAACTCATGAAGAGGCTGAGACGGTTCTAAATGACTGTCACTCTGGAGCATGTGGCGGTCATATGTCTGGGTATACCACAGCCCAAAAGATATTGCGCGCTGGCTATTTCTGGCCATCCTTGTTTAAAGATTGTATTACGGCGGTCCAAAACTGCCACAACTGCCATATTTTTGATCGTATGATGCGTGCTCCACCTGCTCCTCTCCACCCTATAATTGTCGTTGGTCCTTTTGCCAAATGGGGTATCGATTTTATTACATGTAACCCTCACTCGGCCGGGGGGCATGCGCATATCATCCTTGCAGTAGATTATTTTACTAAGTGGGCCGAGGCGATGCCTACATTCGAGGCAGACGGCAAGACAGCTGCAATTTTCATGTTCAATCATATAATTGCTAGGTTTGGTGTCCCACAAGCGATAATCACTGATCATGGGCGTCATTTTCGAAACGTTATGATGACCGAACTTAATGGCCAGCTTGGTTTACATCACGATAGTTCAACTCCTTATTATCCACAAGCAAATGGTCTGGTTGAATCCATCAACAAAGTTTTAGTTATCATGATCCGACGAATCATTGGGATTCATCGGTTGAATTGGCACAACATGCTATTTTCATCACTTTGGGCGTACCGAACTTCAGTAAAAACATCAACAAGGTTCACTCCTTTCCACCTAGTCTATGGTTTGGAAGCTGTGTTACCCATTGAGTGCGAAATCCCGTCACTGCAAATGGCCATCGAGTTACTTCCAGCTACTTCCGAAGAGGAAAAGCGTTTGTTATACTTAGCTCAATTAGATGAGAATCGACGTGATGCTGCATTGGTGATCGAGACTCACGCAAAACGTGTGAAAGCTCAGTATGATCGGAATGTGACCCCTCGAAAGTTTTCGAAAGGAGACCTAGCGTTATTGTATGATCAAGCTAATGATAAATTAGGTGCTGGGGAATTCGTTCCTATGTGGCATGGTCCCTATATTGTTAAGTGAAAGCTAGCAAAAGGGGCCTATGAATTGGTGGACTTTGATGGGGACTCTTTGGGTAAACCCAGAAATGGCCTTTACTTAAAGAGGTACTATGCTTGAAAGAATGAGGTATGGAGATTTTTAGTTAGGATAGTTTTTCTTTCTAGCTGGTGTGTTTTAGTTTAAAAACAAAAGTGTGCTTAGCTTAGAGAGTGTTTTTCCGTCATTTTTCCTGCTTATCTTGGTTTTACTCTTGATATTGCAGATGTCGATGCCTCTCCAAACATACATTGGGTTTGCTAATGGTGCTTGTCGTAATACACATAACATCTCTTCCGCAGCTTGGGTTATCTATCCGCCCTCTGACGAGTTAGTTTCTATGCATGGGGTAAGCCTCGGTCAAACAACAAACAACATTGCAGAGTACAGTGCAGTGATTGAGTTATTGTCTGAATCTATTTCATTTGGGATTCGGAGTTTGATAGTGAGGTTATATTCTGAACTCGTTGTGTTACAGCTTAATAGAGTGTATGCCATTAGAAATCCAGGGTTATTAAGATTATCTTTGAGAGTGTGTCTCTTGGAACGTGAGTTTGATTATATTGAATATCAGCATATTCCATGGTCTTTAAATACATTAGCAGATGCAATTGCTTCTCGAATGTTAAATAGACATTTGCAATAATCATACATGTAAATTTAAAACCATTCCATAATATGATTTACAAGATAAGCCGGTAATAGTGATATATATATATATAGGAGTGTGTCAAAAAAAACATCGTCTTCGATCATAGGTTGAAAAACAGCTTATGATCGGCAAAAATGATAAGTACAAAAACAAAAATGTCACATGTGCCCACAAAAGGCGATCATCCTATCACTGGTGATGATCTCTATAAGAAACCACTTCCCGGGCCACCTTGCAAAGGAACCTCCTAAAAGGTCCCAGGACTCCAATCACATAGCGCTGAAGTCGACGAGGAATGTCGTCTATAGTGGTCTTAGGAATATCCCCTGTCAAGCGCTCAAGATGACTCTCCAACTTGGCCAAAACCTTTGCTGATTCGTCTTGTGGGGCTGGCGTGGGTGTAACTGGTTGCCTCCTCTCGAAAGGCCGGAGAGTGGCTGGTCGCTGTGGACCCACATCTGCATTTGAAATTTTTACTATCAGTTTTGAGACGATGGAAAAAAAAAAAAAATTTAAATAGGAAAAGTTGAAACGGATTTTACCTGACTCGTCCCACTACTCTCCTGGTGGAAGAGCCATGTTTGGGTCACCACGGAAATCCATCCCAACGTAAGGGAAGTCCTGAATGGAAAAAACCTGACTTTCCAACCATTGGAAATACTCAGGTTTGAACCGAGCAACTTCTGTCCTCTCATCCGGGTGACGGGCCATGACTGCGACCCATCGCATCAGTTTGGGCTCTCGAGGAAGCCCAGCTCCAATAGTAATGTGCTGTGGGATCATCATAGGAACCCTTCCCAGGCCAAAACTCACGACCAAAGCCCCATAACCAAAGGTCTTTAGACGTCTGCTCTTGGCCCTGGTCAGTTGGCCTTTCACATTGCCCAACACAGCATTGCACCAGTTGAAGATGGTGCCTCGAAAGCAATCAACTGCCATACGCATCTGAGATCCAGTGGCAATATGTAATGCGACAGCTCTGCAAAGTCTGGTGACAGTAAACGCAATCACCATGAGCTCAGGACGGGATATGGTCTTTATGTCTATCCCTTTGTCTTTAGCATGGCTATTGCAGTACTCTAGCCGGAGGCTATCGACAGACTGGCCACTCGGCCTAGTCCCGAATAGAGTCAAGTCTTCGCCTCTCTTAGGCAAACCAGTCAAGAAATAAATTTCCTCTGGCTCGATTTCAAGCCGGTGCCCGCCAATGAAAAAACACTAGTCCTGTATGCTCCATCTGTCAACCAGCCACTGTAAGAAATCTACCTGAGCCCTCACGCCACGAATGGTCCAGAATTTGTACAGTTTACATGCTCTCAAAGCATCAAGTGAAGGATGATGATTCCATGTGGTAGTATCCACGTCCTCATGCTCTCGTTCACGCCAATCTAGCATGATATACTCTCTGCATCAAGTATAAAGATTAATTAGATTGCTAGAAAACATTTTGATTGGTCCATTTTTGAGAAATTTTGGGTTCAAAACCCTTGCGGCTGGGGTACGCACCCTCCGCGTTAGACACAGTGCGTGGGTTCATACCTTGTCAACATGGAAGGAGCGGACCCCGAGCTTTTTCCCAATGGAGAAAAGTCGGGGTCCGCGGGTCTGCAATGGTAAACCTGTGGACCCCCGCGCGCGGGGTTTGCGCCTAAAAACCCTCCCAAAAAATGAAATGAGGGACTAAATCAAAAAACTAAATAGTTGAAAATGAAGAGTAGGATGATGTGGATTACCTAGAGAAGACGGCGCTCAATTCCGACGGCTGGATTTTCCACAATCTTCACGGGAAGTTTTCTAAGCAAAAGCACTATTTTCTCACCCAAACTCGAACGGTAAAAATGAATTGACAAAGGCCCTTTTATAAGTTTTTTGAGTAAATAAATCGCAAATTTTTTTATGTTTCACTTTGAAAAGGTATTTTGCAACGCTTTTATCCATTTCAAATAGGTATGAGTAATGTTTCTGTTTTTGTGCAGAATAAAGGATTATTCAGGCGAAATCTATCATTTTCAACGAAAAAACAAGTAGAGTCATCTTTAAACCCTTTTCTGACTCCTAAAACATGAAAAGATTGCCGAGCGTTTCTTTTACACTCATTAAAACAGAATTAAAAGACGGTCCACTTACAGCTCTTTTCCGACCGTAAAAACATGAAAAGATTGTCGGATTTTTGTCGTTTCAAATTCGATATTGGTTATAAAACGACGTGTCATTGATCGCTTTTTTACTTTTTCGGATCGGTGACACTAATAACGAAAAGTACTCCTTGGTCATAAAATATCAAGCGGTTCTCTCAAGTATTATTTTATACTTTTTCGGGCTTGGGAGACACACATTTACGAAAAAGGTCAACCCTGGAGTCTTCTTAAGTTTTTTCAGACTCTCTAAAATTGAAAAACGGTGAGTTTCTCCTATACTGGACTCGTTAAAATTCCACAGTAAAGGACTTGTTCAATTACAAACAGGAATGAACCACTCCTTCTTAGGGTTCGAATTTAAACTAAGTTGGACTCATCCGAACGATGAGCTTATAATCAAGCAAATGTTATCCTCCTCAAGCTTGTCAAAAATAAAGAGGTACTTGCCAGAAATGGTGGGGGAAAAGAGAGGAAAATGAGCCTGTTTGTCATACTTTGTAACCACTCTTGAACACGACACTTTTATTCACCTGGGTTGGGAAATCCTTTGCCTAACAGTTGATCAAACCACATTGAAAGTCTTCAGCCAGGTTCTGGGTATTAACTTTGGGTCAATTGTCACCAAGCCATCTGTCGTGTCATTATGTGTTCAAGAGGTCACTGCCAGTAAGCCATTCATATGTAAAAATATATGTCATCCATCCTGACCATCCCTGAGTCAGTCCTTGCAACTAAATTTCTTCAACTTGATCTATGATTTCATGTGGTGGGCTTGCCTACGATGGATCCCTTTCTATCGACATCAGCTCATTATCTAGAAAGATGATCTAGAAATCGTCAGTACCTTGAGATCTGCATGCCTCAATGGCAGGTTTCTCGCCTTTGATGACAGTTTACATCATTGACTTTCGATCGAAGGATTCCGTGATATGTTTGAAATCAACGCATTTACTCACATCTCATGGATTGTACTGGGTACTTTGAGAGCCATTGACATCACTGGTGGTTCTCTCACACTTGTTAACAGTTTACATCATTGACTGGTAATCAAGTGGTTTCTACCATGTTCAACATCAACACATTTATTCGCATGGATAGAATCGTACTTTTTCGGGAAGTAGAAATGAAGACCCTGGATCTAGTTCTTACCATCCAGGCTGGGGGGAATTTTGTATTCATTGTATTGTGGACTATTTATAAACAGATGGCTGCATCCATACTGTGTTCACATAAGTCCATACTTGTGATGTTTTACAAGATCATTCCTATATCAGAGCAGTAGATAGTTTTCTAGTTAGTTTTGATCTAAGTATGGGAATGCCTACCTCAGCGATGATATGATGTCATATATATATCTTGCATTGAATGTTTTTACAGGTTCCGACCAAGCTCTCCACAAGATGATCCTCGAAATGATAAAGTACTTCACTCTTCCTATATGATAAATGAAATCCTCATCTACTACAGACTTCGCACTTCAGGGGGAAATCTGTTACACTAAAATATCGTCACCATGATTATTTGCAGTCAGTATGGGTCTATCATCACTTGTATTTTCCTCCTAAGCAAGTCTAAGACCTCAGCTCTTCAAATCAAGCTTTGGAAGTGGGAGAAATACATTAAAAATCAATGTAACTCTGGTTCTGCACTTTCTCTCATGGTCACCTGCGGTCCCGCACCTTCTGTGTACAAAAGCTGTGTACCTACTCACTCTGTCCCTAAAGGTGTAGGTGCGAACCCCTGTGAAAGTCAAAAGGCGCAAGTTTTATCTTAAAAAACTCACTTTGGATTAGTTATAGAGTTTTCTAGAAGGCATTTTGATGTGGATTGTTCGCTCTGAGGTGGTTCATGCATCCCAAAAGAAAAGGACCTAATCCCTTGACTAAAGGAGCTATCCCTTTGAAGGAGGGTCAGTATGGGTCTATCATCACTTGTACTATCCTCCTAAGCAAGTCTAAGACCTCAACTCTTCAAATCAAGCTTTGGAAGTGGGAGAAAGACATTAAAAATCAATGTAACTCTGGTTCCGCACTTTCTCTCATGGTCACCTACGGTCCCGCACCTTCTGTGTACAAAAGCTGCGTACCTACCCGCTCTGTCCCTAATGGTGTAGGTGCGGACCCCTGTGAAAGTCAAAAGGCGCAAGTTTTATCTTAAAAAACTCACTTTGGATTAATTCTAGAGTTTTCTAGAAGGAATTTTGACGTGGATTGTTCGCTCTGAGGTGGTTCATGCAGCCCAAAACAAAAGGACCTAATCCCTTGACTAAAGGAGCTATGCATTTGAAGGAGGGCTTTATCCCTTTGAAGGAGGACCTAGTAACTTTCCTCCATTGCACTATAAATACAGGCATTGGGGTGAGGACTGAGGTTAGAAGCTGAACATTTTTTGGGGTAAATGCTGGTGAAATTAAGACTCTTTGGTTGAGCTTGAGAGGAGAGATCACATACCTCTTGGTTCCATTGGAGAGTGAGTGAAACTTGTCAAAGTAGAGGAGACATCTTGTTGGACCCTGGGAGGAGCTTGTACAGAGTCAAGGCAAAGGTTGTAAAGTTCTTCTTCTTTTGAATTAATACAATCAAACTCATTTTTCTCAACAAGTATCTTATGTTATTTGTTTCATGGACTCCTTGACTTTCATGTTAAATATGTTTTATGCAATTGGTTTTTCAGGTGCTATTTAATTTGTTTGCCTTGTTTGTGTTTGCAGATTTGCGAGGAGGATCTCATTTGGATCAAAAGAGCGAGGGCATCCAGAAGCTTGTGTTGGACCAAAGGTAGGCCCTGAAAACACTTGTTTGCTATTTTTTGTTGAAGCATATTTAGAGAAGATAGTGTCTGGTTGGTTTGCTTGTCGTTAGGTCTTCTTTAGATTCTAGGAAGGTTTATCTTGTCCGCAAGATCGACTCATCTAATGCGACAGGATCCCTTGTGGCTAAGTGTTTTGTATCAAGACTATGGAAAATATTGGTACCTTGGGAGATGTACAATGAAAAGTCTTATGTTGAAAGGAAATGAAAATAAATTAAAAGATAGATGTTGATAAATTCAATGGGAAATGCTTCAAGCTATGTGATCTAAAATTGGAACACATTTTGGTGTAAAATGATCAGTGAATCACCATTGATGTAGGTACTGCACCATATAGGATTTCAACAAAAGATTGGATGGAGTTGGATTGGAAGGAAAAGTGTGTAATAATAATATGTATTTCAAATTCGATATTAGTGAGAGTTTTCGGTGAAGCTACAATGAAGGAGTTACAAAATGTGATAGGGGATTTGTATTAGTATAATTCGCTAGTGAATGAATTGTTCCTTTGGATGATTCTATATTATCTAAGGATGAAGGAAAGAGTCTTGGTAATAGAGAGTATAAATGACTTCAATATTTTTGTCATTCAACTATTATCTATTGATGTTAATAAATTTAGATGAAGATAACTATATTATTATTTTGTGTTCTCTACTAAAGTCATGTAGTTTTTTAGTTGTTGACATAGGTAGTATTACAAATACTTTATGTTTTGATGAAATAGTCTCAAAATTGTTATCGAAGGAGATGATATGGAAAATAAAAAATGTCAGAATTCATATTCTTGAAGTATAAGAGGATCACCCCCTTGCCCCAATGATAGAAGTGAGAATAATTCGTCAAGTTAGATATCTAAATCAAGAAGAAGATATCAATCTCAAAAATAATTCATAAAGGTATGATATGGATGTAGAGAAGAAGGGCATTACATGAAACATGATGGATCCATAACTATTGAGAAAGGACAACAATTTGATAATGATCCTAATATAGAAACAAAACCTCCTCTGATGAAGGAGGATATGTTTACATGGATTCTTCAAGAACACATCCAAAAGATGAGGCAGAAATGGTTGACTTAGGTGCATATTTTCATATTAACCCTCAAGGTAAGTCATTTTGCATGTGTGAAATATATGATGGTGGTGATGTTTTCATAGGTTATGAACCAATATATAGAATCATAGGATGAGGACAATTCAAATAAAAATTCACTTCGAGAAGGATTAAACTACCAGTTGTTGTTCTACACATTCCATGCTTGGCCAAAAAATTGATTTTTGTAAGAAAGATGACTAATGTAGGTGTAAAAGTAGTGTTTGAAAAGGAAACCCATAAGATATTCTGAAGATAAATGGTATTTCTAATGGGGAGTTTTTACGAGAACTCCAAATAACCTATTAAGAAGCACTATTAGCAATGGGTCCAATATTTCCACAGTTGTTAAGGGTAGTTCCAAAGATGGAAAAAACCCTATAGTCTCTAGAGATAATCCTATGATGTGACATGAAGGGTTGAAATATATCAGAGAGAAGGGCCATCAAGTAATGAATGATAAAGGCTTGGCTGTAGGCATGTCTAATTTATTTATGTATTATGTTTTCTATGAAAGCCACTTATATGGGAAGTACAATAAGGGGAGATTCTCCCTTGTTGACACGAGGGTAGAGGGAATATCATAGCTAGTGAAAAATAATATGTTTTAACTATTGACCAATGTGTTGTCATTAATGAAAAATCATGTCATTGGTTTCAAAGGAATTTGTGTGTTGTGTTGGTTGACTATTGATCTATATTCTAGTTTCCTATCATTGAAGACATTTGGTCTGCAAGAAACTTGTACAAAAGCACATGAAAAGTGCTTTGTTGGATAGTCCTCTTAGAGAGATTTACGGTTACATATATAACTTATCCTAACTTCTCTAGAGTCAAGAAAAATCGAAGGTTGAAGTGATGTAGTCTAGGCATGGTTTTGAAAAATCATGGTTCCAAATGGCCACTAGATATCTAACCATCGAGGGGCTCGAGCTAGGCATATTCCAGTTGATAGGCTAGATGGGTAAATAAATAGATTTATCCATGCCTCAAAGTCGTCTAAACATTTTGTTCCTTTGTGGGTGCCATCACTATTCATGTATTTGGAACAGGTGGATGGCAGATTAGTTGAATTCATCCAAACTTTGAGGATGCGAGAAAAGTGGTGAAATGGGGTGGAATCCAAGTGGTAGATGATGACATGGAAATATCAGGATATGACAAGTGGAATCTAGGTGCTAGTATGTGTACATGATGTGGATTAGTTGATTATATGGCAACATGAGAAGGGGACTCACAGTAGGTGAATTTTTCCTTTTGAGGTGCCCAAGTGGTCATTTTAAGAGTCACGTGTGGTAGCAATGTGGCACTGATGTTGCGTGACCAAGGATAAAGAGGTCATGTGGTAGGGCTTAGTTGGTTGGCATAGTTGACATGATACTTGAGTTCAATTATCTCATTATAAGAAACTTCCTAGGTCAAATTTCATGCTTCCCCATCATTAAAGCTTAGATAGGCAAGAGGTGTTTGTCAAGTGACAATAACTACCAATAGGAGCACAACCTAAGAAAAGGAAAATGAAGAATGGACAATATAACCTATTTTCATAGAATTACATTCAAATCAATATAAATAAGGGATTAATATTCCCATTATGTGGGTGCTACCAAACCTTGGGGATAAGTGTCTAAAGAAATTCATTGAATAAATTATCCATGGTTAATTTTCACCTTAGAAATCCTCATCGTGAGTTTTGGTAAAATTATAAAAGCATTCGTGTTAAAATTTTGATAATGAATACCACTACTAATGATATATCCTACATAAATCCATTATAATTTGTGCATGAAATGGGAGAGTTTTTTCGTTGTGGATTTTATTACTAGAGCCAAAGTATGTTGTCAGAATATGGTTGGATAGATTTAGGAGCAACCTCATGGGGCTGAAAGCAATTTCATTCTTAAACCAATGAGTGAGAATTAGGTTCACCCTTTGGGAGAGGGATGACAATAATGAAAGAGTGTGATTTCATAACAATAGTAATGAGAGTTGATTTTCTTGCCCTAGTTGTTAGGATCTTATGATTACTATAATAGCAAATAATGTCTAAAATTCAAATTAAAAAAAATAGAAGAAAATTACTTAAACTTATTGTTTTAGTTTTGTTAATCACTCCTTCACAATACATGCGGTGTTAGCTTAACCTTAGATGGATTTGCATGTGGGGTTGTGTAGCCTCCTACAAAAGGTAGTAGAAAAAACGAATATACAGAAAACCATCAAAGTAAACTGCAAGCTTGATGCAAAATGTTAATGCAAATTAGATTACCTCAATTGAGTTTGAAATAATATCCAAGCTAGATGAAAATTGTACTGATGATTTGCAGTAGGGCAAGATCCTATTTGAATTTAAATATTTGAGAGGGAAGCCATAGTTAAGAAGAAAGTATACTTGTAACTTCACTTATTTAAAGTTGGATAAATTGTATCAATTGTTAGGATCAGTAGTCGTTTTGTTACAGACATGTATATAGTGTTTTTAATCATTCATTTCCACATATGAAAATTAATTAATGCACTACACAAAAAGGGTAAATATTTGTATACAAGATCTATTCCCTGAAGAGAAAGTTGTAAAGGTGCTCACCAGAGGACCAACATAAGATGATTTGAGAGCCATAGAGCGAGACATAGATTCAGATCTTTGAGAACCAGAGGCGTAGCGTAGGATGGTTCAAGTGCCAAATTTGGCGCAGTGTAGGAGGGTTTGAGAGACAGAGGTGGTATAGGAGGGAATGAAATAATACTTGTTCAGGTTCATAATTAGTATGACATAAGAGGGTTAGAGAGCCAGAGTTGGAATAGAATAGGAGGGTTTGAGAGGCAGAGGCACAACGTAGGAGTGTTTGAGAGACAGAAGAATGACACATGAGGGTTCGACTAATATAACATGAGTCGGCGTGGCATAGGAGGGCTGGAAAGTCATAGTTGGAATGACATAAGAGGTTTTGAAAGCCAGAAGTGTGACGCTAGGGAGGTTGAATAATAGAGCAACAGTTGGTGTGATGTAGGAGGGTTTGGGAGCCGTAGGGAATGAAATATAATTTCAATAATATGTTTCATTTTCAATTTGTATTTAGTTTTTATTTTTTATTTTTTTTTACTTTTTATTTTTGTTTTTAATTATTATAATAATTAAATTTTGATAATAACTAAAATAATTATAATAATTATTTATATTAAATTTTTGTTAATTTCTATGTTTAATTTAGCGAATATGTAGTGTAATGAAGGGAGAAACTTGCCCAAAAAGTTTGGTTTTGTCGGCATGATTAGAATACTAACTAATGAGACTATTACAGTTATAGAATAGGTCCAATTTCCTCCCAATATAATGTTGTAATCCGAATGTGAATCCACATCCTATACTTCTACATTGATAGATTTGCCCCTCGAGTCAAATCGAAACAATGATATGACGCCCTTTGGTTGAAATGAATGGTTATCAAATTCTTACAACATGGTGCATGAGGAAACCAAAGAGGAAGAATAGAAATATTTCTAATAAGATGAACACATGACACAAATTGAGGCTCCTTCATTATCCACACAACACTAAATGCTTATTATATGTAGCTTAACTTGAATTTGAAACGACACTTGATGTGGAATCCTAGGTATTTCTTGGTCCAAGTCGAATGAAATGTATTGGAGATGTCAATTCCACTAATTGCATTAAACAATTCATTCTTTTATAAAAAGAAATTTTGGAGGACTTCTTCAAATACATGTAGGACACATGGAATAAGGTCAACATATGGCTTCTATAAGTGGAGAGGGAACTACTTTGTAAATTCAATTGATTATTTGTAATAGGAATATTTCCTCATTCAACATAATTGTAAGCTTGAGTTTACAATTTAGTGTATTTGTCACATAAATAAACAAATTCACTTGAGCTATAACTCCCATTTCCAGAGATTTCCACATTTCCCCCTTGTGGGGGTGGGGGATTAGCCACCACCAGTTCCTACTAGAATGGAGGAAACAAATTTGTTAGAATAGTAGGTTAATGCAATGTGAAACCTTGTTGAGCTAAGTACTTGTGCATTTCATCAATGGGTGGAAAGTGGTGGGTGATACAATCACCTTCATGTATTTTACCAATAAATTGGATCATCTTCTTATGAATAGTATCTGTAGTAACATTATCTTCCTTCTCGAACTCGAGGATGGCTTCTTGTGACATTTTCTTAACCTTCTTTCCTCCCATATTTAAAGATTGAATGTGAAGAAGAAAAACCTAGATCTACTGCATAAACCCTAGCCTTCCTTTGCACGTGTTAGAGAGAAATAGACCCAAAACAAGTCTCGTTTGTCCCTTTGATTCTTTGTTTCCTTCTTCATGTTCCTCCTTCACTTGTATGAGTGAGAGATGAATTTTCTTCAAGGATGTTGAATTTCCTCCTTTATATAGGCTTCTCAAGGTGGACGTGGCTCTTCAAATTAGGCCAAATTGCTAGCTACCAAGATAATTTGGTCTTGAAGGGTATTTTAACACTTTTAATGATAAAAACAATTTTCTTTACAAGTTACAATGTGCCCAATGGGGTCTCCAACTTATGACAATGACTCCTTTAACTTCTTGACCTAGGACCAACCCTAAAATAATTCAATGGGTGCTTGACCTATAAAATAAAAGATCTTGAGCATGAAATATGTTATGTCATAGAGGAAACACTGCTACAGGAAAACCTGTACAGTAGCCTCGAAACCCTTTGAGGTTGAAAGTTGGCCCTTAAACCTAGAGAGGGATCTCTCCCTAAATTGAAATACTCAAGGTCATTGTAGTATAATATTTGCAATTGAGTCCTATGACCAAATGTATTGAAAAATTATCAAAATTTAGTTGGGCTATGCGAAAATACTGCCATTGGGCATGGAGTTTAGCCCAATTAGGTTTTATACAGACACAATTTTGATGAGAAAAACAAAAAAGTAGGGTGGAAATAATTCCTTTGACACTTAAAGTGATTTAGAGGAGGATGAAGGAAATTAGTGTAAGGGTTAAGTGAACAACAATTATTATTTCCTAAGAAATAAAGAAACAAGAGCTAAAAATATGAATCTGAATATCATACACTCAGTTTTTCATACACGAGGAATTATAAAACAAAGGAAAATATAGGCAGGGAAATACAATGCAAGAATTTTTGGAAATGCTCATGAAGATTGTTTTCATTAATGGTCTACTCAAAAATAAATAAGGATGCTATATTTCAAATAAACACCAACCCTTTTTCCTTCTACGATTTTTGCTTATATAAGCATTACAATAACTGAAACATGTTTATAACTCAATTAATTACAATAATTGAAAAATAGAAGTAATAAATGAATTAGGTACATGCATATGAAAATATCTTTTTAAACATATCAAAAATCAAAATAACTTGTTGAAAACGGGGTTGAGAAAATGTATTATAGTTGTGTTTCTGTCATTGCAGATCAGCCTTGTCATCCTCTAAAAATCGAGATTTTGTTTTTCTATGTTCTTCTCAGTCATCCATGTTGTAATACACTAATAGCATCATTGCCATTCCTTTATCTTCCTAAACAGATATTTTTGCTGACATGTCGACTGTCAGCATCCTTTCCAAACTGCTTCTTTTAGAATGCGCTGACAATGGAAATTTGATCGCTTTCTCTGCCAAATTCGCTAACAATGGGAATTCCAGGTCTCATCTATGTTGTTCTATATTTAAACACTAATAGGTGCATGATCAATGATAGATCAACAAAATTATCTTTATCAGTGAATAACCAAAAACCCAAAATTGATTATCATCTTCCTAGCAAAGGGTATTGGGCACCTCGAAAAGAAGATCTACATTGTCCATTCTCTGTCTCTTGCTCTTTTTGGCTTGCATAGGGATTTTATTTTTAGTTTCCTTGGCCTTTTACCTTTTAAAACCTTTAGTTTTTCCTTTGTTTATTATCAGGTTCTTTAATGAGACATTTTCCACATCTATAACTTCCCTGGTGAGGTTAAGATTTTATTTTAATTTTATGTTTAGCTTCAATTTGTTTAAGGGCCTTACATGAGGTTGTTTACCCCCTTCGAACATTTTTGTTAGAGAATTATATATTACAAAGCAATTGAACATAAAATATTGCAGAAATATAAACATAGAAAATGCATAAAACAAGAAAGACATAGATATATGTGGTTCACCCAGTTTGGGCTACATCAATGGAGAAACAACCAGTCCTTCTTTTTATATTATCCAGGAAACTGAAGAGATACAACCTACAACAGATATGCTGTAACTCCCTATTCACTATCAATCTCCTCTCTCTTCCTCACTCACAATACAGATATACATAGACGCAATACAATTCCCTCATATATATCAAGGGGTTGCATTCTAGGGAAAAAAAAAAAACCCTAAATTAAACATAACTTCTACCATCAGATCTCCTCCTAATGAATGGCCCAGATTGACTATGAAATTACAACATTTTACAAGGAAATTTTAGATATGTTCTTAGCTTCGGGGGCGCTGCCCCCGATCCCCCGCCAGGGAGGCACTCTCAAAGGTCACAGCCACCCCCCTTGAACCCCCCTTGCAGTGAATATTTTATGGGAGGCATTGCCACCCCATTACAAAATGGGGTCCAATGCAGTGATACCTTTGAATACAAAAGATAATAAGGCTACACACCCAACAATCTCCCACTTGGAGATTGCTTATAGCAACTCCACCGCTGCTCCATTTGCTGGAAAATGACTCCACTTTCGACCTCACTATTTCTCATCTTCTTCACCATACTTGAAGACCAATTGAAACTGTGTAGATTCTCAGTTTCTCTCTGGTTACAACTTTTGTTAACATATCTACAGGATTTGGCTAGTGTGTATCTTTTCCAGCTTCAACTGTCCATCTTCCAATGCTAACCGTATGAAATGGTACTTGAGCTGTAGATGTTTAGTCTTGGAACGAAATGCAGTGTTCTTTGCAAGAGGTATGGCACTATGGTTGTCACTGTATAACTTGCCCAATTCTTTCTTCTTACCCAATTCATCGATAAACCTTTGTAACTAAATCATTTCTTTACTAGTCTCTGTAGCAACAACATACTCTACTTCTATTGTTGAGAGTGCAACAACACTTTCCAGTTTTGAGACCCAACTGATAGGCTTTCCACCTATAGTAAACACATATCCTGTTGTGCTTCTCCTGTTATCTCTGTCACCCACCATATCTGCATCAACATATCCCTGTAGAGCAATGTTTGAACTAGCAAAGCATAATGCTTGATTTGTGGTACCTCTCAAATACCTGAGAATCAACTTCACCGCCATCCAATGTTCTTTTCCTAGATTGTTCATGTACCTAATTACAACTCCCATTGCATGTGCAATATGAGGCCTTGTGCAGACCATTGCATACATTAAGCTTCCAACTGCTGATGCATATGGAAATTTAGACATATGAGCCATTTCTTCCTGAGTCTTGGGACACTCCTCCTTACTTAATTTGAAATAGCTAGCCAAAGGTATACTAACTAGTTTTGCATTCTACATATTAAACATTTTCAACACCTTTTCTATGTACTTACTTTGAGACAATGTTAATTTGCATTTATTCTTGTCTCTAGCTATTCTCATACCAAGGATTTGTTTTGCAACACCCAAATCATTCATTTCAAATGAGTTTGCTAATTTTCTTTTGAGCACATTTTTTTCCTGCATGTTAGAACCTGCAACAAGCATGTAATCTACATACAATAACAATATAATATAGCTGCCATCATTTTGCCTTTTGAGATAAATGCAATGATCAAAGTGACATCTAGTATAACCTTGTCCAGTCATAAACCTGTCAAATTTTAGATACCACTGCCTTGGAGCCTGTTTTAAGCCATACAAGCTCTTCTTCAACCTACACAGTAGTTTGTCCTTCCCTTTTACCTAATATCCTTGTGGCTATTACATATATATCTCTTCCTCCATATCCCTATGAAGAAAGGTTGTCTTTACATTTAACTACTTAAGATGCAAATCTTCAGCTGCTACTAGACTTGAAATAATTATGGTTGAAGTCATTTTAACAATAGGAAAAAATATCTCATCAAAGTATATACCCTTTTTATGTGCAAACCCTTTCACCACAAGTCTAGCTTTATAATTTTTTATACCTCCACCTTCTTCCTTCAACTTGTAAACCCACATATTATCCAATGTTGTTTTACCTGCAGGAAACCTGACCAAGTCCCAAGTGTGGTTATGTGCTAAGGAGTCCATCTCTTCTTTCATGGCTTGCTCCCACTTCTTCCTGGTTTCTACCTGCACTGCTTCTTCAGAACATTTTGGTTCACCAGAATCAATCAACAATACATAATATAATGAAGGAGAGTATCGTTCATGGGGTCTACTTATCTTGGTAGATCTTCTAACACCACTTTCAAGTGTTTGAGGTGCTTGTTTTTGTTGTGGTTCTTGTTCTGGCTGTTGATCATTATGATTTTCAGGCACCATCACTTTCCTGATGATCTCTTCAAGCACTATGTGTTATCTAGTTTCCTTTCCTATTTCTTTTCATGCAGCCGATCCTTATACAAAAAAATTTCATTGAATATGACATATTTTCTCCTAATAATTTTGTTTTTTTCATAATCATAAAAGTGATAACCAAAATCATTAACAACGTATCCAATAAAGGTACATTTATTTGATTTTTCCTCAAGCTTTGTTCTATTTTCTTTATTAATGTGGACAAAGGATTCACAACCAAAAGTCTTTAAAAAAGAGTAGTTTACCTTTTTACCTGTCCATGCCTCCTCTAGAATACCACCATCCAAGGAACTTGAAGGCCCTTTGTTTATTATATAAACAATAGTATCTACAACGTCTACCCAAAATTGCAAAGGCAAACCTGCATGCAATCTCATGCACCTTGCACGCTCCATGATTGTCCTGTTCATCCTTTCTGACACACCATTTTCTTGTGGTGTTCCTGGAAGTGTCTTCTCTCAGTGAATTCCATTCTCTGAACAGTACCTATGAAACTCTTTGCTGCAATATTCACCTCCATTGTTTGATCTGAGACACTTCAACTTTTTTCCTATCTCATTTTCAACCAAAGCTTTCCATTTCTTCAAAATATCAAATACATCAGATTTATTTCGAATACAATAAATCCAGGTTTTTCTGGTTGCATCATCAATAAAAGTAACATAATAACGAGATCCACCAAGAGATGATACCTGAGCAGGTCCCCATACATCTGTATGCACAAGCTCTAATTTTTCGCTCTTCTTTTCTTTCCCAAATCTAAGGAATCTGACTCTCTTCTGTCTAAACACAATTCTCACAGAATTTTAAATCAACATGCTTCAAGCCTGGCAACAAATTTCTTAAGTAAAGAATCTGCATCCCCTTCTCACTCATGTGCCTAAGAATATGATGCCACATTGCCGTATCCTCTCCTGTAGAGGCTAAAGCATTAACATAATTAGAAATACCATTGCATAAATACATTGTACCAACCTTTCCTCCTTTAGAAATTACCAGGGATCCTTTAGTGACCTTCCAAGTTTTATCTATGAAAGTAGTTACGCAACATTCACCTCCCAACTGCCCTGTTCAAATCATATTTTTCTTCAGATCTGGAACATGCCATACCTCCTTCAATAGCCACTGATTTCCATTTTGTTGTTTTATGGAAACTGTACCCATTCCAATGATTTTACAGGGTTTATCATTACCCAATCGAACTTGTCCAAAATCTCATTGAACATAATCATAAAAATGTTTCCTATTAGGTGTGGCATGGAATGAGGCCCCTGAATCTACCACCTAGGCATCAATAATATTTTCTAATGCAAGAATCAATGCATCTTGCAACACATCACTTGTTACATTCGCTTCATGATTAGTTTCTTGCTGCGCGTCTCCTTCTTTTCCCTTTCGAGACTTGCAGTCTTTCTTCATGTGTCCTTTATTTCTACATTTCCAACACACTATCCCTGATCTGGACTTGGATCTATCTTTTCTTAACTTACTGCGATATCCAGGGCTCTTTCCTCTTTCCATTTTTCTTCCCCTAGTCTTTGCAGTCAAAGCATTACCTTATGTCTCACCGGATCTTTTCCGTTCCATTTCCTTGCTAAGGATTGCGCTGAGAACATCATCAAACTTTAAAGTACTAGATCCAAAGATAGAGTGACTAATGGCCATAACTAAACCATTCCAAATTTCTGGCAATGAGCACAAAAATAACAGAGCCCTAACTTCACCATCAAAAGTTACCTCTACAGAACTTAACTGATTGGTAACTGTATTAAACTCATTTAAATGATCAGCAACAGATCCACCTTCTGACATATTCATATTAAATAGACACTTCATAAGAAATACCTTATTTGAGGCCGAGGGTTTTTCATATAGTTTGGCCAATGTCAACATTAAACCCTCTATTCTCGTTTCCTTTAAAATATTAAATGCTACCAACGTCGCTAGGTACAGTCGTATTGTTCCAAGTGCTTTTCTCTCAAGAATATCCCATTCTGTGTGTGTCATACTCATCATCTTCTTTGTCTTTCCGCTCAATGGCTGGTATAGATCTCTCTGGTACAAATAATCTTCCATCTAAATCTTCCACAACTGGTAGTTTGGCCGTCAAAATTTTTCGACCCTAAACCTACCATCTTCTGCCATTTCTCCCACTTGAACCAGGAACCCTTCTCGACTGTGAGTTTATCATCCAAAAAAAAATTTGGCTCTGATACCAGTTGTTAGAGAAATAGATATTACAGAGCAATGGAACACATAAAATATTACAGAAATATGAACACAGAAACTGCATAAAACAAAAGAGACATAGGTATATGTGGTTCACCCAGTTTGGGCTACATCCACGGAGAAATATCCAGTCCTTTTTTTATATTGTAAAGAAAACTGAAGAGATAAAACCTATAGCAGATCCTCTTTAACTCCCTCTTCGCTCTCAATCTCCTCTCTCTTCATCACTTAGAATATCAATATACATAGACACAATACAATTCCCTCATATATAGCGAGGGGTTGCCTTCTAGGGAAGAAAACCCTAAATTAAACAGAGCTTCTACCGTCAGATCTCCGCCTAATGAATGGCCCAGATTGACTATGTGTTGGCATTATGACACAGTTTTGGTGCTATGACACAGGTGTTTTCCTCGATGGCAACTCACTCAAATGACAAATCACTGTTCAAGCTCTCAAAATGAAAGAAAAAGAGATATACACAGTTTCCTCTTAACCAAGTCACGTATACACATGGGTTCGATGATCAAAAAGTGCGTATACATATGCACACACTTTCATGCAAAGAAAAGCGCTTACAAGTGGGAAAACTTATTTTTGGTCCATGGTATTTAGTCCTTGGTATTTGGACCTATGGTTTTGAACCATGGTATCTCGTCCGAAGTGTTGAACCCAGGTATTGGGTCCATGGTATTGATTCTCTATGGTTTTGGACCTTGGTATTAAGTAAGGCCTAAGGATATAAAGGGGAAGGATATCATTAGGCGAAGGAAAATTCACTCAAGCTTTGAATATCTTATGAAAAGCGAGATCTAGAGTACTGGTCATTGGGTAATGGTGCATAGCTAGATTTGAATCAAGGAGGAACCTGAGTGCTAGAAGGAGAAGTTCTATTGATGGGTCAAGATCTTAAGGCTTGAATTGTAGTATCTTTGTGTGATTTTGATCTGTTGTATTTGGCGCATGACTTGATCTATAAATTTGATAATCTGCATATAACTAATGTCTGAATAAGTGAAAAGGGTAAATTATCTTTTATAGATGTGTACGTAGGTTCAACACAGAAGAGGCACATATACACGTTGGTACATTAATTCAAAACAACATATACGTAGGTTGGCCTTAATACATTAGCGTATGCACATAGGTAATGCATATTGAAATATGTTTTAGCTACTTCTATTTATTGTTGCAGTGTTTTGGGTTGAGGATTGGTTCTGGTTACTGTCACTGTATTCTAGTTACAACTTTCTAAGAAGTGATTGGTTGATTCAGTATTGGTTTGTACAAAGGAGATTGGTTGATGCAGATATACCTGATGTTTGATTGATGGTATTCATGGATCCAGTCTGAAAATTCATGAAACGTGGTCCCTGGAAGAAAAGAGAAGGTTGTAGCCTTCTCTAGGTCAGCACCTATGTACTAGTACCTCAACTAGTAAAAGAACTAAGGGGGTTGTAGCTCCCTTCCAGGAGAAGCTGGAGAACGAGAGAAGGTTGTAGCCTTCTATAGGTAGCAGCCTACGTACTGGTATAGGACTGCACCAGTACAGAAACATTGTAAAAAGAGGTTTCTAATTAAAAGAAGATAAAGACAAATTGCAGCAGGTGGTTTTCAACCACATTGGGTTTCCACCTTATATCTTGTGTTCTTATGTGTGACTGCTTATTCTGTTTCACTGTTCCTGGTTATTGTTTATATGGTTTTATGTATATATTAATGATCAACATTTGAAGAATAATTTAAATTACAAGTCTGCTGGTTATACATTGGTTTCCTTAACTACAGTTGCGTACATATGTGGTTTTTACTAACTAAAGTAGCGTATACAAATTTGATTGTGAAATGAAAAATAATTGACTTGATAATACTGATTCACCCCCCTCTCAGTATTATTTCCAACAATTGGTATCAAAGCAGGTCCATCAGAAGAAGCTTGATCGCTTGAAGGAAGATCTATCATCATGAGCAACTATGAAAAGGAGGCATCTATCAGGCCACCAATATTTGATGCAAGCAACTTCATTTATTGGAAGGTAAGAATCACAACCTATCTTCGGTCTCTTGGTACAAAATTTGGGATATCGTGGAAACAGGATACACATTTCCATCAACAAATCCTACGGATACGACTGGTAAGAAGCAGTATGAAACAAATGCAAAGGCTATCAATACTCTATTAGTGAGTTTATCTCAATTAGAATTCATCAAGGTTATGCAGCTCAAAACCGCAAAAGAATTATGGGAAAAGATTGTTCTGAGCTATGAAGGAGACGATCAGGTAAAACGTGCAAAACTACAAACTCTTAGAATTCAATATGAAAATCTTAGAATGCACAATGATGAAAGTGTGGTTAATTATTTCTTATGTATAGATGAGATTGTTAATCAAATGAAAAACTTGGGTGAAGAAATAAAAGAAGTTACTTTGGTTGAAAAGGTTCTAAGATCTTTGTTTTCTAAGTTTGAATCAAAGGTTTCTACCATAGAAGAAAATCAGAATCTATAGAGAATTACCATGTCACAACTACACATAATCATAACTGCTTTTGAAATGAGAAAAGGGGGACCATCAGACATGAGAGAATCTACATTCAAAGCCTCAGGAAAATGAGAATACAATGTGTCAGGATATATGTCAGAAGGAGAGGAAGAATCAAACTTTGTCAAGAACCTTCAACGGGGTTTGTTGGTATCATCACAAGACCCTTTTTCCTTCCCAAAAACATGTCATTTATCCATACATTTTCATCATATGTCCCTCAAAATCCTTGAATATTGATTATTAATCGTTTTATAGTTATTAAATTGCATAGAAATTAATTTAGGGGTTTTATGTTCAAGAATTGGAAGTTTTTGATGACTTGGTTACAGGAAGTACCCACATCCTGTAATGAGCTTATTGTTTGACATGTGGCGCAGCAAATGAGCTAGAACGAAAGGCATGGGCGAAAAGCAGAATGTCCAAGCATGGACAAACACCTATCTCCCAGCCAAATCGAGCCTCCTATGTATGCGGTCAACTCAAGTCAAAGTAGGGCACTCTGACAGACAAAAGCAGAAACAGCATCATTCCATTTCCATTTTAGTCTTTTTGTTCTTTTTGAAACACTTGGCATGGAAACATTTTAAAAAGGCTTATGTGATAAAAGCGGCAACAGCCGAATGTACATTCATTGTATTGATGACATGGCTGTGCGTACGCATATGTAAATACAGTCAGGGTTATGTTTAGAGTTTAGTTGTTGAATTGTTGAATCGTATTTCTCAGAACAGAGTTTTAAGTTAATACACAGACCTATTCACAGTCACGACGTGTGCATACTTCTTGCGTTGATTTGATAGCTGATCAGTTATAACCAGTATACCCTTAGGCGCGGACGGGCCCTGCGTTCTTCGATTGGTATACTGTTCACTTGTTTTGTTACATTTCAGTTATCACATGTTCGCACAAGTACTTATATTGGATTTGATTTATATCGCATATGGTTTGCATCACAGTATGATTACATAGCCTTCGATTTATACAGTTCATGGTTTGCATAGCAGTTATATAGTTTTTGATTTCAATAGCCTTCGATTTTCATTGCATGTCTATGGTGTGCGCTTATGAATGGTTTATGGTTATGTTGAATGGTCAGCACTAGGATCTGGAAGGGAGTCTTGTAAGGGATTCGATCCCTGTGTGACTCATAGAGACATTATATCATAAACTCTGTTTTGCTTCACAGTTCATTTATGCTTTCTTTATATAGTTTGATAGTGTAAATATCTTTGCATGCTGTGTGTGTTTACCAAACAAGGGTTTTCTGAGTGATATCTCTGTAAGGAGGTTAAAATCATTGTTACAGTCATACACAGTACTTAGGTTCATGGTTTGATTTGATAGATGCATCTCATAACAAGCACTGTAATCAAGCATATCAGTAGGGTAATCTAGGTGTGTGAATGATAGGCTACATATTCCGGTCTTCCGTAAAGAAGCCTTGTATCCTACATCCTAATCACTTGGCCAGAGATTCTTTATGTCTATATATTTTAGACCACGCCTCTAAGCTTACGCACCTCGGTCGATATTAAATATAGAGTCTAGTCTAGTACCCTAGCTGGAACCACTACATTTTGGCGCCGTTGCCGGGGAGGCGTACGTAAAGGATTCAAACAAAAAGAAAAAAAATTCAATACACAAAAACAAACAAAAACACAGTTAGAAATCATGTTCATTTATGCCTAGACTTAGGGACAATCAAGGGAGATTTGTAAGAACCCCCCACCATCTCAAAACTAACCCATCATCATCAGGAGCAGACTCTCCAGGGAATACAACACCATCTGAGGAGGATATTCAAACAGTGGTAGAAAAATTTTATTCAGGACAACACATTACTCTTGCTGAGAGGGAAACTCTATTTGCATATAAATCACAGCAGCAACACTTTCCTAAATCTTCTACACAAGGGAAAAGTAGTACCATTACCAAGCAATCTTCCTTTCTCTCTTTTCCACCAAGAGACACCAAGAGACCAATTAGAATGGCTGAGGAGGGATCTGGATCAGTTCGCCATCAAGAGAAGGAGGAATCAACTTTTAAATTCCCTATACAAGAACCACAGGAGGATGAGGAGATCAAAATGAAAAATATACCCCCATCCGTGCTACCCAATTTCTATGGTATGGCTTCAGAGGATCCAGACTCGTTCTTATTCGAGTTCGACATTGTATGTCGAACTTATGGCTATACGGATGATGCTCATAGACTCAGATTATTTCTAGCCACATTAAAGGCAGTAGCCTTGAAATGGTTTATGGGGCTAGGTGAGCATGCCATAGTAGATTGGGATGGCATGAGGAGAATATTTCTGAGGAAATATCAGCCTTATTGCAGATCCAAGGACTCTAAAGATGAAATCTTTAGAATGAGTCAGCATGAGGATGAAACCTTAGAAGAATATCTAGAACGGTTTGTCTATAACTTGCAAAAATCTAAACACCGAACAATGCCTCCTGATCTAGTCTGCACAATATTCTTGAAAGGTATTCGGGAAGAATACATGGATGATCTCAACTTAATGGGAAAAGGTGACATCTCTGCCTTACCCTTTGAAGAAATAGCTGAACTGTGTGAAAAATATTCAAGAAGTAAAGCCAAAATGGGAAAGAGAACCTTGTCATCTAGGGTCATAAAAACTACCTCTGCCAGTGTTACCCGGGCTGAAATTGGTAATCTTTTAGAAGAGTTCAAAACAGATTTGTTGAGTACTCTAGGAAACCAAATTGATACCTTAAAAGCCAAAAAGAAACAGGAGGAAGAAGACAATATCATGGCGTTTTTCTGCCCCAAGTGTCGTAAGAAACATGCATTAAAAGACTGCCCCCTAGAGAATATCCAAGTATGTGCTTTCTGTACTGAGCATCATGACATGTTTAACTGTCCTAAAGTTAAAATTTTGCAGAACTGTAACATGGCAGCCAGCACAGAGATGGAGAACGTGTACTACATGGGTGCAAAGCGACCATGGCAGCTAAGGCAAGCACCCCAAGGTATGTTTCCTAATCAAAATATGCAATTTCCTATGAATGATCAGATGTATGCACAAAACTCATGGAATATACCTATGCCATGGCAGCATGGAAACCAAACACAAAATCAATGGAGACCATCTCAACAGTATTCCCAATCCTACCATCCATATCCTCAATCATACCCACCTTACCCACAGTCATATCAGCAGTACCAACAGCCATATCCATCACACTCACAGCCATATCAGCAGCACCCTCAGCAAGTTGTTTATCAGCCGCAACCCTCTCAACAGACCTTGCCTGCTCCTCCACAAATAAATGTACCACAACTTCAATTTCCAACTAACCCACAACCTCCCAGACCCACACAAATACCTGCTCAAACTGTCCCATATCCGAACAATAGAGCAGAGAGGCCAGCCTATAATGTAGAGGAAGGAACTTCCTACTCCACACTGCCTTTGCAAAACATTAATCTGAGGTCTGGTAGGGTGCTTCAGAAGGATTCTCCAATAACAGACCAGCAAAAAGAAAACTTAGAAAAAGAAAATGAAATGACAACTCAAACAAAACCAAGCAGTGAAACCAAGGACAAACAGATGCAATCACTGCAACCACCTTTTCCAGACCATTTGGTTCAAGTAAAACCACCACTGCCTCCACCGTAATTTGATGTCTTGGATGAACTTAAAAATGTCTACATAAAAATCCCTTTGCTGCAAGCTATAAAGGACATTCCTATCTACACCAAAGCCATCAAAGACATGTGTCTCAAGAAACCTGCTAGAAAGAGGATTGATCCTCATACCATTCATGTTTTAGGAAATTTAGCAGGCCTTATGACCAATACCATCTCCATGGAGAAGTATGTTGATCCGGGCATTCCAAAAGTGACCACCATCATTAACAACATACGGATTCCAAACACTTTGATAGATCTAGGAGACGCAATCAATGTCATGACCCTTGAAACTATGAGAACACTCCAGCTTATGAATTTGCAACATACCACGATTGTTCTTGAACTAGCTGATAGGTCCAAAGTCATTCCTGAGGGGATTTTGGAAGATATCATTGTCTCACTGGACTCTTGGGAGTATCTAGTGGATTTCCTAGTCCTTCAACCCAAATCCAATCTAGGAGGACATCCTATCATTCTAGGTAGACCATGGTTAGCAACTGCTGATGCATTTATTGAATGCCGATCAGGTAACATGATTATCTCTAGAGGGACCGAAAGGAAACAACTCACCCTCTATCCATCGGCACAATCACCTGCAGTAACACATAACTTGTGGCTTGATGATAAATTTAATGACAAAGAGGAAGTACAATCTGTTTTTAGCATTGACCAAATCTATGATTTCCACGAAGACAATAATGATTTGGTAGAACTATTTCTTTCTCAATCTGATGTATCTGAAAATTTGAGAAATGAACAATATAATGTTGCAGATGTACTTCTGGCTCAAAACTTTCAAGAAACATGCACTATCCACTCCTTGCAATCTACATTTCATGACATCTTTCCAGTTCAATCCATCACCAATACACAGAGTCAAGTCATAGAGATCAGTCCAGGGAAAACTTTGAACATAGGCAACCACCTAGACTCATCTCAACAAGACAAATTGATTAGGCTCTTGACGAAGTACCAAAAAACCTTCGCTTGGGATTACACTGACATGCATGGGATTCACCCCGACACATGCACTCACCACATCTACACAGATAGCACCATTAAACCGGTGAGGCAACCGCAAAGAAGAATGAACCCCATGCTCCAAGACATTGTCAGAGAAGAGTTGCAAAAACTTTTGAGACTCAACTTTATATATCCTATTTCTGACAGTCAGTGGGTATCCCCATTGGTTATTGTGGCCAAGAAAAATGGCAAGTGGCACATCTGTGTTGATTACAGACAGCTGAATAAAGCAACGCTCAAAGACTACTTCCCACTGCCATTCATTGATCAAGTGTTAGACACCCTAGCCGGCAAATCATCATTTTCCTTTCTTGACGGTTTCAATGGCTACAACTAGATCCAGATTGCCTCTGGAGACCAGGACAAAACCACCTTCACCTGTCCTTGGGGTACCTATGCCTACAATGTTTAGCCATTTGGACTTTGTAACGCTCCAGCTACATTTCAGCGAGCTTTGTTAGCTATTTTTGCTGATTTGATTCATCATTGTGTTGAAGTGTATATGGATGATTTTTCAGTATATGGCAATTCTTTTGAACATGCATTAGAAAATCTAGAGAGAGTTTTGAAAAGGTGTATTGAAGCTAACCTGTCCCTCAGCAACGAAAAGTGCTTCATGATGTTAAACGAAGGGATAGTGTTGGGCCATTATATCTCTTTTCAAGGCATCCAGGTGGACCCAGCCAAGATCCAGATTATTGCCGATTTGCCTATTCCACATAATCAGAGAGAGGTAAGAAGTTTTCTTGGCTATGCTAGTTATTACCGCAGATTCATTGAGCATTTTAGTAAGATAGCCTTACCTTTGTTTAAACTTTTAGCCAAAGATGTACTTTTCAATTGCACTGAGAACTGCCAACATGCATTTGAACAACTCAAAAAGAAACTATCTACCGCATCAGTCCTGAGAGGGCCTAATTGGAGTTTACCATTTCATATTTTTACCAATGCATCTGAAACTGCCATAGGTGCATCCTTAGGCCAAAAAGAAGAATCTTGTACATATGCAATTTATTTCATTAGTAAAAATCTCACACCTGCCGAGCTAATCTATACAGTTACAGAAAAGGAAACACTTGCCATCATTTATGCTGTGAATAAATTCCGCCATTACATAACTGGTTATGAAGTCTTTGTACATACTGATCATTCTGCCATTCAACATCTCATGAATAAACCAATAACTAGTGGCAGAGTTACCAGATGGTTACTATTGTTACAGGAATTTAACATCACAGTGTTAGATAGACCAGGCAACGAAAACTAGGTGGCAGATTTTCTGTCTAGACTGCAAAATCCAGGTGAGATTGTTCCTGTTGAGGATTCTTTTCCGGATGAGCACTTATTTGCAATTTCCATAGTAACTCCTTGGTTTGCTGATTTAGCTAATTACTTCTCTACAGGTAGAACACCTCCACATTTCACTGCAAAGGAGAGGAAAAGACTAATCAAACAAAGTGCTAGATATTCATGGCTTAATGGCGATCTCTTTTACACTGGTTTTGATATGATCATTAGGAGATGTGTACGAAATGATGAGGTAATTGACATTTTAAAATATTGCCATGATGAACCTTGTGGTGGGCATTTTGCAGCGAAGCAGACAGCCTTCAAAGTTCTTACTCTTGGATACTATTGGCCATCCATTTTCAAGGATGCCAAGAAGTATGTAAAGAGTTGTGACAGCTGCCAAAGAATGGGCAGACCAACAGCTACCGATCAGATGCCCCTTCAGCCCCAAGTTCACTTGGAACCATTTGATAAGTGGGCTCTGGACTTCATAGGACCTATCAACCCAGCCTCTAATGGTAAGAAGTGCATCCTAGTATGTACTGATTACGTCACCAAGTGGGCAGAAGCAAAAGCACTGGTAAGAGCAACCGAACACACAGTAGTCAATTTCCTTTTTGAGGAGATCTTTGTGAGGTACGAAGTGCCAAGAGAAATTGTCACTGATCAAGGTACTCAATTCACCTCAAAGCTCATGAAGGACATCACAGACAAGTACCAAATAAAGCATAGGAAAAGTACCCCCTACCATCCACAGGCCAATGGGTAGGTGGAATCAACCAACAAGACCTTGGAGGGGATCATTACCAAAACTGTTGCAATGAACCGGAAAAACTGGGAAGAAAAGCTCAAAGAAGCACTCTGGGCTTACCGGATTACTTGGAAAGATACCACCGGATTTACACCATACTAATTGGTGTATGGTAAGGATGTCATGCTTCCTATTGAATTCCAAATTCACACTTTTAAATTAGCTGCAGATTTACTAATTGATTTGGATCAAGCACAAAAAGAGAGAATCCAGCAGTTGAACCAGCTGGATGAGATGAAGCAGAACAAACCACCATCCTCATGCAACAGCACAGGAAGCAATGGAATGATTCACACATTAAGAAGAAGCACTTCAAGGAAGGTGACTGGGCTCTGCTTTTTGATTCAAAATTCAAGGATCATAAAGCTAAGTTCACCAGCCATTGGATGGGCCCCTATGAAATTGTTTAGGCTTATGACAATGGTTCAGTAAAGCTCCAAACTATTGATGGCGAAGGTCATTCCTTCACAGTCAACGGTCATCGCCTGAAGCTGTACAACAAGCCCATCAGCAAGCAGGATTTTCTCCATACACTATCTCAGCAAGAAGAGGTTGAGATACTGCAGCCCTCAGCTGCAGTATCACTTCCTTAGTTTCATTTCCTTTCAATTTCAAGATCAAAAAGAAAAAAAACAAAAAGAAAAAAAAAACAAAAAATAAAAAAAATAAAAAAAAAATAAATAAAACAAAAACTAAAAAATAATAATGGGTTAGATGTGAAAACCAGTATCTGGCACAATCTAACCCCGAATTCCTACCTGAAAACCAATTTATTGGTGGGTATGAATTTTGTTTCTCTTGTTCATTGTTTCATTCCTCAGTTGCATCATGACTTGTGGACAAGCCAACCTTTAAGTCGGGGAGAGAGGCATCTGTTTTGTTACTTTTATCTCTCCCTTGTAAATACTTCAGGTTTCTTATTCTATATTTCACTGTAAATTTCCAACAGCAGCTTGTTACCAGCAGTAATTCCAGACTTTAACAAATAAGCAGTTCTGTCATGATTTTATTTCAGAGGGACCTGGTTATAAATATTTTGCAGGGGGACCTATTCTGTTCAGACATCTATGCTATCAACACCAGTAGTCCAACACCAGCAGTCATGGGACCTGTTTAAGATTTTCAGAAGGGACCTGTTAAAGCAATTGACACCTATTAAGACATTCCAACCAGCAGTAATGGGACCTGTTTAAAACATTCCGTTGGGACCTGTTAAAACAAAGTTTTTGACACCAAAGGTTACTTCAACAGACTTCCACCAAGCTTCTACAAGGATTTGGGCACCAACACTTCAGCAAATGGAAAGCTCAGTGAACCTGTAACAATACAAAGAGCTGCATGAACACCTTCAGTTTTCTCAAAGGACCTGTTACATTCAGTTTTCTTAAGGGACCTGTACATTCAAATATTTCAAAGGGACCTATTATATCTTCAAAAATTTTTCTCAAAAGACCTCCCTCAGAGGACCTGTCAAAAAGAACAGTAAAAAAGAATTAACAACTCAGCATGTCAAATGATCAACAAAGGAGTAATGTATTTCTGTTCTTAAGCATTTAATTTCCTAGATTGGTTTTTAATGTAACTTTGGTGACTATAAGCTGTTGTAATTGATTTCAAGGATACCCATATACATCAATCCATCACCCTTATCCCACCAATTCTCATTATTCCCCTACATTAACCTATCCATATCCATTACCAACACATCTACCTTGTCATATACCCTACAGGCATACCAACATTCTCTATGTGACCGAATGCTAATTGAAGAGGGCACGTGGTGAGCTGTGTATTTTTAAATAGAAAGGATGAGATAGATGTGGAAGCGGCCTATATATATATTTCACTCCATACAGTCAAATCATAAAAAGCGGCCTATATATATATTTGACTCCACACACACAGCCGAATCATAACTTCGCCACCCAGCATTATAGCCCAGCACTATGGGTACGCTCTCAGCATTCTTGTGATAACATGCATGCAAGCGTACAACACTCTGTTTTTAAATGAATGATTATATGGTGAAGTGAGTACAGGGTTATTTCATCACCCTTTCCACCCTCGATTCCCATAACTTCCAAAGTGAGAATCAAAAGCAAGGAGCGCGAGGAGATTATTATCATTTGGGTGGAGTTGGTGAGAATCAAAAGCAAGGAGCGCGAGGAGATTATTATCATTTGGTTGGAGTTGGTGAGAATCAAAAGCAAGGAGCGCGAGGAGATTATTATCATTTGGTGGAGTTACAAAGTGAAAATCTGAAGCAAGGAGCGCCGAGGAGAATATCACCGTTTGGGGTCGGTTTACACAGTGAAACCAGTGAGCGCTGAAAAGGGACACCATCACCATTCTACTTCTAACTCCCATCACATTCATATCGACCGGCCAAACACCATATTGAAGACTCAAGGAAGCGATATATACCAGGTAACCAACTTGGCATTTCTGTGTTTAAATTTTAAAGAGTATAGACAGAGAAGGGTTCGAGGCACACCCTCTGCCATCACCATGACTAATAGGGTCGAACCCAGTACATTTGACAGCTCACAATACCATAAGGATTGCATTGAGATTCTTAGAGAAGCACAGTGGTTACCTTTTCTGGAAAAATTCCATGGGAGTAATGAGGAAATCACCAAACAATTTGCCTTCACCTTTAATGGAGAAAAGGCCCTAATAGGCACCTTCTCCTTCAGAATCTCAGAGGATACCATAGCTCAGGCAATTGGACTCAGTCCTGAGGGAGAGAAGTACTTTAAAACCAAACAATTTAAGGAGAAATCATGGACACAGTTCATGTCCAGATCTAGAGTTTCCTCAGTAAACTGGAAGAAGGGTGTTCCAAGAAGCTGGTTAGTTCATCCTTGGGATGAAATGGTTTACATTATTCAAAACTTCATAACCTATGAAGGTAGGTATAGTATTGTTTATCTATACCACATCAAGCTACTCCTCCATTTAAAGAAACAATGTGTAATCAGTGTGCCATATTTTCTGCTGCAAAGTTTAACAAAGATGGCCAAAACTATCCAGAAGCAAAAAGGGAATGAAGACAAAATCCTGTACCATTTTGGCGTAATTAAAATCCTCATTGAACATGAGTTGCAGAAGCGAGGGAAGCCATGGAAAGAATTCTTAGCTGTCAATCAAATCAGAGATGAGGAGGAAAAAGAGGAAGTGCAAGAACATTCAGGGTTTATGAAGGACATTGATGAGGAAATTCCAGTGTCCAAAGCCAGCAGAGCACCTCTACCTGTCGGCAGCATAAGGACCAGGAACATGCAAAAAGAGGATGCCAAGAGGGCTGAGAAAGACAAAATTTTTACCACCTACTCACGAAGAACAAGGAGGACACCAAAAACTCAGCTGCAAAAAGACCAGTTTGAATCTCATGCACCTGCACAAGTGGATGTTGAGAGTGGTGACCATTCACTACCAACACCAGAAGTTGACATGGAGGTAGAGAGCCATAACAAACAGGAGAAATGTTCACCACCTCCCACCAAAAGACAGAAGAAATTAGAAAAACAAATTGAAGAATTGAAGGAAGAGCTCATGGAAGCTAACATGTTGGAAAAAGTTATTAAAAGGGAAAATGAAATGCTCAGGGCGCAAAGCAGAGAAACACAGAAAACAAATGAAAAGCTAAAGGAAAGAATCAGTGAGTTGGAGACTGAGCAAACTGAGATTTCCAACTGGGCCATTAAGTGGTACAATCAGAAGAAGGCTCTTAAAGAAAAATATAAAAAGTTAAAGCAGGAGCTCAAGGGACAGAAAGATTACCAGGTGCAGAAGAATGTAGATACCTTGCTCAAGGTAGCAGAGATCCATGCAGGGACAGAATTCAAGGGGAGTACTTCTGGGATAGCATGAGAACATGCTAAGTCCTTAAGTCAGGGAGAGATGTTGGTATCATCCCAAGACCCTTTTTCCTTCCCAAAAACATGTCATTTATCCATACATTTTCGTCATATGTCCCTCAAAATCCTTGAATAATGATTATTAATCGTTTTATAGTTATTAAATTGCATAGAAATTAATTTAGGGGTTTTATGTTCAAGAATTGGAAGTTTTTGATGACTTGGTTACAGGAAGTACCCACATCCTGTAATGAGCTTATCGTTTGACATGTGGCGCAGCAAATGAGCTAGAACGAAAGGCATGGGCGAAAAGCAGAATGTCCAAGCATGGACAAACACCTATCTCCCAGCCAAATCGAGCCTCCTATGTATGTGGTCAACTCAAGTCAAAGCAGGGCACTCTGACAGACAAAAGCAGAAACAGCATCGTTCCATTTCCATTTTAGTCTTTTTGTTCTTTTTGAAACACTTGGCATGGAAACATTTTAAAAAGGCTTATGTGATAAAAGCGGCAACAGCCGAATGTACATTCATTGTATTGATGACATGGATGTGCGTACGCATATGTAAATACAGTCAGGGTTATGTTTAGAGTTTAGTTGTTGAATTGTTGAATCGTATTTCTCAGAATAGAGTTTTAAGTTAATACACAGACCTATTCACAGTCACGACGTGTGCATACTTCTTGCGTTGATTTGATAGCTGATCAGTTATAACCAGTATACCCTTAGGCGCGGACGGGCCCTGCGTTCTTCGATTGGTATACTGTTCACTTGTTTTGTTACATTTCAGTTATCACATGTTCGCACAAGTATTTATATTGGATTTGATTTATATCGCATATGGTTTGCATCACAGTACGATTACATAGCTTTCGATTTATACAGTTCATGGTTTGCATAGCAGTTACATAGTTTTTGATTTCAATAGCCTTCGATTTTCATTGCATGTCTATGGTGTGCGCTTATGAATGGTTTATGGTTATGTTGAATGGTCAGCACTAGGATCTGGAAGGGAGTCTTGTAAGGGATTCGATCCCTGTGTGACTCATAGAGACATTATATCATAAACTCTGTTTTGCTTCACAGTTCATTTATGCTTTCTTTATATAGTTTGATAGTGTAAATATCTTTGCATGCTGTGTGTGTTTACCAAACAAGGGTTTTCTGAGTGATATCTCTGTAAGGAGGTTAAAATCATTGTTACAGTCATACACAGTACTTAGGTTCATGGTTTGATTTGATAGATGCATCTCATGACAAGCACTGTAATCAAGCATATCAGTAAGGTAATCTAGGTGTGTGAATGATAGGCTACATATTCCAGTCTTCCGTAAAGAAGCCTTGTATCCTACATCCTAATCACTTGGCCAGAGATTCTTTATGTCTATATATTTTAGACCACGCCTCTAAGATTACGCACCTCGGTCGATATTAAATATAGAGTCTAGTCTAGTACCCTAGCTGGAACCACTACAGGGTTCTAAAAGATTCAGAGGTAAGCTACCTTTTAAATGCTTTGCTTGTGGAAGAGTCAGTCACTATGCAGCCAAGTGTCCTCATAAAGATAAGCTTGACAAAGGTAAGGAACCAGTTAGATGGAAGATAAAATAGAATATAAGTAAGAAGAGCTATTATACAGATGAAGACAATGATGGATTTTCAAATAGTGATGAAGATGAACAATGTAACGATTATAGACTTTTGATGGCTTTTGAAGATGATGCTTTCTTGGATACTATAGATGAAGAAGGGTTTTGTGAAGAAATTTATAAACTTAATTTTTTTTTACAAGAAAAGAATATGATTATAGATACTCTGACATTCCAACTTGCTAAAAGGAAAAAACATAATGAAAATTTAGAATGTGAAATTGTGGGACTTAGAAAAGATATTGAGAAAACAAAAGCTCTTAATCTTAGATTTGCTAAAGGGTTTGAAATTTTAGATGAGCTTATCAAAGTGGAGCATTCTCCTCTAATCAAGACAGGTCTTGGATATACTGAAGAAGCATCTCAAGCACATAGGCCATCCACCACCAAAAGTTATCTTGATGCAGCAAGGAGAAGTGAGCAGGTTGACAATCGACAACAAAGGCATAATGAAGATCACCAGGTAAATCAGGGACAATTTACTTCAAGAATGAACAGAGATAACCAATTAAATCGGGGGCAATCTACTTCAAGGATGAACAGAAGCTACAACCAACCGCAGGTAAATCAGTCTCAATTTTCCTCAAGAATGGATGTCAATGGAAACTACAATCATTTGGTCGGTAGGTTTGATAATCGCGGGAATTTCTTCGATGGCCAATGTTTCTCTTGTCATAACTTTGGACACAAAGTTGCTCAATGTGTTGCCTACAAGACTATCATGACTAGAGAAGCTCAAAAATAATGGAGTATGACTGGGATCATGAAAAGGACCTACAATAACTTTTATGCTCTTGAAAATGAAACAAAATGTTCTATTTGTAACAACTTCGGTCATGAAGATTCAGAATGCAGGAGTAGGTTTCAGCAAGCTTCATTGAGTCCCAAAACATGGAGAAAGAAAGAACCACAACCAAAAAAATGTGGTATAGCCTTATATGTGGAAGGGTAGGAAAATCAGTGGTACATCGACAGTGGATGCTCGAATCATATGACACGTGATAAAGAAAAACTTCAGTCATATATTGCCTTAGAAAAAGAAAAGAAGGTCTCATTTGGAAATGACACCCCTGCATTCATAAAAGGTAAAGGTTTTGTTCTTTTGAAAGAAAAGGTCAAAGCTGGAAATGTTACGTATGTTTATGGCTTAAAGTATAGTCTATTGAGTGTCGGTCGAATGTGTGATCAAGGAAATGAGGTAATATTTCAATCAAATGGATGTATTGTTCGTGAGCTTGATACAGGAGAAACAGTGATCAAAAGCATAAGAACTCCAAATAATTTATACATACTCCTCAAGGGAGGACAACAACAATGCTATCTAAGCAAGAATGATGAACACTGGCTATGGCACAAAAGATTGGGGCATCTAAGCTTCTCTCAGATAAGGAAAGCATCCAAATATCAAGCAGTTCGTGATCTCCCTGACATTAGAATTCTAGACAATACAATATGCAAATCATGTCAGTTTGGTAAGCAAACCAGAATTAATTTCCCTCAGAAGGAAGGATCAACTAGTAGGCGACTTGAACTTGTCCATACTGATGTATGTGATCCATCTAGGAAAAGGTCACCTCGAGGAGAAGAATACTTCATATTGTTCATTGACGACTTTTCCAGGATGTGTTGGATAGGACTTATGAAGCATAAAGACGAAGCCTTCAAAAAGTTCAAAGCATTCATAGCCTTGGTTAGAAATGAATCAGATCGCAGAATCGAATGCCTCAGGTCTGATCGAGGAGGCGAATTTACCTCGGATGAATTTTTCAATTTTTGTGAAGAACATGGAATAAGAAGGGAATTCTCTACTGCAAGGACTCCTCAGCAAAATGGAGTAGTGTAAAGGATGAATAGAATGGTTCAACAAATGGCTCGTGCTATGCTTGATGAGTTTGGAACTCCTGCAACCTTCTGGGGTGAAGCTACATTTGTTGCAATTACTATTCTCAACAAGAAAAACATCCGGGTGAACAACACTCAAACTCCTCATGAACTTTGGTATGGTAAGACTCCCACAGTAAAATACTTCAAAATTTTTGGAAGCAAATGTTAAATCAAAAGGACTGATGAAAACCTTGGCAAGTTTGAACCTATAGCAGATGAAGGCATTCTCCTTGGTTACTCTCCCAACAACAAAGGATATAAGTGCTACAATAAAAGACTTAGAAGAATTGTTGAAAGTATTGATGTAGTGGTTGAGAAAGAAGGAAACATTCCTAAGCAGGTAAAATCCAAAGATTTTGAAGATGATGAGGACTATCCTTCAACATCAAATCAGACTTATGATGAAGAAGAAACCCGTGAGGCACCAGAAGAATAGATAAGGATAGAAGAGAAGACTCCATCAAGGTACATTCAGAAGAATCATCCAGAAACTAAAATTGGGGCACAAAGAGGTAGGTGTACAAACAAGAAGAACTATCTCAGAAGCTTCAAGCTATCTAGCATTGCTCTCCTCCACTGAACCATGAAATGTAAGTGAAGCATGCAAATATGAATGCTGGGTCAAGGCCATGAAAGAATAACTTGATCAGATTGAAAAGAATAACACTTGGGAGTTAGTTCCTAGACCAAATGATAAGAATGCCATAGGGACAAAATGGATATTCAAAAACAAGATAAACGAAAATGGAGATGTTATTAGAAACAAGGCCAAACTTGCTTGTAAAGGGTATGCTCAACAAGAAGGTATAGACTTTGAAGAAACTTTTACACCAGTTGCCAGACTTGAAGCAATAAGATTGTTTCTTGCTCTTTCTAGCTTTCAGAAGTTCAAAGTATATCAAATGGACATGAAATCTACCTTTCTGAATGGAGACTTGGAAGAAGAAGCGTATATTGAGCAACCAGATGGGTTTATCCTTGGAAATGATCCAAATCTTGTATGCAGACTCAAAAAGGCTCTCTATGGTCTTAAACAGGCTCCAAGGGATTGGTATTATCATTTGGATAAGTACCTCTATCAACATACAAACCAAGTACCTCAAGCAGATCTTGAAGAAATATGGGATGGAGGATTCGAAACCAATATGTACCCCTATGGTAACAGGATGCAACCTCAGCGCAAATGATGAATCAGTAGCAGTATATCAACCAACCTATAGATCCATGATTAGTAGTCTACTCTATCTAATAGGTACCTGACCAGACATCATGCATGCAGTGGGAATAGTTGGAAGATTTTAGGCAAATCCAAAGGAAACTCATCTTCAGGTAGTTAAGGGATTTTTCAAGTATCTTTAAGGAACTCAAAACTATGGCTTATGGTATCCTAGAGATACAGATCTCGCACTTCATGCATATACAGATGTAGATTGGGCAGGAAGCATGGATGACAAAAAAATCACTAGTGGTGGTGCATTCTTTATGGGTTCCAGATTAGTATCTTGGTTCAGCAAGAAAACAAAGTTCAATTGCATTATCTACAACTGAAGCAGAATATGTGGCTACTGCATGTTGCTGCACACAAATCCTTTGGATGATGAAAAGATTGCAAGACATTCAAATCACTTGTACTCCACCTATCTCCATTTTTTGTGATAATACAAGTGCAATCAGTATTTCAAAGAATCCAGTCATGCATTCGAAGACCAAGCACATACATATCAAATATCATTTTCTCCTGGAACAAGTGCTTGAACAAAAGGTCAAATTGGAGTGTGTCCCCTCCAAAGAACAAGTTGATGATATACTCACCAAACCACTACCCAGTGAGACATTTGAATACCTTAGACAGAAGTTGGGAGTAGTTGATGCATCATCTTGCTGTTGAAACTTATCTATTTTAGAAAATAGTGGTTGTACGCGAGATTCTTGAAGCGTATCTATGTACATATGCAGGTTTCTGTGGATACAGTCACATATATATTGGTTTGAAGGAAATCAATGGGCCAGACTCAGGGTGAAAAGAGTCTGATATGGGTCTGATAGAGACCATTTGGAACAGGTTCAGGGGGAGCATATACTTCCAATAATGCATTGTTGGCATTATCTTAGAATATCTCGGTTCAATTTCACATTTGTTTTTGGTTTCAGGTGGAACAAGTGATGAGGAAGAACATGGTTGCTCCTATGAATGATGATTGATAGATGCTGCTAATGATACTTGTTGATGACTATCATAGTCTTGTTGTAGATATTTCGTCTCGATGTCATGTATTTCTTTTCTTGTCAAGGTAATGTAACGACCTACTTTGGTTTCCCCACTATGCTTGGGATGGATGATGTAATGTTCTTGTTTTATCTTGTGTAAACTTTTGGTGTATCCCCACTTGGTTGGGTGGATGAGTCAATATAGGTGTATCCACACTTGGTTGGGAGATGCATGTATGTATGAGGATTTTGTGTTAGGAAGGTCATTTATGATGGATAAAGTCATGTATCTTCTTATAGAACATCTTCTTGCAGACCTTGCCTACCGTCAGGGGGAGCATGGATAGCTCAGCAGAGTGGAGATTTCAACATAAACTCAGGGGGAGCATTACGCTTTGCGCTTGATGACAAAGGGGGAGAATGATTTTGAGTGACTTGGGATTGCCATCAAGTCCAAAGGGGGAGATTGTTGGCATTATGACACAGGTTTGGCGCTATGACACAGGTGTTGTCCTCGATGGCAACTCACTCAAATGGCATATCACTGTTCAGGCTCTCATCATGAAAGAAAAAGAGATTTACGCAGTTTCCTCTTAACCAAGTCGCATATACACGCGGGTTCGATGATCAAAAAGTGCGTATACGTATGCACACACTTTCATGCAAAGAAAAGCACGTACGTGTGGGAAAACTTATTTTTGGTCCATGGTATTTAGTCCTTGGTATTTGGACCTATGGTTTTGGACCATGGCATTTCATCCGAAGTGTTGAACCCAGGAATTGGGTCCATGGTATTGATTCTCTATGGTTTTGGACCTTGATATTGAGTAAGGCCTACGGCTATAAAAGGGGAAGGAGATCATTAGGAAAAGGAAAATTCACTCAACCATTGAATATCTTATGAAGAGCAAGATCTAGAACAATGGTCATTGGGTAATGGTGCATAGCCGGATCTGAATCAAGGAGGAACCTGAGCGCTAGAAGAACGAGAAATTCTATCGATGGGTCAAGATCTTAAGGCTTGAAAGGTAGTATCTTTATGTGATTTTGATCTATTGTATTTGGCGCATGACTTGATCTATAAATTTTATAATCTGGGTATAACTAATGTCTGAATAAGTGAAAAGGGTAAATTATCTTTTATAGATTTGTACGTAGGTTCAACACAGAAGAGGTGCGTATGCACGCTGCTACATTAATTCAAAACAACGTATACGCAGGTTGGCCTTAATACATCAACGTATGCATGCAGGTTATGCATATTGAAGTAGCGTATGTCTCATGAAATATGTTTTAGCTACTTCTGTTTATTGTTGAAGTGTTCTAGGTTTAGGATTGTTTCTGGTTACTGTCACTGTATTTTGGTTATAGCTTTCTGAGAAGTGATTGGTTGATTCAGTATTGGTTTGTACAAAGGAGATTGGTTGATGCAGATAAACTTGATGTTTGATTGAGGTTATTCATGGATCTAGTCTGAAAATTTATGAAACGTGGTCTGTGGAAGAAAAGAGAAGGTTGTAGCCTTCTAAAGGTCAGCACCTACATACTAGTACGTCAACTAGTACAAGAGCTAAGGGGGTTGTAGCTCCCTTCTAGGAGAAGCTAGAGAATGAGAGAAGGTTGTAGCCTTCTGTAGGTAGCAACCTATGTACTGGTATAGGAGTGTATTAGTACAAAAACATTGTAAAAAGAAGTTTCTAATTAAAAGAAGATAGAGACGAATTGCAACAGGTGGTTTTCACCCACATTGGGTTTCCACCTTATATCTTGTGTTCTTATGTGTGACTGCCTGTTCTGTTTCACTGTTCTTGGTTACTGTTTATATGGTTTGATGCATATATTAATGATCAACATCTGAAGAATAATTTAAATTACAAGTCTATCGGTTATACACTGGTTTCCTTAACTACAGTTGCGTACATACACGTTTTTGCTAATTTTAGTAGCGTATACAAATATGATTGTGAAATGAAAAATAATTGACCTGATAATACTGATTCACCCCCCTCTCAGTATTATTTCCAACACTACGATGACCCCTACAGCCCCCTTGCAGCAAATATTTTACGGGTTGTGTTGCTACCCCATTACGAACTGGGGTCCAATGCAGTGATGCCTTTGAATATAGAAGATAACTAGGCACCACACCCAACAATTTGAAACATGGAGGTCTCTTCTTCATAATGGGCTTCAATTTCAAATTATTTTCCTTTGGTCTTCTCTGGTTGATGAGTTTCTATAGGGGAACTCTCAATGGGTGGCTTCTTAGTATGAGGGGAATTCATAGAAGCGACAGATTTTAAGGTAGAGAGTTTTGAGCAGTAGTTTGTGTCTTCTTAAGTTTGTCACTTCTTTTAGCATTAAATTTAGGAATTATAGGATCAGAGGATGAGGGAATGTCCTTCTCTTTTCGGCTTTAGGTTTCAGTGGGAGTGTACTGAGAGGAAATTTATTCCTGAGTTTTTTGACCCTATTTAGTACCCTTTTTCCTCCCTCATTTTTCCTTATGGGGTCGAGGTTGAAATCCTCCCCAAAATAGGAATTTGCTCCAAGTTCTGCTAGATTTTACCAACTGATTCTCAATCAACAACTTAATTTATGTTTTGCGATAAAAAAATTAGGGTATGGGTTTATCTTGGTTCAGAAATGAGCATCCACATGCTTGAGACTCTGTAATAAATAAAAATGGGCATTCATTCTTAATTTTCCTGCTAGATGAGCTAAGAAATGAAAATGGTATAGATTTACCCAGTTAAGATTCCCTTCACACGTAAAGAATGACTGAGTAATGTGTAGCATACCATTCCATTTTGCCTCCAGCGAGGATCTCTACACCCTTACGTTCCAGTTTCTTTCCTTAAACTAGGATTTTGGGAGAAATGGTACATCAATCCTAGCTAAAACGTGACTTTTGAAAACCTTTTCCCCATCCATAAGCAAGGTTGTAACTTCTACGATTAGTTCCTTTGCGACTAGGAACAAAAGCCCTCCTACCTTCACACATTATCCATCAAACCCTTGGGTGAATACACAAGCCACAAAGTCATGGTAATCAGTCCATCGGTGGAAACATTCCTTCCAATCGGCCTCTAGAATTATTGTTGAATATCTCGATAAATCTCTAGAAGTTCAGGACCTTTGGGTTCATTTTTGTTAAGCTTCCATCTCTTCCCCATTATGCCTATGGTTTGTTGATTATTCATATGAGAGACCTGGATCAAATGTTTTATCTTCGCCGATTACTTTGTAACAACCAACTCTCCAGCGCTAAACTAACACAACTTTGCAAATGACAATGGTGAAAATAATATGCGGTAATAAAATGAGATTTTCAAGGAGAAGATTTGATTGAAAGGTGAAATGATATTTTTGACCCTTCAATAATTAAAAAATCACACCATAGCTCTTTGGTGGCAGAAAAAATCACTTTAAATACATACCTTTCAGCTCCAGATAATTGGTGACGCGACTGAGTAGTGATTATTCTGTCGTTGATGTGGAATGTGTCAGAGTGATTTTAAACATAAAATTTGAATTTTACTTTTGGTGTTGATATTCTTGTTATTAGCTAAGACCTGATAATGTTGACACTCTCATTGTCATTGTATTCCTATTAATAACTTTCTAAACTTAATAAGCATTGAGAGTCCCATTATCAACATTTCTCCTATTTATATCATATTGTTTCGCTAAGACTGAAATTGTCAGTGTTTTCTTAAAAATATTTAAACTCAAAAATAAAATGTGATAACAGTTGGCTCCACAAGGATGTTGTCAATCATTGATGGCAGCAAGAACCCCACAAACCATAGGCCATCTTTCTAAAATATGTTATTTTTACACACTATAGGATTTTTAAAATAAAAACATAATTTCTATTAAAAATTTTGTTCTTTGATAAATATCATTAGACTCTTAGTGCCTTTTGCCCATGCTTCAAGTTATTCAGAATGTTCATCCACACTTGCAAGTACTTTAAAAAATAAGGATATTGACAATGGAGTTTGAAGCATTCTTTATTCAACAAATGTAATGTTTCAGGAAACATCCATTGATAGGACCTCATGGCAACAACACTCCTTCAACATCTTCTCAAATGAAACTATTCTTACCACAAAAATTTGTGATTCTATATGGACATTTCCATATGTTTTCAAACTTCCCATGCTTAACCTTATCCTCAACGTGAGCATCCAATTTCAAAAGTAGGTCTAGGTATGTAAAATCATTTCCTTTTGTCTTTTTATCAAAAAACTTCTTGATATGATTTTGAACTTCTTGAGACATTTTATACACTTTCTATCTATCCTATAGTACCTTTATTAACCGATTTATCCTTCTTTGTACATGATTTGGTTCTTTGCAAAATTCATATAAATATATCGTAACACGGACTCCAATTGAAACTGAGAATGTTTCATCAACACCATATACTAACTGAAAATGTGCAGCACCTATTGACTTTTTAGTATTTATCTTGACTTCCCACAATTAAAACTTAAGTTTTGTATGCAAAGCCTTCTTGTTTTCTTCTAAGAAATTCTTGATAATTTTTATAACACTTTTATTTAAGGACTTAACCAATCCATTACTTTGAGGGTAATAGGTTATGGAATGACGATGTTTAATATGGTACTCATCACAAAATTTTGTTAGTGTTTTAGATTTGAAACACTATGCATTATCAATAATAATTAGTTTTGCACTACCAAACCTAGAAATAATGTTTTCTTGAAATTCAATAACAACAAGATCAATATTATGCCTCCTTAGAAGTTCCCCAATTCATTTCGTAAAGTAATATGTTCCTGTTAAGGTCCATATATCTTGTTGTAAGGATGTTGGATGAATATCACCAATGATGTCAAGGCCCTAATGTTGAAATGGTGCTTCTACAGAAATGGGTTTAAAAGGTAGAAAGATCAGTTTGGCTTTGCCTTCAAACAACTGTCATTTATGGAAAGATGCAACGTCCTTCCTAACGTCAGAAAAAACGGTAGGCCAGTAGAGTCTTTTTGTCAAAATATTATCAATAGTAGCCTTCTAGTAATGATTTCCTCCACAGGCTCCTTCATGAAATTGTTTGATCATTTCTTTTTCTTCATCTTCTAATAGGAAATTCAATAAGATTCCTTGAGGGTCCTTCCAAAATAGAAAACCATGCAGAAGACAATATTTGACATATTTGAGACTTAAACAATGAGCCAAGCTTTATTTGTTCCCAGCGGTACTTGTGTATTCTACAATATGTAAATGACAGTAGTATATAATGCACAATGTTTGAAGCAATCATCCACTTTAACCACTGACTCCTCCTCTAGCAAATTTGATAATTCCAAAATTGAATTCACATGAAAAGTATCAAGATTTGTTTTATTCATTAGCCTAGATAAACCATATCCTTTGATTAATCTGGTAGGCTTAATTTCTAGATCAAGTTCTAACATCTTACCAACCCAGTTCCCCCCTCCTTCCATCATTATTAGGTTGGATCATAATACTTTTTATTGCTCCATCTGGTACATAGGAAATCACATGAGAATGAAGTATAAAGACCCTAAAATACTTAAGTGATTTAATCAATGTATATGTATTTTTTCCATTATGTTGTATTTTAGTTCATCATCTCTTAATTCCCTACTAAAAAATGAGATGGGTTGTTCTTTTCCTTCCCCATTCTTCTGAAGTAAAACACCGGAGAGAGTGTGCTCAAAAGCAAATGGAAAAATTACAAAATATTTAGAGAAATATGGACTTGTGAGTAAAGAAGTTTGTTCTAAATCCTTTTCTATATCACTAGAGGATGCCTTAGCTTGTTCAGTCCATTCAATCTCATTTCGTTTCTTAAGGATGTTTGACATTACCTTCAAAATTTCTACAAATTTTGGGATAAATCTTTGTAGAAAATTTACCTTCCCTGGAAATGACTACAATTCCTTCCTATTTCTTGGCTATTCCATATTTTGTACTGTTTTCATTTGGATTGGATCTATTTTAATGCCCTCCTTTGATACGATGTGACCCAACAACTTCCCCTCCATAGCAAAATGGGATTTTTTCTAGTTTAAAGAAGCTTTGAACTTCTTGCACTTAGTGAAGGCTATCTTCAAATATTTTAAATGAGAAAACTCAGATTTTAAAAATATAGTTATATCATCGACATAAACTATAACAAACTTATATATTTCATTAGCAAAAATGATATTCATTTCTCTCTAGAAGGTGTCTCCGACATTCATGAGTCTGAAAGGCATTTTTTAATACATAAATGTACCCAATGGAATGGTGAAAGCAATCTTGTCCTGATCTTTTGGATTAACTAGGATCTGATCATATCCAAAAAATTGATCCAACATGGAAATCCTTTCTGAGCCAACCATTTTTTGCAGAATGTGATCCATTTTTGGTGAAGGATAATTATCATTCAACAACACTTTATTTAAATTTCTGAAATCTACACAGTGAAATTTTCCTGCTCTTTCTATTGACTAGTACCACGTTTTCTATCTAATTTTAAAATCTTAGTGGGATGGTGATTTTTGGAACTAACAGTCTCTTCACCTCTTTTTTAATAAACGGAAACAAATTTCGATTGATCCTCCTTAAATTTTGTTTAAAGGGCTTCTCATTTTCCTTGAGTCATATAGTATGCTGGATAGTAGTTCTTTCATAGTCCTTTAAGTCCTCATATCTCCAAGAAAATACATCTGGAAACTCCATTAACAATTCTACATACTTCATCTTCTGATCTAGTTTGAAAGTGTTAGATTTTTTTACCATATTTTTATTATATTTAGTTCCCAAATTGTTGTCTTCCATCTCCCCATCACTTGGCAGGATTGTAGGCTTAAATTCCACATCATTTGAATCAAACAATCACTCTAAAGGATCTAATCCTCTAGAGATTATATTATTACTTAACTGAATTATGTCTTTTCCAACAACAATATTCAAAAGGATTTTTGTTTCAATATCTTTCTTTGAGGTCTCATCTTCATCTTTGTCAATTGGAGTGCTAAGAAATTCCTCAGTTCTTTCAAGAAATATTCTAATTTGTTGATCATCTTCAAACACATACCAGTGGCTAGTACTATCCGGAATAGATGGCCTATGTCTCACATTGATATCACATTTTTCATTAGGATAGATAGGAATTCTAAATGCACTAGGAGTTTTTGTTAAAGAATTTTCAATTCCTTTTTCTTCTCTAGGAACGAGAGAGATTTCATGCTCAGAGAAACAATTTGAAAATAAATCCCATACCTCATTCTAGTAGGCTCTCAATCTCGATTTTTTGGTTTAATGAGTTACTTTGACTTGGTTTACAATTATATTTGAATATATAAAGATATGAATTTTCTTCGCTTTCTTCTCTCTTAACAGGCTCAACTCAATATTCATATCTTCATATTCTACCACATTGTTTGTACTGCCAAAATACAATTTGTATGAATGCAACTTAATAGTATAGTTTGGAAGAACAATCCAAATTCCTGCTCGAGAATCCTTCTCACAAGTGGATCCATCAAAATACAAATTCCAAACTTGGTATGAAAATGTTTGAACTTGCTTTTTCTAAACATGACCTCAAGATATTATGATTATTCTCCATCAACAAAGAAATCATTAAAGATAATTTGTGATTCTACCTCTGTATCTATTACATAAATGGGATGATTACCTGGTTCAGTTCTACTTCTGACCATATAGGCCATTTGGACTTCCCTATATAATATTTTTAACTCAACAAACAATGAAATTGATGCATAAGTCATTTTCATCTGCAATGTTCCTCCTAGTCTTGCTTCCCAAGACTACGACAATAGCATGACAAACATAGAAGAAATATCTGCTATGACTATGTCCATCATTACACTCTTAGCAAACATATGTGCCAAAGTTACAACTATATCCTTGATGAACCCTAAATATTTTACTTTTCTAGAATAATATGAGAATATGTCATTGTAAGGTTTGATAATATGAGGTTCTAGATGGTCCATGATTGGTTTTGGCATCAGGTTATGCGATGCTCTAGAGTCTAGCATAGTGTTGCAAATAGTCATATCATCTATGTTAGGAATTACATAGAATGGGGGAACATCATCATTTATGCTAGTGACATGTGGAACAAAAACAAATTTAGGAACACCATCATCTAGATGTAGGGATCCTTATGAGTTTATATTAACATGATCACTGTTTGAACTCTTAAACATTGTAAAGTTTCCTTTTCTATATTTTTCATTTCCTAAAATTTCAGCAAAGGGAATGGAAACTTTCAACTTACTTATTTCACTTTCTAGATTGAAAACTGACTGTGTTTTTTTCCAATTCTTTAATATCCTTTAGATTCTTCTTCCTTTCTTGGACTGTCCTTCTTAGGTTCCTTTGGTCTCTTCAATATTTCCTTCATTGAATTAGCTTCTTGGTCAGTTGCTATATTTTGTGTTGAATCCTTAATAGGAATACTCTGACACCTAAGATTGTACTGCCTTCGAAAATTTTCTATTGCATTGTTATAACCTATTGATAAACTACTGAATCATAAATGTTAATTTTGTCCTTTTCTCCTAACCATTGAATAGAAAGTTCATTCTCCTCCTTGGTAGCAAACAATTGCATTTATTTATCATCAAAACATCCAATTTGATGATCCTCTCCCTAAGTGACCTCCTCATCAAAAAATCACTCTAGAAAAGGAGGCTCAACAACAACTTGCTAATATTTAGCACCCTTTTTTCCTCTTTGAAAATTCTCAGTTCCCGAGGCCACCTGAAGTCTGGATTTCTCACCTGAGGTTGACTTTCAACCCTGGAAGGAGTTAGCTTATGAACCAAACTTTCCATCATCTTCAAAATCACATCAAATTTCAGATCAGGTGAAGAAGATGATTCTTCTTTTAACACTAATCTCTTCTTAGTTTTCATTTTTTCCTTCTTGGCCAACAAATTGGCTTCTACTCTAATTGCATTACTCTACATTTCTTGTAAGGTGACAAGATTTCTTTCCTGGAGTTAATAAGTCATTTCAGCATCAAAAACTCCAATATAATGTAACAAGGCTAATCCAAGAGGAAGCTTTATCTTAGCTGGAATTGAGTTGTAGACTTTGTTAAATCTGGTAGTGAATTGTTGAACCGAATCCCTTGAATTCCTTTTTAAAGATTCATATTCAACTAAAATGTGTAGGGGACTTTTCTTGGCCTTCCACCTAGTGACAAATATCTATTCAAACTGTTGGAAAGTATTGATAGTTGTTTTAGGTAAGGATTTGAGGCATTTCTATACCTCTCTTGATAGACTTTGTGCAGAAGGTCTCAATTTGATGTCGTCAATGTCAACCTCCTCTAAACTTATAAATTCATTAAGCTTGTCTACATGTTGTTGAGTTGTCTAAAGCCTAGTGCCATCAAACAAGATCAAACATTGTCCATAATTCAAAGGGAGGTTAGGTATCAGACCTTGAAGGTTCAAAGGTGCATATCTAGTAGCCATATGGTTGGGACATGAAATTAAACTGACGTGAGGTTTGGAAAACAAATGTCAAAGGCAGAGAGACTGTTATGACAACAGTTGATAAAATTGGTTTTTAGACACCAACAAAGGACAAAGGGCTAGTTGAAGAAAATAAATATGGGATGAAATAAGGAAAAGTTGAATACATAGCCACAACTACCTGGAGTTCCTAAACATTTTGTTCTAGTTTATGAAAATGAGACCAAATCTAGAAATCATGTTGTAATAAATCTAATTCTGGGATGGAATAACCAAGGGTAAAGGTATTTAGATTTGTTAGATCAAGGACCACCTCTAAAAAATTACTTTAAAACTTAGATCTGAGTAAATTACTTTCAAATTTAATATCTAACAACAAATCCTCTAGAGCTTCAACCTTTGCAAGTAGAGAATAAGACATTTCTATGTAGATCGTACCTGATTCCCTTGGATTTTTCTTCCTAAAAAACTTTTCCGAGCTTGAAAAAATCTAGGGTGGACTTGGATCAAGGTTCCTCCAAGTATAAATGCCTTTGTGATCCAAAACTTTGTGAATAAGAACACTGAAGATTATAGTGTGGAGTCGTGAAATCAAACACCTTACAACCACACTTATATATAAATATTTTTTTTCCCTCAGAGATATGATCTTAAAAAGATAAAATCATTTGGGGAAAATATGCCTTTCGTTCCTCAACAATGGCACCAAATTTTATCTCTTAGAAAAGTCCCAACAATGAAAAAACCTCTAAGGTAACCTTAAACCTTTTTGAGGTTGAAAGATGGCCCTTCAACCTCGATAGGGATATCTCCCTAAATTAAACTACTCAAGGTCATTGTAGTGGAAGGTTTGCAATTGATTCCTTTGGCCAGATTTATTGAAATATGATCGAAATTTGGTTGGGCCATGTGAAAATACTACCATTGGCCATGGCGTCTAACCCAATCAGCTTTTATACAAACACCGTTTTGATGAAAAAAACACAAAAGAAGGGTAGCATATACTTGGTGAACTAACATACTTTCTTTGTCTTCAAGTTCAACAAACTAAGAATGGTATCTTTCTTTCTCAAACCAAGTGTCTCAAACAAATTTTGAAGAAATATGGAATGGAAGATACCCAATGGTAATAGTATGCAATCTTAGTCAAAATGATGATTATCCTTCAATCAATCAACCAGAATAAAGATCTATGATTGTTAACTTTCTCTACCTTACAGGTACAAGACCAGACATTATGCATGTAGTTGGAATTATTGGACGATTTCAAGCAAATCCCAAGGAAACACATCTTAAAGTAGTTAAGAGAATATTCAAGTATCTACAACAAACTCAATATTTTTTTATGGTACCCAAAAAACACATATTTCACACTTCATGCTTACACAAACGTATATTGGACAGTTACTATTGATGATTGCAAGAGCACTAGAGGAGGAGCATTTTATTTGAGACCCCACCTGGTTTTATAGTTCAAAAACAAACAAATATCCATTGCTTTATCTACCGTTGAGGTAGAATATGTTGCTACTGCATCTTGTTGTACTCAACCTCTATGGATGATCCAAACATTGCAAGGCATTTAGGTCACGTGTCCTCAAATTGTACCCATTTGCTATGACAATATTAGAGCCATAGTTATCTCTAACAATCCTATAATGCACTCAAAAACCAAGCACATTATAATTAAATATCATTTTATGATATTCAAAGGAGAAATTTGTTGATATATTTACAAAGGCACTTTCACGTGACTCATTTTAAAGAATTAGACATAAATTATGAATGAATCTTGCTTCATCACTCTAGTAATTATTCTGACATGGATGTCATGGTGGGGGGAGCTATGACTATAAATTACTACATTTTAATTTATGTATGTGGATTATGTGAAGGACAATTGTGTATGTACATGGTTTCTGAATTAGACATAAGCATATACATCTCAATGATTGATAAAATGGCACAGATACAAGGGGAGCCTCCTATATGAATTCACCATTTCATGTTTTATGTTTCTAACATTTATTTGCTATAGTTTGCTAGTTCAAGGGGATAAACTATTACAACCATAATGCCCCTTGTTGGCATTATGGTTTCATAAGCATCATTTTTTGCATATTTTTTCTAGTGTTTGGACATTTATATTATTACTACTGAATATTTGTATATTGTTGTTCTGTCACTAGTTATCAATGATGCATGGGTTCCAACTAATAAAGTTTATATATTGACATGCTTGATGAGGAGGATGGGTTTGCTATGATTTGTATTGATGACTGGAAGCATTTCATACTTAGTACCATGTTGATGATGCTGAACAGCTTGATTCTCCATTTCCCTAACTTACTTCTTGGTGAGGAGGATGTTCATGTTGCTTCTATGATGATTCTATCAACTATTCATGTTGCATATTCCTCTATGGAGGTTTCCAGTGACTATCATTATCTTGCTACCTTATGGTTGAGGTATCTTCATGGTTGGATGTAAATGTCATATATGTATCTTGAAGTAAAGGTCATGTAAAGACCCATGCCATAGTCATTGTGATATTCATTCATGTATGGGATATTGAGCTCAAGTCATGCTTTGTATGTAATCCCGTTATTTTGGGAAATTAATGTAATGTTGGGTTAAATATGTAACACTATTGGTTTTGGTTGTTGATGTAATAATGAGACATTGTTAATAAGAATGGTAATGTTTGAGTCATACAGTCTTGTACTCTATTGAATATCTTTAGAACGTTAAACATATGGTCATGGGGAACATGATCAACATAAAGTTATCATATTTTATAGATCAGACATACAGTGACCCTCTCTACATAGGAGAAAGAGAATAAACCCTTTTCCCCTAATGTCAAAGGGGTATAGAAGGTTGGTGTTTGGAGAAGAATGCTTGGGGAATCTTGGTAAAAGGCCTTGGTATTTGTAGATGTGTTTTAAAAATGGTGACTAGACACCAAAGTGGTCTCCATCAAGTCCAAGGGGGGATATTGCTAGAATTATCACTAGCGTGTTGTCCTTGATGGAAACCAACTTGATAAAGATGTCAACATTGTGATAAAAGGATGTTTATGTAGACTAGAATAGATGTTACATAGGTGATGAATATAAAAATGTTAGTTCAGAGATAGAGAATGATAAAATAAAAGTTTGAGAAAGTATTCATGGATTTAGAGAAGCAAGGTCACATACATAGGCAATTAGTATGAAGAAAAGTCAAGTACATAATCCTTACAATGGTAATATGAATAATAGGGATCATTACTATTGTATTGGCCCATAGTAATGGAAGCATAAATGTTTATTTGATATTGTCAAAGAATACCAATGACATTACCAAGGGAATGGCTGAAGGTATTAGCTAGGGCTAAAGCTATATAAGGATATGAATATCAAAGTGTTATGTCTACAAGTATTGGGTTGTTTATGAATGATTTGATCTTAAAGAAATGTGAACTAGGGAGTAAGGAGAAGACTCAGATCTAAAACATGTTGACTTATATCCTTGGTTGATTTAGTTTTTGCAAATGTCTAAGTAGCTAATATTGGTAAAACTATGCTACTCTGATCTAAATGATTTATTCAGAAGTCTATAGTATTGGCAACAAAGGTTGTGGAAAGTGAAATTGTGTTTGCAGCAAAAAATTTTCATATCTGTATGTGGGTATATTTGTAAATAGTCACCTACATACAAGGATTCATATTTTTAGGTTCACATATATATTTTGTGAAATAATTTTTAGTATGTGCAGATTTGTATGTCTGTGTAGTGTGTGCTAGGTGCATACATACACTCATATTCTTTGTGGAAGTCATGTATAAAAACTAGGGTTTGATATGATGATTATGATGTTCGGTTTAATAGAAATTTCCTTTCAATTATGTCCCTATCACGATAATCTATGTTTGGTAGTGGAAATTGAGATTACTTGGTTGAATTGATCAGTTTTAATGATACAAAAGTTTGACTAGGCGTATGATCTATGATCTATAATTAGTTTAGAAATATTTGATTGGTTCATTGATCTATAACTGGTGAAGTGTTCTATTCATTGTTCAATGATTAATGATTTAATGTTAAGTATTATGAGATTTTTACGTAGGTCTTATGCAGATAAATCGTGTATATATGCAAGTCTTATTCAATACAGTCATGTACACAATTTGCTGTTTGTTATTTCTAGTTGGGTTCTGCATTGAGCGATTTGATGCCTCAAAATGTTAGCTAATTTTCAGTGTGAGAGTGTCTCAGATGCAATGCTTCAGTTTGTTTGGTTTTATGGTTGATATGCGTCCATTTTGAAAACTTGATGAAAGGTGGCCTACAGGTTGTGTGATGATTGTTTGATAGGTGGATCCAGTTTGAAATAATCTGAAAATTGGTACACAAGGAGCTGAGGGTTGCAACATTCAGTAAGGGGGTGGGGACTCCCTTCTAGTAGGATCCATTAGATAATTTCAGGGCATTGTATCTACATTTCAGTGGTTGTTGAAGAGCGAGAGAAGGTTGTATCCTTGGGGATGTGGGTTTCTACATACTAATAAGAGTCTGCATCAGTACAATTGTAATATTTTTTTATATATCACAAGTAATATAGAGACAGTAGCAGTGGGTTTTTTCTCCCACATTGTGTTTCTTCCTAAAATCTAGGTGTTCTATGTCGATTACTCATTTCCTTTGATTTCCCGTGTTCTTTACTACATACTGAAAAGTAATTAATCTTTTGTTGTATTGATAAAAGATAATCATTTGTTAGAAAAAAGTAGTAAATTGAATATATGTTGGTTTAATTCTCTAAAGTAGTGTACACATGAAGGTTTGTTTAGTAACAATAGCATACATATTACAAAATATATAATTTGGAAGTTTGCATTTAAAATAAATATTGCATCACCCTCCCTTCCCTCTTACTAAATTTCCCACAAATTTTATCAAAAATGTCACTGTTTATGGCACTTTATTAATATCATTCATTCTCCAAAAATTACATGACCCTTGAAATGACCTATAAAGGCTCAAGTAGTATAGGACCACATTAACAAAAAAAAAAAAAAAAAAAACTAGATTGTATCAAACTATTTAAGGAAAACTTGGTTGTAGCAGAAAATATGATGAGACAACATGTAGACGAACATCACAATGGAAGTGAATTTGAAGTGGGGTACTAGGTATTTTTGAGACTACGACCATATCAATAAATTTTCCTCTATAATCAAAGAAAGAAAAATAATTATCATCGAGGTATTATGACCCCTATAATGTGTTGTAGAGGATTGGAAATATGACATACAAATTGGAGTTACCTCCATATTCAAATGTACATCTAGTATTCCATGTTTCTTTATTAAATAATATAATTTGTAACAAGGTCTCAGTATATACTATTTTGATAGGTTCTACTGAAGAAGTGAAAATCATACTAGAACCAGGAAAATTTCTAGAACTAAAGACTAAGCAACTAAGATACCAAGAAACTATTGAGTACTTCATCAAATCGAAGAAACTACTAGTGGAAGAGGAAACATGAGAAGATGAGTTTTTCATGATGAATCACATGTAGATAGTCAAGTGTTGATGAGAAAATTTGTTTAAAGGGTGAGGAAATTTTAAGCCTTATATAATCCCCATGTTATCCCTAAAATCTCTTATTAATTGATATATTTTTAGTGATTACATTTATATAGATATATTGTAATATAGGTTAGAAAATTTCATGATCCCTTATATAATTGTACTCCTTATCTCCTATGTGTGTGCGCTATAGAGACCTAGGTTTCACATCATCAAATATTCTCTTATAAATTATATTATTGTAAAAGGAGTCTGCCCCCTTGAAGATGACTACAATTATTTGTTTCTTATCATTTTTAAGGCACAAGGTTCATATCAGTTATACATATATTAGTGTATTAAGAAATGTAAAGAGTAAGAGGATATGTCATGTGTTTTGTATGCTAGTGTAGTGGTATATTAATTTCTATAATGGGCTGTAATAAACTAGACATTGCACATGCACTAAGAGTATTGAGTAGGCATATGTTAAAAGGAGGAAAGGAGCATTTAGCAGTAGTCAGTATGGGTTTTCAGGTATTTGGATGGAGTTAATATTTATGTATTATGTGACTATGGAACAATTTCAATGGATATAGTGTTAGATATACATGCCTTTGTTGCTGTAGACTAGGTTGGAAATCTAGATCATAGAATATCTACAAGTGGGTGTGGGTGTATCCCATTTGGAGTAGGAATAAATTGGATGAACAAAAGATAAGTTGAAGTGGAACTCTCAACTATATAGGTTTAATACATGGCAACCACTCATGTGAGGAAGTAATTAATATCATTGGAAATGTTTGTTGGAAATAATATTGAGAGGGGGGGTGGGGTGAATCAATCTTAGCAAGTCAACAATATTTCATTTCCATAATCAGATTCATACACGCTACTTTATTTAATGGATCTTGCATGTATACGCAACTATACTTAAGGAAACTAGCGTATATCCTACAAACTTATGATTCAGTTAATTTATCATATGTTGATCTTTACTCGGTGCATCAGAACCATATAAACAGTAATCAGGTGTAGTAAAACATAACAAACAATCACACACACATGAACACAAGATATAAGGTGGAAAACCAATGTGGGTGAAAACCACCTACTGCAATCGTCTCTATCTTCTTTTTAATAAGAAACTTATTTTTACAATTTTCTTACTAGTGCAGTCTTATACTAGTATGCAGGCTTCTACCTACAAAAGGCTACAACCTTGTTTTGTTCTCCAACTTCTCCTGGAAGGGAGCTACAACACCCCTAGCTCTTGTATTAGCTGATATGTTTACTAGTACATAGGTGGCAGCCTATAGAAAGCTACAACCTTCTCTTTTCTTCCAGGGACCACGTTTCATAAATTTTCAGACTGGATCAATCAATAACATCATGAAAACATCAAATACATCCGCAACAATCAATCTCCTTTGCACCAACCACAACTGTATCAAACAGTCACTTTTCAGAATGTTGTAACCAGAATATAGTAACAGTAATGAGAACCTAAGCTAGAACCCAGAACACTGCAACAATAGACAGAAGAAGCTAAATCATATTTTATGTGGTGTACGCTACTTCATTGTGTTGAACCTACGTATATACATTGTTTTCTCAAGGCGAACCTGCGTACAAATATGCAAATCAAATTTAAGATGTATACACTATTTTGATATGCAGAACCGGCGCGTATACGCGCATTTGCTAAAGTGAACCTACGTACAGATCTGTAAATGATGATTTAAACTTTACAACAACTCCAGACATCAGTTATACCCACATCATCATAGTTACAGATTACAACATGCACCAGTTATTCTCATAAAAGATCAAAACCACACAAAGATACCTCTCTTCAAGCCTTAAGATCTTGACCCATTATTAAATCTTATCCTTCATCAAGTGCTAAGGTTCATCCTTTAGTTATATCTAGTTGTGCACCATAACCTAATAACCTGTATTTTAGATCTTTCTCTTCATTAGATATTCAATTCATGAGTTTCCTTTGCCTAATGATCTTCTCCTCCTTTTATAGTCTTAGGCCTTACTCAATACCATGGACCAAAACCACTTAGAACCAATACCTTGGACCAACTACCTGGGGTCAACACTCCAGACAGGATACCTTGGACCAATAACATGGATCAAAATACCATGGACCAAATACCATAGACCAAAACTAAGTTTTCCAACATGTACGTGCCTTTCATTCTGTGAAGGTGCACACGGCTTGGTCAATGAGGAACCTGCGTATACCTCTCTTTCTTCATTCTGATAGTCTAAACTGTGATTTGTCATCGGAGTGAGTTTCCATCAAGGACAACAACTATGTCATAGTGCCAAATCTATGTCATAATGCCAACAATATCTCCCTTTGGACTTGATGGCAACCCCAAGTCACTCTCCCCATTTGTCATCAAGGGCAAAGGATTATGCTCCCCCTGAGAACATGTTGAATACTTTGATATGTTGAAGTGTGCTGATTGAGCTCCATGCTTGAGTCCATGTTCCCCCTGAATATAAGCAAGATCTGCAAAAAGATGACTCTATACATACATCATAAATGACCTTCCTATCACCAATCACTCATACATACATCCATCTCCCAACCAAGTGGGGATATACCAAGTTTGACTCATCCACCCAACCAAGTGGGTATATACCAAAGTTTATACATGTCAAAACAAGAGCATTACATCATCCATCCATGCATAGTGGGGAAAAAAAATAGGTCATTTCATGACCTTCAAATTAAAAGATTTACATGAGATAGAGACCAAATATCAGAAGAAAGACTATGATAGTTATCATCAACTATCATCAATAGTTTTTGTCAATCACCATCCAGACCAACAACCATGATATCCCCCTGAGCCTCTTCCACCTGAATCAAAAACAATTGTGAATTTGTACCAAGATCTTATAAGATAATGTCAACAATGCATTATTAGAAGTATATGCTCCCCCTGAACCTGTGCCAGATGATCACTGTCAAACCCATATCAGACTCCTTTCATCCTAAGTCTAGACCATTGTTTCTCTTCAAACCAACATATACGTGAATGTATCCACATAAACCTACGTATTTACATGCATAGGTTTCATGAAACTAGCATATAACCACTTTTCTCTAAAACAGATAAGTTTCAACAGCAAGATGATGCATCAACTATTCCCAGCTTTTGTCTGAGATATTCAAATGTCTCTTTGGGTAGTGTTTTGGTGAATATATCGACAACATGTTCTTTGGAGGGAAATACTCCAATTTGACCTTTTGTTCAAGCACTTGTTCACATAGAAAATGATATTTGATGGGTGTGTGCTTGGCCTTGGAATGCATGATTGGATTCTTTGAAATACTAATTGCACTTGTATTATCACATAGAATGGAGATGGGTGGAGTACAAGTGATCTGAATGTCTTGCAATGTTTGCATCATCCAAAGGAGTTGTGTGAAGCAAGATGTAGTAGCCACATATTCTGCTTTAGCAGTAGATAATGCAATTGAAATTTGTTTCTTGCTAAACCAAGACACTAATCTGGAACCCATATAGAATGCACCACCACTAGTGCTTTTTTATCATCAATGCTTCCTGCCCATTCTGCATCTGTATATGCATGAAGTGTAAGATCTGTATCTCTAAGATACCATAAACCAAAATTTTGTGTTCCTTGAAGATATTTGAAAATCCTTTTGACTGCCTGAAGGTGTGATTCCTTTGGATTGGCTTGGAATCTTTCGACTATTCCCACTGCATGCATGATGTCTTGTCAGGTACCTGTTAGATAAAGTAGACTGCCAATCATGGATCTGTAGGTTGGTTGATGTAATTCTCCTGATTCATCATTTGAGCTGAGACTGCATCTTGTTACCATAGGGGTACATACTGGTTTAGAATCTTCCATGATGTATTTTTTCAAGATCTGCTTAAGATAATTGGTTTATGGTAGAAAAATACCATCTTTCTTTTGTTGAACTTGTAGACTAAGAAAATATGTGAGCTCACCAAGCAAGGACATTTCAAATTCTTGCTACATTACCAAAGCAAATTTTTGACTCATAGCTTCTTCATTGCTACCAAAAATGATATCATCAACAAACACAAAAAGTATTAGCAATTTATTATTGTCAATCTTTGTATATAGATTGCTATCAGCTGATCCTTTTGAAAAACCTTGTTGATGGAGGTATTTTTCAAGATGGTAAAACTAGGCCCTTGGAGCTTGTTTTAGACCATAGAGAGCCTTTCTAAGTCTGCATACAAGTTTTAGATCATTTCCAAGGATGAATCCTTTTGGTTACTCAATATATACTTCTTCTTCTTCTAAGTCCCCATTAAGAAAGGCAGATTTTACATCCATTTCGTATACTTTGAATTTATGAAAACTAGAAAGAGAAAGGAACATTCTTATGGCTTCAAGTCTAGCAATAGGTGAAAAAGTTTCTTCAAAATCTATGCCTTCTTGTTGAGCATATCCTTTACAAACAAGTTTGGCCTTGTTTCTAATAACTTCACCATTTTTATTCAGCTTGTTTTTGAATATCCATTTGGTTCTTATGATATTATTATCATGAGGTCTAGGAACTAATTCCCAAGTATTATTCTTTTCAATTTGCTCAAGTTCTTCATTCATGGCCTTGACCCAACATTCTTCTTTGATGCTTCATTTACATTTTGAGTTTCGATGGAGGAAAGCAATGATAGATAGCTTCAAGCTTCTGTAATAGTTCTTCTTTTCTGCACACGTGCCTCTTTATGTCCCAAAATTTGATTCTCTGGATGATTTTTCTAAACATACCTGGATGGAGTCTTTTCTTCTGCCATTATCTGTTCTTCTGGTGCTTCATTGGTTTCTTCTTCAGAATTAGTCTTATTTGAATTGGAAGGATAATCCTCATCTTCTCCACAATATTTGGTTTTTACTTGCTTTGTATTTTTGCATGCTTCATCAACCACAACATCAATACTTTCAATAATTTTCCCAAGTCTTTTATTATAACACTTATATCCTTTACTTCGAGAAGAATAACGAAGAAGAATGCCTTCATCTGCTCTGGGTTCAAACTTGCCATGTTTTTCATCAGTCCTTTTGATGTAATATTTGATTCCAAAAACTTTGAAGTATTTTACAGTAGGAGTCTTACCATACCAAAGTTCATGTGGACTTTGAGTGATGTTTACCCGAACATTTTCTTTGTTGAGAGTAGTGACGACAGCGAATGCAACTTCGCCCAAGAAGGTTGTAGGAGTTCCAGACTCATCTAGCATAGCACGAGCCATTTGTTGAACAATTTTGTTCATCGTTTCTACCACTCAATTTTGCTAAGGAGTCCTTGCAGTGGAGAATTTCCTTTCTATTTCAAGTGCTTCACAAAATTCAAAGAATTCATCTCAGGTAAATTCCCCTCCTTGATTAGATATGAGATATTTGATTTTGCAAGCTGATTCATTTTCAACCAGGGCTTTTAAGGCTTTGAATTGTTCAAATGCTTCATCATTATGCTTTAGAAGCCCTATCCAACAAATTCTTAAAAATCATCAATGAACAATATAAAGTATTCCTCTCCACGAGGTGACTTTTTCCTTGATGGACAACATAAATCAGTATGAACAAGTTCAAGAGGCTTACTAGCTAATCCTTCCTTTTCAAGGAATTGCGACCAAGTTTGCTTACCAAATTGACATTATTTGAATATTGTATATTGTAGAATGCTAATATCAGGAAGATCACGAACAACCTGGAATTTTCTTGCTTTTCTTATTTGAGAGAAGCTTAGATGCCCCAATCTTCTGTGCGATAGCTAGTGTTCATCATTTTTTCTTAAATAGCACTATTGTTGTCCTCCCTTGAGTATATATAAGTTGATTGGAGTTCTTATATATCTAATCACGGTTTCTCCTGTATCAAGTTCATGAACAACACATCCATTTGATCAAAATACTACTTCATTTCCTTGATCACACATTTGACTGACACTCAATAGGTTATGCTTTAGACCATCAACATACATAACATTCCCAACTTTACTTTTTCTTTTAAAAGAATAGAACCTCTACCTTTTATGACAATAGGAGTGTGATTCCCAAATGAGACCTGCTTTTCCTTTTCTAAGGCATTATATGACTGAAGTTTTTCTTTATCACCTATCATGTGTTTCAAGAATCCATTGTCGATGTACCACTGATTTTCTTGTCCTTCTGTATACAGGTGTATACCACATCTTTCTATTTGTGGTTATTTCCTTCTCTATATTTTTGGATTGAATGAAGTTTGCTCCTTCTAAGATGTTTGCCGAAATTTACTCCTTCATTCAGATTCTTCGTGATCAAAGTTATTGCACATAGGGCCTTCTATTTCATTTTCAAGAAGAGAAAAGTTATTGTAGGTATGTCTAATGATCCCCGTCACATTCATTTGATTTTTTTCTTCTATAGTCATGATGGTATTGTAAACAACACATTGGGTAGATTTGTGTCCAAATTTTTGACATGAAAAACATTGGCCATTAAAGAAGTTCTTGCGATTATCGAACCTACTGACCTAGTGGTTGTAGTTGCTATTGATATTCATTCTTGAAGTAGATTGACTATGATTTACCTGAGGTTTGTAGCTTCTTTTCATCCTTGAAGTAAATTGAGCTTGATATACCTGGTGATATACTTTATACCATTGTTGTCGATTGTCAAACTGTTCACTGCTTTTTATTGCATCAAGATAGGTTGTAGTGGAGGTTGACGGATTCTATGCTTGGGATGCTTCTTCAATATATCCAAGAGTTGTCTTTATAAGACGAGAGTGCTACACTTTGATAATTTCATTTGAGGTTTCTAATCCTTTAGTAAATCTAAGGGTTGTAACTTTGGTTTTCTCAATATCCTCTCTTAGACCCACAATTTCACATTTTAGTTTCTCATTGTGTTTTTCTCTTTCAGCAAGTTGGAATGTTAGAATATCTATAATCATATTCATTTCTTCTAAACAGATTTTAAGTTTAGATATTTCTTCATAAAGGTCATCTTCATCTAAAGCATCCAAGAAATCATCATCTTCAAAAGCCATTAGAAGCCTATAGTCATTACTATTTTTATCTTCATCACTATTTGATAAACCACCGCTATCTTCATCAGTATAGTATATCTTCTTGCTTACACTTTGTTTTCTATTCCATTTTGCTGATTCCTTACCTTTACCAAGCTTATCTTTATGAGGACATTTGGCAGCATAATGACCGACTCTTCCACAAGCAAAACATTTGAAATGTACTTTACCTCTGAATCTCCCAGAACCTCGTTGAAGGTTCTTGACAATGCTTGATTCTTCTTCTCCTTCTGAAATATGTCCTGATTCATTGAGTTCTTCTCTCCCGAAAGCTTTCAATGCAGCTTCCCTCATATATGATGGACCTCCTTTTCTCATTTCAAAAGCAGTTAAGATTTCATGTAGCTGTGTCATAGTAATAGTCCGAAGATCCTCCTTTTCTTCTATGGTAGATACTTTTGATTCAAACTTAGTAGACAAGGATCTCAAAACCTTTTCAACTAAGGTAACTTGTTTTATCTCTTCACTCAAGTTCTTCATGCAATTAACAAACTCATATATAAGTAAGAAGTAACTAGTGATACTTTCATCATTGTGCAATTTGAGAATTTCATATTGAATTCTGAGAGATTGCAATTTCGCACGTTTTATCTGATTGTGTCCTTCATAGCTTAGAATGATCTTGTCCCATATTTATTTGGCAGTTTTGAGCTGCATAACTTTGACAAATTCTGATTGTGATAGAATCCCCAATAATTTATTGACAGCCTTGGCATTGGTTTCATATTGCTTTTTACCTGCCGTATTTGTAGGAATTACTGATGGAAATGTATATCCTCCTTCCATGATTTCCCAGACATATGTTCCAATAGATTCAAGATAGGCTGTAATTCTTACCTTCCAATAAACAAAGTTTCTCCCATCAAAGATTGGTGGTCTAATGGATCCATCTCTTTCATAGTTACTCATGATGATAGATCTTCCTTCAAGCAATCAAACTTCTTCTACAGGACCTGCTCTGATACCAATTGTTGGAAATAATACTTTGGGGGGGGGGGGGTGAATCAGTATTAACAAGTCAATAATATTTCATTTCCATAAGAAGATTCATACATGCTACTTCAGTTAATGGAACTTGCGTGTATACGCAACTGTATTCAAGGTAACTAGTGTATATCCTGTAAACTTATGATTCAGTTAGTTTATCATATGTTGATCTTTACTTGGTGCATCAGAACCATATAAATAGTAATCAAGTGCACTAAAATAGAACAGACAATCACACAAACATGAACACAAGATATAAGGTGGAAACCCAATGTGGGTGAAAAACACCTGCTGCAATCATCTCTATCTTCTTTTTAATAAGAAACTTCTTTTTACAATTTTTGTACTAGTGTAGTCTTATACCAATACATAGGCTTCTACCTGTAGAAGGCTACAACATTCTCTCATTCTCCAGCTTCTCCTGGAAGGAAGCTACAACCCCCTAGTTCCTGTATTAGCTGATATGTTTACTAGTACATAGGTGCTGGCCTACAGAAAGCTACAACCTTCTCTTTTCTTCCAGGGACCACGTTTCATAAATTTTCAGACTGGATCCATCAATAACATCATTCAAACATCAAATACATCTGCATCAATCAATCTCCTTTGCAGCAACCACAACTGAACCAACCAATCACTTTTTAGAATGTTGTAACCAGAATACAGTAAGAGTAACCAGAACCCAAGCCAGAACCCAAAACACTACAACAACAAACAGAAGTAGCTAAAGCACATTTTATGAGGTATACGCTACTTCATTGTGTTGAACCTATGTACATGCATTGTTTTCTCAAGGAAAACCTCTGTACAGATCTGCAAATCAAATTTAAGATGTATATGGTGTTTTGATATGCAGAACCAATGTGTATAGACACATTTTCTGAAGTGAACCTGCATATATATCTTTCAATTATGATTTAAACTTTACAACAATTCTAGACATTAGTTATACCCGGATCATCATATTTACAGATTACAACATGCGCCAGTTATTCAGATAAAATATCAAAACCACACAAAGATACTTCTCTTCAAGCGTTAAGATCTTGACCCATTAGATCTTATCCTTCATGAAGCGCTAAGGTTCATCCTTGATTTAGATCCAACTACACACCATAACCCAATAACCTGTATTTTAGATCTTGCTCTTCATTAGATATTCAATTCATGAGTGCCTTTGCCTAATGATCTCCTCCTCCTTTTATAGTCTTAGGACTTACTCAATACCATGGAACAAAACCACTTACAACCAATACCTTGGACCAACTACCTGGGGTCAACACTTTAGACACGATACCTTGGACCAATACCATGGATCAAAATACCATGGACCAAATACCACAGACCAAAACTAAGTTTTCCAACATGTGTGTGCCTTTCATTCCATGAAGGTGCATGTGTATTCTATATGCGCCTTTTGGTATGTGACCCCACATGTACACGTGGCTTGGTCAATGAGGAACAAATGTATACCTCTCTTTCTTGATTCTGAGAGTATAAATTGTGATATGTCATCTGATTCAGATCCAGCTGTGCACCATAACCCAATAACCTGTATTTTAGATCTTGCTCTTCATTAGATATTCAATTCATGAGTGCCTTTTCCTAATGATCTTCTCCTCCTCTTATAGTCTTAGGCCTTACTCAATACCATGGACCAAAACCACTTAGAACCAATACCTTGGACCAACTACCTGGGGTCAACACTTCAGACAGGATACCTTGGACCAATACCATGGATCAAAATACCATGGACCAAATACCACAGACCAAAACTAAGTTTCCCAACATGTATGTGCCTTTCATTCCATGAAGGTGCATGTGTATGCTATACATGCCTTTTGGTCTGTGACCCCACATGTTCACGTGGCTTGGTCAATGAGGAACCAGTGTATACCTCTCTTTCTTCATTCTGAGAGTCGAAATTCTGATATGTCATCTGATTTAGATCGAGCTGTGCACCATAACCCAATAACCTGTATTTTAGATCTTGCTCTTCATTAGATATTTAATTCACGAGTGCATTTGCCTAATGATCTTCTCCTCCTTTTATAGCCTTAGGCCTTACTCAATACCATGGACCAAAACCACTTAGAACCAATACCTTAGACCAACTACCGAGGGTCAACACTTCAGAGAAGATACCTTGGACCAATACCATGGATCAAAATACCATGGACCAAATACCACAAACCAAAACTAAGTTTTCCAACATGTATGCGCGTTTCATTCCATGAAGGTGCGTGTGTACGCTATACGTGCCTTCTGGTCTGTGACCCCACGTGTACACGTGGTTTGGTCAATGAGGAACCAGTGTATACCTCTCTTTCTTCATTCTGAGAGTCTAAATTGTGATATTCTCTATGTCATAGTGCCAAATCTATGTCATAATGCCAACACTGTTTTCTTTGGTTATTAGGTTTGGACATGAACTTGCAAGAATAGATTGTGATAGTTGAAGTACAATATTCCTAGTGAAGAACATGCCTTATAATGAACCTCAGGAAAACCATAGTGGTGTTTATATCATTTTATGAGAAACATGATTGGAAAAAATGTGCTAATGTTGATGATGGACACCTTTTAGAGTGTTTTAGATTCACTACCAATTATATGAAAACTGAGACTTTCTGTTAATGTAGAGAAACAATGCACATTGAGGTGATCAATTGTTAATCATGTACTCCCATGACCCACTGAATGTGAAGAAAAAAACTGATTTTCCTTTGGATATATGTTATATTCTTTCAAAAACAACATCCATGCACGATTTATATTTGTTGGGGACAAGGAGTAGTCTTCTCCATCTATGTAGGGTTGCAAGAGGTATGAAGCCTAGCAAAAATATTTTGTGGTGGTTTTTTGCATTTCTTTTGGGACGTTTTTGCATAAAGATTTTGCATTTGATGGTTTTTTGGTGAATGGTTGTTCATCCTATAGATTTTTATTTCTGATTGAGGAACTATAACTATATTATATTCGAGGTTTAACTGATTAGGGTTACGAATTCTAGAAGATATACATATTTTATTGCAACATTGTAAAGATATAAGGTACAAAAAGTTTGATTTGGTCTTTCTAGTTTAGAATTCTAGCATGAAGTCTCTATGTTAAATGTGTGTTAGTTTGTGCCATTAAATGTTTTCCTTTTACATTAAGAATATGTTTGAAATAGTTAACTATAAAGGTTTAAAACAAATAGGAATAATCACTATCTTATGAACTCTTGAAGTCCTAAGAGTATACCGTTGATTGAATCTTTTCCTTGAAGTTTCTCAAGTGTTAGCAACAAAAACTATAGATTTTCGACAATACCTACAAGAAATTTCTAGCATCCATATATATGAAAATAATTCATCATATTTTCAAAGGTAATGAAGAAGTATGGGGGAAAGTTTTAGAAATTAATGCATTTGTTTATTAAGGGTGTACTACCTTGGAGAATGGTATGTGTGCAAATATTAAAGAATACATTGTTACTTGCACTACTATTCAAGCCATCATTGAATAAAAGATGAAACTATTTAATAATGCATATTTGAAGCATTTTGAGGATGCTAGAGAAGAATATTTTGAAGAAACTAAGGATTTCATAATCCTAAATATTAATAGCTATAGGGAAGAGAAGCACCAAATAAATTTCAAACATATTTATGATGAAATTTAATATTGATCTTCCCATCACCAATTTGGATCATCAACAATGGCCAATGTACAATGATGACATTTTCCAAAATAACAAAGCCGTAAATACCTTTTCTCATATTCATAATGCTATATTCTTTTGGGGAAAATATAGTATTGGTATTGATAAAATTATTAAAGATTATATTTTGTGAATAAAAGAAACTCTTAGATACTAGTGGAATTTTGGGGTTCAAAGGAATAAGTAGCATAGATATTAGGGCTAACAATACCATGAAAAATGAAAGTAAAGAAGTTACTACATCGACTTATTGTGATCTAGAATATAAACACAAGGGAGATTTATATTTTTTACCCTTCTTGATTTGGATATTTTCATACAAATTAATTCAAAGAGAAGTCCTATCTCCATGGAATTTCAAAATGAATGTCATTATGACATGAGAAAAGACACATGGGAGATTTTAAGTGTTGAAATTTATCTTAGAAAACTTGTTGAATCTTACTAGTTCCTTATATGCAAATTATAAAATGTTTGGTAATATTTTTGTAAAAGTATTCAAATTTCTAATTTATTTCATATTACTCTCCACACAATTTTATCCACTTTTAAGGTAAAATAATTTTATACTATAAAATTTGGGTGAATCATTTTTAGAGAAAATGGAAACTTGGCAAATATCTCCTTCAGAAAAAAAAACATGGAAAATTAGCCCAAGTATGAATATTAGCCCCTAAAGTTTTTCGTGCTCATTATCTCTTTATTACATACTGTAATTCATTTAAAGGATAAAACCTTTAGGCAAGGTTTTTGTTCCTCCTCTATTCCTAGGACAAAAAATAAGTACAATGAAATTGGTGGCATACACCTTGATCTATATTAACTTTTTGGGAATATCACTAGAAATTCATAATTATTGTCTTTGATGGATATCCAAACTTTGATGATGAAACATGCATAATAGGATTTCATATGATTCTCCATCTTGGTGACTGTGAGCTTAAAATTAAACTAGTTAGATGAGGAATATACAACATTTTGTTATCATTGATCATAGGCTGGAGAAATTGTAACCAATAGATGATAACATGCTTGTTGTAAGTCTACATAATCATCTTGTATATTCATTGCTTTCCTCAATATTGGGATAAAAGATGAGCATATTCAGAAGGATGAATGAATAATTAGAGGATATGATTTCCATGAAAAATAAAGAGATAAAGCGTGGATTTTCATTATATATTTTGAAGGTGACATGATTAAATATTTCTTTGTGACAATAATACTATATAATGAACATAGGAATCATGATAACTTTTCAGAATGTAAGAACTTAAGGGGACAACAAGTAAGAAATGTAATTTCAAAGTGGCACCAGCAAAATAGTTCACAAGGCTCCTTTCATATTTCGCGGTTATACACTTCATATTTGAGAGAAACATGTATAACTATATTTAGCATATAATATTAATGAAATTCAAATATGATGCAGGAAAGTCATGCCATTTTTCAATTTTTTGATGCAAATATTCTCAATAGTGAAAATATCACAAGTGAATGTGGACACCATGACTTTTGGTATGATACATTTTTCTTTAATGATGGAATTTCAAACATGTATCTATTTTCCTTCTCAATCCTTGAACCAAAATCTCATGGACAACCTCAACAGTTCACAAACAATAGAAGAAAGAAAAGTTTGGTTGATAGATTCCTTCTAATCCCAATAGTGGAAGGGGAGCTAGCTAGAAAATAGTAGGAATTTGGAATTTCACTTATTTTTATGGAAGTAAAGAATATATGAAAGGGTAATTATACTAAGGAAATTTTGTAGTGGTAGAATTGGATAAAAAACTTCTTTTTTGTAATGTGACTCAAAGTATGTTAAAGAAAATAATTTGGGTTCTCATATGCCTCCAATAGGGACACATATCCCCAACTTGGAAATATAGGTTAACTAAAATTTGTGGGTATCTCAAAGTGAGCAACTAGTGAATCGTTGGATTCTACTAGAGTGACATTTTTTGATCAACATAAGGGGCCATATCTTCTATTTGTAAAATTTAGATAAGAAAGGATGACATAATAGGCTTCCATGGTGATATAAAATGAAACTTATGGTCGCATATTAATGGACATATGATTTGGAATAATTCCATATATAATGTGCTCATCCTTAAAATAAAATTGTAGCAAATGATTACCAAGTTTCAAAATTCCTCAAATCTATATGGGGAAGAATTGAACTATGTCTACCATGGAATGATAAACTTTGAATTGTTACCATTACTTTATTCCTACAAAAGGGATTCAACCCTATCAACACTTATTCATATGTATAAATTATTGTAAAACCCTATGACTATGATGTGATAAAAAGGGGTGACCATAACAATCCTTGCACTAGTTTTTCCACAAAAAATTACTATGATGATAAGGGTCAATATAACCTTATAAATCACACAAGAGGGACTACAAAACAAACTCATAATAGTATATCAACACGTCAAAGAAGGATCATTAAGTTTTGAGTAATTATTTATATAATCGTGTAGCATTACGTATAATTTATACTTGGGGTTGACTTGATATGTAGAAAGTCGAACTCACGTATGCTACATTTTAGAACTAATTTAAAATGCATACATAGAGGTATAATTAGACTTTACAAATTGAATACTAAATTATGGGAATATATTGTATTGAAATTCCATATTTACTATTATGGATTTTCACATTTATTTGTAAGAGACTTGGAGGAATCCTTTTGCATTTTTTGAGGAGTTGGAGCTAAGTATCCTCACATGTGGTGTCTTACTCACATGTATAATGAAGAAAAAATTCCCTTAGGGGAATGTTTCTAGGATGGGGTGTTGGATATTGGAATCTATTAAAGGAATTATTCCATCATTGAAGGCCCAATAGACATTTTGTAGGAAGGCTTGGGGATTACATGCACATTAAGTGGAGGATATTTTCCCCCATGTAACCCTCTCCTAACCAATTCAAAAATGACACTTGGACTCCTTATACATGCATCCAAATGGTCTTAGACAATGATTGATACAAAATTGGAATGTTGGTTGGATAATGTTCATGGTTGAAGGGCCTTTTGGATTCTAGGTCATTCATTGAAAGTCCATTCTTTTCCGTTGATTTATGGAGGAGGGTCATCTTTCAGGGATCATTCTCATTTCCATTCATACATGTGGCCTACTTGTCATTGTTTTTCATATTTTAAATTTAAATTAATTAATTAGTGAAGAGCGTCTTCCCCTCATTAGGCTAAAATAGATGTTTTTGTCTAAGGAGATAATATTTTCTTATGATGGAAGTTAAGCATATCCTCCATAAATAGAGGTTAGCATTCTCTCAATTTTATGTAGAGAGATTAGGGGAGAGATACCTTAGCAAGTCTGAAATTTTTGAAACTTTCTCTTATTTTTAATTTTGACTATGGGTGGATGGGTTGAACAACCTTTTGGGTGGTACAAATTACTGTGAATGGTTTTATTTTCTTGATGAATATCGTTAAATATTAAATATAAATATTTTTTCTATTTTAATATAATTATTTTCAAGGACAATTATTCATGAAATTTGATCATACGGACTATTCAATGTGATTTATTTTATTCCAATCTCATTTCTTGTTGGTAGACAAGGGTTATTAAGTATTCACCATGTTTTTGTTGGTATTTTTATGTCTTTATTATCCTTGAGACATTGTTCCATGAATTCCTTCTGTGTGACCTTGATTAATTTCCCTCCCCTACATATCCTTGAAAACCATAAGGAACTTGACCCAAGCCTCTAGGGTACTCTAGTTCATATTTTCTATTCCTTGAGACTAAATATTCTTCAATCCTCTTGGAATCTCTTACTACTATTGTTATGCAACCAGCTCAAGGAATAGAAGAAAAGATAGATCAATGGCTTCAAAAATAGCCTCTTCGAGGGGGAAACCTCCTTTACATTACACAAATGAATGATTATTGGATGATACAAATGACAAGACCTCCTTTCTATGTATAGGATTCTAAAGGGTCACAATATAATCAAAGCTACATAATGATAATAATGTAAGGGAACAACAATAACAATAATGGGCTTCTATGAAACACAATAATAATAATATGGGGACAACATGGGAACAACAATAGTAATAAGGGGCTACAATGAAAATAATAATAAGGGAATACACTAGTATTATAGGGACTTAACATGCCCCTCTCCAGAAAAGTATTGTCCTCAATGCTTGAGTAGTTTTGGATGCTTCTGTATAAAATTTTCATCCTCCCATGTGGAATCTTCAGTACGTAATTTCTTCCACTTCATGAGATACTCTGAAATTGATCGATTTCATGGCTGTCAAGTTCTTGTTTCTGTGTTGCTTTAGGTTCCAATATGATTTTTCCTTCGTTTTCAAGTTCTGGCAATATTGTTTGAGCTGGGAGCTTCTCACCTATAACATTATTTAAGCATGAAACATGGAAAACTGGGTGCACTCGGGAAGATGAAGGAAGTTCCAATTTGTATGCCATAGTACCAATATTTTGCAACACCTAGTACAGACCATAATACTCTGGTGAATTTTTTTTATCCTTCTTAGCTTGCTTGAGGGGCATTTGCTTGTATGGTTGTAGTTGTAGAAATATCTAGTCACCTACATCAAAACTTCTTTCACTGCGATGTTGATCTTTCTGTTGTTTCATTCTATTCTATGCCAAAGTGAGATTATCTTTTAAGAGTTGGAGAACTTTTTTTGATGCTCGATGTGATCTTCCATTGCTTGAACCATAGAATTTTCTCTTACATATGATGTGATGGATGGTGGATGATATCCATAAAATGCCATAAATGGGGTCATTTTCGCTGCAGTTTGGAAGGAATTGTTATACCACCATTTAGCGAGAGGCAACCATTTGACCCATTTTGTATGTTTATCAGATACAAATCAACAAAGATATCCTTCAAAAATTTTGTTCACTATCACGGTTTTCCCATCAGATTGAGGATGATAAGATGAGCTATGAGCTAACTGAGTACCCAGACAAGAAAATAATTATGTCCAAAAATTTCCAGTGAAAATATGATCTCTGTCACTTACAATAATATTTGGATTTCCATGTAGCTTTTGAATTGTCTTCATAACTACAATAGAAATTGTATTGGTTTTAAATGGATGAGATATTGCACAAAAGTGTGTGTACTTGGTAAGTATATCAACTACCACCATGATGACACTCTTTCCTTCAGACTTGGGTAAACCTGTGATAAAATCCATTGAAACATCCTCCCAACATTTACTTGGAATGGATAAATTTTGTAATAGACTTAGGGTCTTAATTGTCTCAACTTTATTTTATTTGAAAACTAAACATTTCACCACAAACTTTTGAATATCATATTTAAGGCCATCCCAAAAAATTCCTTCTTAACCTTGTTGTAAGTTCTTAAAAATCCTGAATGCCCTCCTAAGGGAGAGGTGTGCAATTCTAGAAGAACATTTTGTTTGATTTGGGAATTATTACAGAGGTATAAGCGATCTATGTACCGTAACAAATCATTTTTCTAGCTAAATGTGTCAGATGTACTGGGATCTTGCTGCAACTTTTGAATGAGCTAGCACACTTGTTCATCATTCTTCCATTCATCCCTTGCTTTGTTTATCCAATCTTGTTGGATAATAGAAATGGCACAAAGAAATTCTTCCATATCCTCATCCATTCTTGAGAGTGCATCTACCACGACATTTTGCTTCCCTTTTTTGTAGATGATTTCAAAGTCATAACCCAGCATCTTTGTGACCCATTTTTGTTTCTCCTCCAAAGATAATCTTTCTTCTAAAATGTATTTAAGACTATCATGATATATTTTTACCTTGAAGTGTCTTCCCATTAGGTAAGGTCACCATTTCTTAAGTGAATGTAGCATTGTCTACATTTCCTTCTCATAAATAGCTTTATGTAAATACTTTCCTTTGATTGGATGACTTTTGAAAGAAATGGGTCTTTCTTCTTGCATTAAAAAAACACCAATTCCATTTCCTAAGCCATCACATTTGACAATAAAGGTTTTTGTGAAGTCTGGTGTAGCTAAGACTGGTACTTGGCACATTTCCTCGTTAAGATGTTTAAAGGTCTTTGTTACTTTTGGAGTCCAAGAAAATGCATCTTTCTTCAATAATGTTGTTAGAGGTGCTAATATTCTCCCATAATTCTTAACAAACTTGTGATAATACCCAGTCAACGCGAGAAATCCTCACAGATTCTTTATGGATGTGGGTATTTTCCATTCCTTAATGGCTTTAGTTTTTCTAGGGTATACTTTAGCGCCTTCATGAGATACAATGTGACCCAAATATTCCAACTCTTGTACTCTAAAGAAACATTTGGAGTTTTTTGCATATAATTGTTTCTCCTCCAATCATTTGAGCACTCCGTTAACATGTTGAACATGATCATTACAAGACATGTTGTAGATTAGTATATCATCAAAAAATACTAACACAATTTTTCTAAGGGGTTGAAAATGGAATTTATCAAACCTTCAAATGTATAAGGTGCATTGGAAAGGCCAAAATGCATGAACAAAATATCATAATTACCCTCATGAGTTCTAAATTTTGTTTTCATAATGTCTTCATTCTTCATTCTGATTTGATGATATCTTGAATGAAGGTCCAACTTGGTGAAGTAAATTGCTCCATGTAATTCATCCAATAATTCATCATTGACAGGAATGGGAAATTTATCTTTAATAGTGAGTTTGTTAAAGTCCCTATAATCTAAACATATGCAACATGATCCATCCTTCTTATGCACAAATACTACTGGAGCAGAGAAAGAACATTGATTAGGTTGAATAATACCAACCTCTAACATTTCTGCAACCATACATTCAATTTCACTCTTTTGGGCATAGGGATATCTGTAGGGCCTAATGTTTGTAGGAACACTTACTCGAATAAAATTAATAGATGATTTCGATTTGGGAGCCTCTAGTGAACATAATTGTGCAATTACGCCTTGTTGTTATTTCTTTAGAAGATTTGTCATGCTGATAGATATGTTTATATTTCCTGGTTTCCCTGTGATACTCCTCAATTCAACATCCTTTCCTTCCGAAAAAAAATTCAAGAAAGGTTCTTGAAAATTAAAAGCTATCGTACCCAAAGGTTGTAGCCATTGCACTCCTAGTACAACATCAGCACAACCCATTGGAATGGAAAGAATTGGACTATTCAACACATATTTTCCCATGGATAGCTTGATATTATGAAACTTTCCAGAGAAATTTATGGTTCCTCCATTTGCAAACATCACTTGATACTTCAGTGCTGGATATAGGAAGGAATTCAATTCCTTAGCTATCTTATAATGAATAAAATTATGGGTACTATCGAATCAATCAACACTATTACAATTTTCTTCTTGATATGTCCTTCTATCTTGATAGTTTGAGGAGTGGTAATTCTGGTTAATGCATTACAAGATATGCCCAGCTTCATTTCTTCTTTCTCTAGGGTTTGTTCCTGGTGTGTATCCTCTTCTTCTGATGTTTCTTGTTCCTTTTCTTGCTCCTCCTCACAATTTATGTAAAATAGTTTCTTCTCAACACACTTATGACCTTTAGTGTATTTTCCATCACAACTGTAACAAATCTCTTTTGATTTTTTTTCTTCCAATTGTTGTGGTGTCAACCTTGTAGGTTGTGGAAGGCTAGGGAAAAAACATTTCCATCTTGATAGTTGTGATAGGAAGACTTCTTTGTTGCCATAATTTTTCTTTCAACTTTTATTGCCACCCTGAATGCCTTCTACAATGAATTAGGTTCCCAAAGGTGAACCTCATGTTGGATGTTATCTTTTAAAGTCCCTATGAAGACGTCAATCCTATGCTGCTTCAGAATATCGATTACCCTAATATTTAATTTGTGTATGTCTTCAATGTGCTCTACCATTGAACCGTTGTTTTTTTAGATTTATCAATTTTCTAAAGAATGTATTGTTATTTGTATCTTCATAATGTGCTATCATTTACTCCGTAAAAATTGACTAGGTGACAAGTGGTTTAAGAACAAAGCCATATATACCATACAAAATAATTGGTTTCTAAATATAAAGATGCAATACGTACCTTTTGTGAGGGTTGCACATCGTGTAGATCAAAATATTGCTCCATCTATAGTATCCAAGTTACCGAATCCTTGCCATCAAACTTCCTCATCTCTATCTTTGGAATGTGGTGGTTCTTAAACTATATATGGGAGTCTCTGAAATAGTGATTGATATTTCTTTTGTCTTCATCATGATTTTCATGGATTTCGTTGTCACCAATGGGACACCTTTCTTTTAGCAACTTTTCCAAGCCTTCATTCAATCCTTCTATCTTGACATTTGTCATTGTTTCCATGTCCGATTTTGAACCGTCATTCAACACTAATATTTTCCTATTTATACCATCTATATAAACATTCATCATGGCTTCCAATTCATTTTTTGTTACTTTTTACGAGAGCTAAATTTGTTGCATTTGGTCTTGCAATTTTGATATATCATGTTGCATTTCTTCCCCTTCTTCATGTGTCATAATGGATGTTACAGGTTTCTTACTAGTTGTTTCCATTTTCTTTCTTTAGAGCATAAATTAATGATAATTACACTTCATTATGCCCTTTGGACCACTTCAAACTAATTTTTCATACCAAATTTATGCAGATTTTTAAAAAGACTACACACCATTTATTTTCTTCGTAGGAGTTGAATATTGAATCTATTGTATCTCTATAATTTCATATCTTGAAGGCCTAGAATTTCATCTTCTGGTAGCCCTCTGAGTTGTCTTTCTGACCACACAAGTCTCATCAAGATTGGAGTCTTCAAGGAATAGTTAGGCCAAATCTCCCTCGATGGCCTTATTATAGACTTCTTGAGTAGAGCGAACTTGTATGAAGTGCCACATATCACTGTTTCCACCTTTGAATATAAAAAATGTACAAAAAAAACTACATTTTGTCATCTTTCTGTACCTTCTTATTAATTTTCAATCTGATACTTAGAGGGAAAATTATTGTGATTTTCCCAAGTTCACTAGCTTGAGATGTAATTCAAGATCTTGCAAAAACCCTAATTTCCTTGGATCATATCTCAGAAAATATAGCAAGAAAAGATCTAAAATTCAGATGGGAGGTTCAACGATATTTCAACTCAAATGGGTTTTTCGTAGCTTTGAAACATCTTAGAAAAAAATTATTGCAAAAATGTCGTGATGACCTAGTTGGAAGAGTGAAACCCTAGAATCCAAACTTCTGATACCAAATGTTATGCAACCATATCAAGAAATAGAAGAAAATATAGGTCAACGACTTCAAAATCATCCTCTTCAAGGGGGCAACCTCATTTACATTACACAAATTAATAATTATTGGATGATAGAAATGACAAGACTTCCTTTCTATATATAGGAGTCTATGGGGTGATAATATAATCAAAGTTAACATAACAATAATAATGTAAGGACACAAAAATAACAATAATGGGCTTCTATAGGGCACAATAATAACAATATGGGGACAACATGGGTGCAAAAATAACAATAAGGGGCTACAATGACAATAATAATAAGGAATATACTAGTATTATAGGGACCTAACAACTATCCTTTGAGATGATCTAATATAAGCTCGCTGCTTTATCCCATATTTGAAAAACTGAATGACACTAGGGTTGGAGGGCGAATAGACACAAGTTAGCTTTCGTTATTTCAGTGAACTTACATCCACTCCATTTTTGTCTACTTTTCCTACTCCTTGACTCTATACTCAACCCAAATGTCCGTTGGCATGCTAAGGCTTTGATCATCTATCCTCCATCACCATTTTTTTTGTAAAGTCATCAAAACCATTTTGTTATGACTTTCCTGGTGATTCCTAGGCTGTGTATTTTTGTATTTTCCCCTTTGAAATTAGACCTCAAAGTTGACCTAAATGCTACAAATCCTATCAACCCTAATCCTTAGTTGTTTTATGTATTTGTTGGTGGGAATAAAAGAACAAATATCAAAGTGCTCTTGAATTTCCTTGCGCATGCGATATGTTCACTAAAATCTATAAGGGATAACTCCACTTGATATGGAGGAGAGATGTCCAAAAGTAAGAAGAGGCTTGGTTAGATGACAATAACTCCATATTCTTTCAGTGGGTATCATAGTTGAGATTTTAGTAATTATCATCGTAAGTGTGACATTTTTTTGTAATAGGGACCATTGTCTTTGTTATGTATCATTGAAGTAAAATACTCTCTAGTTGAGCCAACAGGCTCATTCTACAATCCAGTATGAGGGTGATGTATATGTTTGTCCATGATCAACATGGAGTTGACAGGTGCCCCTTAAAAAAATACTTTAAATGAAAAATCGCTATCAGTTATAATAAAATACTAAATGATTATACATACGTATAGGTTAGTTTTGACTAAAAACATTATAAAACATTAATAATGACATTCTCACTGTGCTCACTTGGTTCATTGATATTTCACTTTCATTATTCTAGTAATAAATAAAATATTTACAAGTCTTTGTTAAATAAGACACTTTTATATAACTTTACAAATATAAAATAATAATAAAAGAGCACACTTCTTTCTCTTATAGATATTACAATATAGAACTTAAATAAATTGTTTGAATATCCATATTGAATAATATATTTCAATATTAACTATATATGTATGTATGTGTGTATGTATGTAATGTGTGTGTATATATACGTGTGTGCACTCTGCGTTAATTTTTACTTTAGTGAAATATTTCATTTCTCAAAAGGAAAAAAGTAAAATGATTTAGTTACTTCATAATAAGATGAAAATGGGTAACTCATTAAAGTTTTAGGATAAAATGTTAATAATAAAAAAAAATTTAAAAATAAAATTTAAACAATGAAAAATAACACCTGTATAGAGAGAGATAAGAAAACAATATAGATATATCTTAATCATGTTTTTATCCAGCACTAAAAGGTTTAATTTGTTGGCGTATAAATCTTTTTTCAAGTTTTTCATTCTAAAGAGATTTTTTCATATAAAGAGCTTTGATCCCCCTCAGCTCTTGGTAAATCTGTGTTTAAGATTAATCTTTAACATAAAAGTAAGTAGGTGATAGGCATCATATAGATTCTTGGAGGACATAAAATTATTTTGTAGGATGTTGAAAATGTACGTGATGTAAACACATTGATCACATGATATGGTATTATGGCGTGGTATGGGATTGGAATGCAAGCATGGCTAGTGAAAAGAGTGTAAAGGTAAATTTTTTAACTATTGTCCAAGAAGTCAAAGGATATATGTTGAAATACAAAAGGATGTGAAGACCCCTATATATGAGTTTCTTGCACCAAGACCCATGCTTTTTAAAAGCCTAAATATTATGTAATAGAATTTTAATTAATAAAATTTCAAAGACGAAATGATGTAGAATAATTCTATGCAAAAAATTAAATAAGCTTACCAATAAATAATATACTCACCATAATACACATGAAATAATTATTATAGATATAAAATGTATGCATGTGAATACTAATCTCACTATTAAACATGTGTAGTAGTGTCAAATATAATGCTTGACCCTCGAATCCACGTGCCTCTCCCCATTGGCTCCTTATGAAATCTACTCATGTTTACTTTTAGCCAATGTACAAATGAAAACCAATATAATCCACTTAAATTCCTTTATATTTATAGGTTCTCTCAAGAATATTGACTCCACAACCATGCAATTTGGTTGCAACAATTTCTTTCTTCTCAATTTAACTTACCGTCCCTATATTTCTTTCTACATTGCACCTGTACTCCCACATCTCACCCTAGAATCAATGTACCTCTTCCCTTTGGCTCCTTATTAAATATGCTCATTCTTTATATTTAGCCAGTTTACAAATGCAAATCAAGATAATATACTTAAGTTCGTTTATATTTATAGGTTCTCTCAAGAAGATGGACTCCACAATCATGCAATTTGGTTGCAACAATTTCTTTCTTCTTGATTTAACTTACCTTCCATGTATTCCTTTCTACATCAAACTTTTACTCCCAAGTCTCTTTATATTTATTAAAATTTTTATAAGCTGCCTATCTCTCCTTTGAACCTATATCTTCCATGTTTATAAATCACATCTTTACTTCCACATCACCTTACCTTTATCCAACATTTTAGTGTGCACATAACTCTTCTTTCTTCTGATTTCTTCCTTGACATAAAACAACCCCTTACATTTGTGATTATACTTTTAGTTTTCTTAAATTTATTTTTGAGTTTTGTTTGTAAACTATTTTTTATATTCTAATGGTTAGTTCATGAAAACATATATTAATTCTACTTTACTTGTTATGGAAAATACTATGAAAAATCTAGGAAGAATACTCTCGTGTAGGAATTTACATATCCATAATATTTAAAACAATAATAAAACATCGATCATACAATTTCAATAAAGTAAATATTAATATGAATACCACAACAGTAAGCACTCAAATGCAAGGTATTGTACTATCCTCCATTTATGTTCAATACTACAATCTAAAAGATGGAGAATTTTAGCTCAATATGAAGTGATTGGATGCTTTTTCATACAATGGACTTCTTATGGTAACTAATATCACTATAAAATGTGCCAAAACAAATTTCTTCTTCCTTTCGGAAATGTGGATTTAACTACTACTTAATTTTGATAATATAGATTTTTTATTTTCTTCATGATTATGAAGCATGCTTACAAATCCTTATGTTTCATTCTCTACATCTTTGAGTAAGACGTGGTTTTGTTGATGACCAAAAATGACCATATCCAACATTAAATAGATCACCTACTTAGGGTCCCAATTAGACCATTATCCATTTGTTACGTTGATTCTGACCGATTCAATTGGTCTCCAATTTTTGTTACACTGAGACTAAACTAAGGCTAATCCAGCCTAAGCTATCCTATATGTATATCTAGCTATGTACATTACTTTGAGCTTTTTTGTGTATGAAGTTGGTTATTATAATTAACAAACTAAAGGGAAATGAATTATTTTTATGTTATTATTCTAAAAATGGTCATTCCTTTCCGGTGACTAAAATCAGGTCTAAGTCTAGACATAAATGGTTTACTCCTATGAAAGGAAATTTAAAATAATGAAAAGAATTAATCTCTGTGAAAATGAGAGTTTAATCTATGATGCAAGTGAATAAAAAGGAAACCTATCTCAACTAAGAGAAGGATAACCTTACTCTCTATCATGAACAAAGGTGATAATAAAATGGAAAGACTTAAATTGACTTTGGATTAAAATTTACTTACTATCTTCAAAATAGTTTGGTACATTATAAGTTGTTTAAACCAATATGTAATAAAAATATCCCAACAAATAGTTGTTAAAATACTACATCCACATAACCCAAAATCAACAATGAAAATGAATTGAAGGTAAGATTTATTTTGAATTAATGAAATAGTTCATCTAGCTCAATGTAATCTCGAACAAGACAAGATTGTAGCGACTAGAAAATAGTTATTAATCATGTCAATCAAATCTCGATGAACTCAATAATATTCGCTGCTAATTAAAAAATATTAAAGCTATTAAACATAGGTTTATAAGAGACACCATTAGTGTAAAGTGAAACCAAAATTAACAATAGTGTTAACTCTAATCATTTATACTAACTGGGATAAAATTAAAATCAGCTCAAATAACAAGAGATGAAAATAAATTCACAAATTATATAACAGTGTGAAAAAAAACTAAACTTATAGTCGTTAGCTCCATATGCTTTTACATATGTACATTTACATATGTACAATCCTTTGATTCTCTAACTTCTTCATAAAACCCTTTACAATAGTGTTAAAAAACTTCCTTCCAAATCTCAAGAAACAAAGCCATCCTACAAACATGTTTCACTAAATACAATAGTATACAAATAAAAAAATGACTAGAGAGGCCCCTTATAATAATACAAGAGTTCTCTCTTCCTATAATCTATGCTCCAGCATCCAGAATCCCTTTGACAATATAAAAATGACCCTTTTGTAATATTAAAGAGTCATAAAATATCCTTTCCTCTCGAGATCTCTTTACCAATAAACCAGTCCTACCGAGAACTGAGCAACAGATGGAGTTAAAATTAGCAATCAACGTTTCATTAGTGGTCTTTTGCATTCCTCAACGGCTTTGTATAGCTCGACCTTTGTCAATTTGCTGGGCTAAGTGCTCGTACGTGACTTTATTGCCTTAGATGAGTGGAAACTCATTTATCTTGCACGGAGATTCCAACATATCTGCATTCACCGAACAGACATAACAACTAAAAAAATTATGTCATTTTATATCCTCAATTTGATTATTCTTGTCAATGTTTGCCTTTTGCAAAATGAAAAGTATTCATGTTTTGTAGTTCTAAAACACGCATATTCATGTGCAATGGGATTTTGTCTTATAGTTTTTGTTCTCATATGTGAAAATCTCATGTATAATATATTTATAATATACTTATTTACAACCTGCTTTAAACGTAAATTTTATTTGTTATTAATTCGTATCTTATGGATGAATTATAAGGTTAGCACATAAGACACAATCATTGTGGATTATATAACATATTATATAATAATATGACTCACGTAGATTGTTTACCCTTTAAGTTAAAAATTCACAATATATTTTATCCTTAATGTAAAATAATGAAATGAATTATATTGTCACACATTATTTCATAATTACTTAAATATGTAATGTATATATAATATATATTTAGGTGTATAATTTATTATAATATAGTTACTAATATATAATTTATTATTAATGTTAATTAAATAATGAAATCTATTGGTATTCAATTTACACATTCATATATAAAATTTGTAAATATATGTTAATTTAAATTTCATTTTCACATGTGTACATTATATAAAGGACATATAAGAGATAAGGTTGTATCAAGATTAAAATGACCCAAAATTGGTGTATTAAACCAAATTGTATATGTGATGAATTTGATCAAAGACCTCAAGCAAGGACAATTTGAAAAAAAGGATCCATCGAAGTAAAGTGTCAAGGTAATGAATCAAACATTGAATTCATGAACAGGTGCATCAAAACTAAGTAAACTTAATATCACTAGGAAGATGCTAGAGAAGCAAAGGCAATGGAGTGAAAATGAATAAAAATATAAACAAGTTGAAAAAAATTGAAGCAAAGCAAGGTTGGATAAGAATGAAATTAACTAAATTAAATGGGGGGCCCATAATTTTTAGTAACATATGAGAGTGTTATGGTCACAAAAATTGGAGAAACATGAGAAAGAAGTAGTTATCTCTAGTTTACATAATAGGATTTGAAGTTTCTAGAAAGGATTTGTACTTAAAGTCATCTCCAAAGGGTCCCATATACGCCATAAACGAGGTAAGACAATTGCTTAAAAGATAAATGCCCTTAAATGTCTAGTACTAAATCATTGAATCCAATCAAAAGGGAATATTTATTAACTTTAAATCAAATCGCTAGTAGTGGATAATGAAAATAGCTTGTTAGGTCCCTATACTACTAGTGAAACCCCTTATTGTTATTAGTACAACTCCCTTATTATATTGTTGTGCCCATGTAGTCCCCATATTGTTATTATTGTGACCTTACATTTTTATTGTTATGTCAGCTCTCATTATATTATGTCCCCTTAGACTCCTATATATAGAAAGGAGGTCTTTTCATTTGTATCATCCAAGAATTGTTTATTTGTGTAATGTGAAGGAGGTTGCCCACTTTAAGAGGCTAATTTCTAAAGCATTCATCTATCTTTTCTATCTTTTTGTGAGCTAGTTTCATAATGTTTGGTATCAAAGCTTTGGATTCTAGAGTTTCGCTGCTCTAAAGAGGCCATCGTGGAATCTTTGCTATAACATTTTTTCTGCGACGTTTCAGAAGCTAAACAAAAAACCCATTTGATAATAAATCTCGCTGAACCATGGGTCTAAATTTTAGATATTGTCTCACTATATGTTTGGAGACCTGATCTATGGAAGTTAGGGTTTTTGCAAACTCCATAATTCCATCTCAAACAAGCCATTGTGGAATTTTCGCTATATTTTTTTCTACGAAGTTTTAGACTCTGAAATTAAAACCCATTTGAGCCAGAAACATGGTGAAAATCTGTTCTGAATTTCAGATCTCGTTTTGCTATACTTTCGGAGATACAATCCAAGACATTTAGGGTTTCTGCATACTCTCCATTTACATCCCAAATAAGAGACCTTGGGAAAATTGTCATAAATTTTTTTCTGAGCATCACATTCAAATTTCATAAAAAGTGGCAGAATGCAGACAGACTATAGTTTGTTGACTATCATTTTCTGAACCTAAGGTCAATACAGTGACACGTCGTACTTAGTACAAGTTCGCTCTACTGAACCATTCTATAATTAGGACATCACAGGAGATCGAGCATACCCCGTTCCTCGGGAATCCTGTCAGGCCAGGAGTAACTCCAGACTTGGCAGAAAAACTGATTCGTTTATTTCATTAGGTAGATATTGTTATATACATGAATGTGACTGATCAGTTCATCTTCTTGATGACTGTTCACATTCCAAATTCACCCAATCGCAGAGGATTAGGTGTCAACATTCCCCCCTTAATCTGAAGGGATGTTGGTGAGTCCAAGCATCGTTCTGAATCTTTCAAGCTTTTCTCTTCCAATCGCTTTGGTGAAGATGTCTGCAATTTGCTCATTTGTGGAACAATGACGGAGATGGATTGTTTTGGCCTCAACATGATGTCGGATCAGATGATATTTAGTATTGATGTGCTTTGTACGATCATGGAACTTTGGGTTCTCGGCTAACTTTATTGCAGAGGTGTTATCAATCATGAGTGGAGTTGATTGTACTTGTTTTACCTGTAAATCTTCAAGAATTTTCCTGAGCCCCACAATTTCTTTCGTTACTTCAGCTGCTGCCACGTATTCTTCTTTAGTTGTGGAATCTGCTGGAACTGATTGTTTGTTGATCTCCAGGAGACAGCTCTTGATCCAAGAATCATAGCATATCCTGAAGTAGATACCCTAGTTTCTTTGTCTCCATCGAAGTCTGAATCAGAGTATCCAATCAAGCTGAAGTCGTCCACCTGTGTATACTTGATTCTAAGGTCTTGAGTTCCTTTCAAGTACCTTAGAACTCTTTTTGCAGTAGACCAATGTCCCTCACAAGGCTTTTGCATGAACCTAGAAAGGATTCCAAGTGTAAATGAAATGTCTGGTCTGGTAGTAGTGAGGTAGATGATACTTCCTACAAGCTGTCTATACTTTGTTGTATCCTCAAATTCCTTTCCTTCAATAGATGTGAGCTTTAAGTTTTGTTCCATTGGAGTAGAAAGAGGATTGCACTCTATCATGCCAAATCTGTTTAACAAATCTCCAATGTATTTCTTTTGAGAAATAAATATGGATTTTGGATGTTGGGTTACTTCAATGCCAAGATAGTAATGAACATAGCCCAAATCAGTCATTTCAAAACTTTTCCCTAATTCCTTCTTTATGGATGCAATGTAGCTTTCATTGTTCCCTGTCATTCAAAGATCATCTACATATACCACAATATACACAACTATTTTTCCAACTTTCTTGACAAATAAATTTGCATCATCAAGATCAAAATGATTGAAGTTGAGTTTTAGAAGATGCTCAGTTAGTTTTTCATACCAGGCTCGCGGTGCTTGTTTGAGGCCATACAAGGACTTCACAAGTTTGCATTCTTTATGTTCATTTCCTTTCACAGCAAATCCTTCAGGCTGGGACATAATAACATTCTCTTTTAAATCTCCATTCAAGAATGCAGTTTTTACATCCATTTGATGGACTTTCCAACCATTCTGAGCAGCTAGTGCAAAGAGTGTCCGGATGGTGGCCCATTTTGCTGTGGGGGCAAAAGTTTCCTCATAATCGACCCCTTCCTTTTGTGCAAAGCCTTTTGCCACAAGCCTAGCTTTGTGCTTGTCAAGTGAGCCATCAGCTTTGTACTTGTTCTTCTAGACCCACTTGCAGCCAATTGGTTTGGTTCCAAATGGAGGATCAACCAGCTTCCAAGTGCCATTCTTTATGAGAGCATCATACTCCTTTTGCATTGCTTCTTTCCATTCATCATGAGAAGCAGCTTCTTTGAAGGAAGTTGGTTCAAAATTTGTAGACAAGTTCAATTCACAATCATAAGTAACATCCATATCAACAGGTGAATTAGAGTCATCTACATCACCTCCATCTTGTCGGTTTGAATTTCTGGATCCTGTTTTTCCAATTTCATCAGGATGAACACTTTCAAGTGTCTTTGTTAGCCACTTCGGGGGACCTTTATGAGATGGTCCAGGCTGATCTTTTGATTGAGCTGGGAATGAATCAAGATTGAGTCTCCCAATTCTATCAATTACATCACTTAAAGGATCATCTGTTGTTGGAGTTTCATGTAGGAGAAATTGTTCTTCAGAAGAAGATTCCACATGTTGTTCTAGTACAGGAATCCCCCTTCAAGATGTGGAATCTGATTATCAAATTTTTGAAATGATTTCGTCTTTGTGAATCTATCCAAGTGATCAAGTTGCCGCTCCACAACATTGTCAGATTTGGATGATTCAAGAAAAATGACATCTCTAGATACAACAAACTTTTTATTTACTTCATCATAGAGGTGGTATGCTTTAGAGGTGTTTGAATACCCCAGGAAGATACACTTACGACTTCTAGCACCAAGTTTGTTTCTATGTACCTTTGGTATCAAAGCATAACAGGTGGAACCTAAGATCCTGAGATGTTTTACCGAAGGAACATGTCCATACCACAATTCATAAGGAGTCTTCTTTCTTATAGCATTAGATGGACATCTATTCTTTATATATGCAGCAGATAGAACAGTATCTGCCCAAAACATTATCTTTACATTTTTGAAGAAAAGCATGGATTGTACCATATTCAAGATTGTTCTATTCATTCTTTCGGCTACACCATTGTGTTGAGGATTATAAGGCACAGTTGTTTGATGTTTGATCCCATGTTGGCGAAGATAGTTTTCAAATTCATTTGATGTATATTCTTTTCAATTATCACTGCGAATAAACCCAATATGAGATTGTGCATTATTTTCAATCCATTTATGAAAATTCTTGAATGTTTGAAAAGCATCAGATTTGTTCTTCAATAAATAAACCCAACACATTCTGGTGTAATCATCAATAAATGTCATGATATATTTATTTCCATTTGCAGAAGGAACAGGTATTGGACCACATAAATCTGAATGAATGAGTTCAAGCTTCCTATGTGCTCTTGAATGTGAATCATGAAAAGACTGTTTGCTATGCTTTCCTAGAATGCAAGCATCACATTGCTTATGTTTCCTAGGAATTGTAGGCAAACCAACAACACCATTTTTCTTCAATAAGCAGAGACTGTCATAGTTTAAATGTCCAAATCTAGCATGCCATAATAAACTTGATCGAAGTGTACCTTCTTCATGATGAGAAATATATGAGAAATGATGTGCATGAGCAGAGGTTCCTTGTAGTTTGAGAAGCCTTTCTTCTTCTATTCCCCTCATGACAAGTGAGTCGTCAAATGCTTTTCTTACCTCAAGCTTGCCATCAAACATATGAATGGAGTGACCTTGCTGGTGGATGTGGACCAAGGACAACAAGTTTCTCTTGAGCTGTGGGAGATATAGAACATGATCTAGAAGAAAGTCTGGAAGACCAGGCAGTTTAAGCCTGATTGTGCCAAGCCCTGATGGCTTGATTTTTGACTGATCTACAAAGCATACTGCTCCATCAACATTGTCCGTGAAATCTTCAAAAAAGTCTTTCCTATGAGTCATATGACAGGTTGCTCCTGAATCAAGCAACCAATCATTTTTCGATGAAGCAAGTGAAGCATTGAAAAAATCTTCATTTACTCCAATGTTACATTGTGCATCAATATAGTGAGCGGATTCAGGTGCTTTACCTTTGTCCGTATCATCCGTTTTACCTTTCTGTTGGTTTCTTTTCTGCTCAATTTTGTCCCATGGTAGCTTGCATGTAGAAGCATCATGTGATCCATTTCGCTTGCAGCGAATGCAATGCAGATCTGCCTTTTCTCCTTGAGAATGTCTGCCCCCATGCCTCTGAAGTATCTTCCTCTTCCTCTTCGTCCACCTCTTCCTCTTGTAGAATCTTGAGCAGGATGCTTTTCTTTATGAGCAAGGCACACAGTCTCTTCAGAAGATTCAGGGTCTGTCTTCTTTCCAAAGGCTTTTTCTCTTTCAGCAAACTTTTTCACAAGAGAGTCAAATGTTATATCTTTAAGATTTCCATTTGCTTGTAATGACTCAAGATAATTGGAGTAATTAGAATAGAGTTCCTTGAGAAAAGCAATAAGAGGGATATCCAACTCAACCTTAGTGGATTTTATATCATGCATTATAAACTTTACTTCAAATGCAAGAGCAAGAGGATTATTATTTTGCAGTTCAAGAGTGAAGAGTTTAATCATGAGTTGGACTACCTCAAGTGCAGAATGTGAGTCATAGAGTTCTTTCAACTTTTGTAAAGCTTCAAAAGAAGTTGAATATGATGAAATATGGCGACTTACTTCTTCATTTACAGATGCTGCGATTAATGCATATGCTTTGCTGTTCTTGTTATCCCAAATGACGAGCTCTTTGTCTGATGTAGGCTGTACTGGGTCGTTGTCTCCTTCTTTGACACACACTCCCTTCCACAACTCATTGAAGATGAGGGTGTGTTTTATCATCCGGGACCATTCAGGATAGTTCTCCTTGCCAGTGAGAACTATTCCTACCATAGAGATGATTGAATGCATTCTGTAAAAAATACTTCTGCTGATATACAGTGAAATTGTACTCAAAAGGGCAAAAAAAACAAAAAATTCAAACACTTTTATGTACTGTTTCTTCATATCTCGTTTTGCTATACTTTTAGAGATACAATCCAAGACAATTATGGTTTTGGCATCCTCTCAATTTACATCCCAAATACGAGACCTTGGGAAAATTGTCATAAATTTTTGTCTGAGGATCACATTGAAATTTCGTAAAAAGTGGCAGAATGCAGACAGACTGTAGTTTGTTGACTATCATTTTCTGAACCTAAGGTCAAAACAGTGACACGTCGTACTTAGTACAAGTTCGCTCTACTGAACCATTCTATAATTAGGACATCACGGGAGATCGGGCATACCCCTTTCCTTGGGAATCCTGTCAGGCCAGGAGTAACTCCAGACTTGGCAGAAAAACTGATTCGTTTATTTCATTAGGTAGTTATTGTTATATACATGAATGTCACTGATCAGATCATCTTCTTGACAACTGTTCACATTCCAAATTCACCCAATCGCAGAGGATTAGGTGTCAACATTCCCCCCTTAATCTGAAGGGATGTTGGTGAGTCCAAGCATCATTCTGAATCTTTCAAGATTTTCTCTTCCAAGCGCTTTGGTGAAGATGTCTGCAATTTGCTCATTTGTGGAACAATGACGGAGATGGATTGTTTTTTCCTCAACATGATGTCGGATCAGATGATATTTAGTATTGATGTGCTTTGTACGATCATGGAGCTTTGGGTTCTCGGCCAACTTTATTGCAGAGGTGTTATCAATCATGAGTGGAGTTGATTGTACTTGTTTTACCTATAAATCTTCAAGAATTTTCCTGAGCCCCAAAATTTCTTTCATTGCTTCAGTTGCTGCCACGTATTCTTCTTTAGTTGTGGAATCTGCTGGAACTGATTGTTTGTTTGATCTCCAGGAGACAGCTCTTAATCCAAGACTCATAGTATATGCTGAAGTAGATACCCCAGTTTCTTTGTCTCCATCGAAGTCTGAATCAGAGTATCCAATCAAGCTGAAGTCGTCCACCTGTGTATACTTGATTCTGAGGTCTTGAGTTCCCTTCAAGTACCTTAGCACTCTTTTTGCAGCAGACCAATGTCCCTCACAAGGATTTTGCATGAACCTGGAGAGGATTCCAATAGTAAATGAAATGTCTGGTCTAGTAGTAGTGACGTAGATGAGACTTCCTACAAGCTGTCTATACTTTGTTTTATCCTCAAATTCCTTTCCTTCAATAGATGTGAGCTTTAAGTTTTGTTCCATTGGAGTAGAAAGAGGATTGCACTCTGTCATGCCAAATCTATTTAACAAATCTCCAATGTATTTCTTTTGAGAAAGAAACATGGATTTTGGATGTTGGGTTACTTCAATGCCAAGATAGTAATGAACATAACCCAAATCAGTCATTTCAAGACTTTTCCCTAATTCCTTCTTTATGGATGCAATGTAGCTTTCATTGTTCCCTGTCATTGAAAGATCATCTACATATACCACAAGATACACAACTGTTTTGCCAACTTTCTTGACAAATAAAGTTGCATCATCAAGATCAAAATGATTGAAGTTGAGTTTCAGAAGATGCTCAGTTAGTTTTTTATACCAGGCTCGCGGTGCTTGTTTGAGGCCATACAAGGACTTCACAAGTTTTCATACTTTATGTTCATGTCCTTTCATAGCAAATCCTTCAAGCTGGGACATAAGAGCATTCTATTTTAAATCTCCATTCAAGAATGCAGTTTTTACATCCATTTGATGGACTTTCCAATCGTTCTGAGCAGCTAGTGCAAAGAGTGTCCGGATGGTGGCCCATTTTGCTGTGGGGGCAAAAGTTTCCTCATAATCGATCCGTTCCTTCTGTGCAAAACCTTTTGCCACAAGCCTAGCTTTGTGCTTGTCAAGTGAGCCATCAGCTTTGGACTTGTTCTTGTAGAACCACTTGCAGCCAATTGGTTTGGTTCCAAATGGAGGATCAACCAGCTTCCAAGTGCCATTCTTTATGAGAGCATCATACTCCTTTTGCATCACTTCTTTCCCTTCATCATGAGAAGCAGCTTCTTTGAAGGAAGTTGGTTCAAAATTTGTACACAAGTTCAATTCACAGTCATAAGTAACATCCATATCAACAGGTGAATTAGAGTCGTCTACATCACCTCCATCTTGTCGGTTTGAATTTCTGGTTCCTGTTTTTCCAATTTCATCAGGATGAACACTTTCAAGTGTCTTTGTCAGCCACTTCGGGGGACCTTTCTGAGATGGTCCAGGCTGATCTTTTGATTGAGTTGGGACTGAATCAAGATTGAGTCTCCCAATTCTATCAATTACATCACTTAAAGGATCATCCGTTGTTGGAGTTTCATGTAGGGGAGATTGTTCTTCAGAAGAAGATTCCACATGTTGTTCTAGTATAGGAATCTCCCTCCAAGATGTGGAATCTGATTATCAAATTCTTGAAATGATTTCGTTTTTGTGAATCTATCCAAGTGATCAAGTTGCCGCTCCACAACATTGTCAGATTTGGATGATTCAAGAAAAATGACATCTCTAGATACAACAAACTTTTTATTTACTTCATCATAGAGGTGGTATGCTTTAGAGGTGTTTGAATACCCCAGGAACATACACTTACGACTTCTAGCACCAAGTTTGTTTCTATGTACCTTTGGTATCAAAGCATAACAGGTGGAACCAAAGATCCTGAGATGTTTTACCGAAGGAACATGTACATACCACAATTCATAAGGACTCTTGTTTCTTATAGCATTAGATGGACATCTATTCTTTATATATGCAGCACATAGAAGAGCATCAGCCCAAAACATTATCTTTACATTTTTGAAGAAAAGCATGGATCGTACCATATTCAAGATTGTTCTATTCAGTCTTTCAGCTACACCATTCTGTTGGGGATTATAAGGCACAGTTGTTTGATGTTTGATCCCATGTTGGAAAAGATAGTTTTCAAATTCATTTGATGTATATTCCTTTCCATTATCAGTGCGAATAGACCCAATATGAGATTGTGCATCATTTTCAATCCATTTATGAAAATTCTTGAATGTTTGAAAAGCATCAGATTTGTTCTTCAATAAATAAACCCAACACATTCTGGTGTAATCATCAATAAATGTCATGATATATTTGTTTCCATTTGCAGAAGGAACAGGCATTGGACCACATAAATCTGAATGAATGAGTTCAAGCTTGCTATGTGCTCTTGAATGTGAATCATGAAAAGACTGTTTGCTATGCTTTCCTAGAATGCAAGCATCACATCGCTTATGTTTCCTAGGAATTGTAGGCAAACCAGCAACACCATTTTTCTTCAATAAGCGAAGACTGTCATAGTTTAAATGTCCAAATCTAGCATGCCATAATAAACTTGATGGAAGTGTACCTTCTTCATGACGAGAAATATATGAGAAATGATGTGCATGAGTAGAGGTTCCTTGCAGTTTGAGAAGACTTTCTTCTTCTATTCCCCTCATGACAAGTGAGTGGTCAGATGCTTTTCTTACCTCAAGCTTGCCATCAAACATACGAATGGAGTGACCTTGCTGGTGGATGTGGACCAAGGACAGCAAGTTCCTCTTGAGCTCTGGGAGATATAGAACATGATCCAGAAGAAAGTCTGGAAGACCAGGTAGTTTAAGCCTGATTGTGCCAAGCCCTGATGGCTTGATTTTTGACTGATCTGCAAAGTATACTGCTCCATCCACATTGTCAGTGAAATCTTCAAAAAAAGCTTTCCTATGAGTCATATGACAGGTTGCTCCTGAATCAAGCAACCAATCATTTTTCGAAGAAGCAAGTGAAGCATTAAACAAATCTTCATTTACTCCAATATTACATTGTGCCTCAATATAGTGAGCGGATTCAGGTGCTTTACCTTTGTCTGTATCATCAGTTTTACCTTTCTGCTGGTTTCTTTTCTGCTCAATTTTATCCCATGGTAGCTTGCATGTAGAAGCATCATGTGATCCATTTTGTTTGCAGCGAATGCAATGCAAATCTACCTTTTCTCCTTGAGAGTTTCTGCCCCCCTACCTCTGAAGTATCTTCCTCTTCCTCTTCGTCCACCTCTTCCTCTTATAGAATCTTGAGCAGCATGCTTTTCTTTATGAGCAAGGCACATAGTCTCTTCAGAAGATTCAGGGGTTGTCTTCTTTCCAAAGGCTTTTTCTCTTTCAGCAAACTTTTTCACAAGAGAGTCAAAGGTTATATCTTTAAGATTTCCATTTGCTTGTAAAGACTCAAGATAATTTGAGTAAGTAGGATAGAGTGCCTTGAGAAAAGAAATAAGAGGGATATCCAGCTCAACCTTAGTGGATTTTATATCATGCATTATAGACTTTACTTCAGATGCACGAGCAAGAGGATCATTATTTTGCAGTTCAAGAGTGAAGAGTTTAATCATGAGTTGGACTACCTCAAGTGCAGAATGTGAGTCATAGAGTTCTTTCAGCATTTGTAAAGCTTCAAAGGCAGTTGAATATGACGAAATATGGCAACTTACTTCTTCATTTACAGATGCTGCGATTAATGCATATGCTTTGCTGTTCTTGTTATCCCAAATGACGAGCTCTTTGTTTGATGTAGGCTATACTGGGTCGTTGTCTCCTTCTCCGACACACACTCCCTTCCACAACTCATTGAAGATGAGGGTGTGTTTTATCATCCGGGACCATTCAGGATAGTTCTCCTTTCCAGTGAGAACTATTCCTACCATAGAGATGATTGAATGCATTGTGTAAAAAATACTTCTGCTGATATATAGTGAAATTGTACTAAAAAAGGCAAAAAAAAAAAAAATCAAACACTTTTATGTACTATTTCTTCAAATCCCTCCAAGGATCCTCATATAATATATCCACCATATTCCATATCTACAAACTCAGTTCATAACTCGTTCAAATGAAAACCATAATATATATATACTGGTTAATATAACCACAGTGCACATATAGAACACAGCTTTAGCGCACATATAAATCACCGCTTTAATATAGCCACAGCAACATGCATTAATTCAACACTCTATCTCAAATAAAAAGAACACCGCATACCATTATCAGCACCATTATCTCAGGCCACGGGTTATACAGTCCACAATTATATGTCAGGCCACGGTTTATATATAATATACAGTCCAGGTTATAACTCGGTCCATAGTTTAAGCACAATACAACTCAGTCCACGGTTATATCTCACGCCATGGTTATATCTCAGGCCACGGGTTATACAGTCCACAGTTATCTGTCAGGCCACGGGTTATACAGTCCACAGTTATATGTTAGGCCACGGTTTATATATAATATACATTCCAGGTTATAACTCGGTCCAAGGTTATATACAACCCAATTCAATGTTGCACATTACAGAGTATTAAACCAGGATATGAATATCAGACCAACGCACATATAAACTTCACCGCACACACCAGGAGTTTTAACCAATGCACAAATAATACGCACAGACACTCGGAGATTATTCAACACAAAATATAAACCATAGAGCCCCACATAATTTACTGCTTCATATTAGAGATTCAATGCACACCATTGTATTCAACGCTCCATTCCCACACTACAGTGTTGCATTCAATGTTGTATTTAACGGAGTTCAACCTACGCATTCAATACGACCTTCACCATAGTCCATTCATCACACAGAGACTATGAATCGATGCATAGAGATGCTTCAGTGTATTCATTGCTCGAACTATTCAACATACTCGCTGTTGTGTCAGGACAGAGGCAGTGGCAGCGCTATGTCAGGACAGAGGCAATGGTAGAGATGAAGGGAGTTACATCTATTTTTAGAACCTGGGAGCTCTGATACCATGTCAGGCTAGGAGTAACTCTAGACTTGGCAGAAAAACTGATTCGTTTATTTCATTAGGTAGCTATTGTTATGTACATGAATGTGACTGATCAGTTCATCTTCTTGATGACTGTTCACATTCCAAATTCACCCAATTGCAGAGGATTAGGTGTCAACAAATCCAATTGTGATCAGACTTGCGGTGTTAGAAAGAGGACATAGAGGGCTATAACATGCCCAAAAATCCCGCTATTGTTATTATTTTATCCTTACATTATTATTTTTATGTCGACTCTGATTATATTATGACCCCTTAGGCTCCTATATATAGAAAGAAGGTCTTGTCATTTGTATCATCCAAGAATTGTTCATTTGTGTAATGTAAAGGACGTTTCACCCTCGAAGAGGCTTATTTTGAAGGTGTTTATCTATCTTTTCTATGTTTTTGTGGGTTGGTTTCATAACATAGCTAGAAGGTCATTGAAGGTTAGCATGAATATGCTATAAATTTATCTCTTTACCGAAGATTGCTTCATTGCTAGAAGGCCTGTTCAGTACCCTGACGAAGTTGCTAGGGTACCATGTATGCATGGACCCACTGTCAGTGATCTTGTTCAGTATCCCAGCAGGTTTGCATACACCTCCCAGATATGTGTGAGATTTTGAACCCCTTATATATGTATTTTTGAAAATTACCTTTTATACCTTTAGTTGAGTGGAGCGGGGTGGTACTACAGGCAAAGTATTTTAGGATATAGATGAGACATTATTTATGATTCACCTCACTAGACTTACTTTCATCTACCAAAACAGAGGACATATATGTGGAGGGTATTGGAGAGATTCAAACCTCAAACTAGTAGCCATTCGTTCTTCTATATTGATGAACTCAGAATACTTGAATCATGATTCAATGTTGCCCATGAAAAATGGTTAATGTACGAGATACAATTACATATGTAATGGAATCCTTTTATAAAGGTAGAGTAAAAATTTACCCATATTGACCAACTACCGTAGCTTAGAAATATAATTTTTTCATATGAAATTTCCAAAATGTCATAAAAATAAACAAACCCAAACCACCAGAAAACTATGAAATCCTTATAGAAGTTCAAAGAAAAACTATGCAAGATTTAAAATCAAACCATTAAGCCTTGAAGGTCAAACAACACAAGGTAGAAAACTAAAATCTTTATCTTTGTTAAAATCAGTTGAGATAATGATAAGTATTTTGTCATAAGAGTGCAATTGATAAAGCCTTTGAGAACCCTAGCTAAAGTTACAATCATGTTCAAAATTTGCTTATGATAATATTACCAAAATATTTGAATAATTGCATTATGAAAGAATTTTTTTTTTTTTTTCGAAAAATAAGTATCTAAAGATAAAATCTTGATATCATACAACAAATAAAACAATTACCTCAATGATGACTAAAATTTGGGTTTAAAAACTTGTCATGATTGTTTTATTCATAATTTAAAATGATATAAAACTAAGCTATGCTAATTAATATTACTATTAGTATATACATTATGTACACTATTTGCAGGAATGAGACCAATTAAGTATAAGAAAATTTTCAGTGGAGTCATTCAATCAACTTTCTTCCTGCAACCTAAGATATAACATGCATTAGTAAAGGAAACGTAACAAAGATAAAAGAAATAAAAACATAATTCTGTACATCTACAACATATTACCAAAATATTTGAATTCTTGCATTATAAAACAAATAAGTAAAACAAAAAGTATCTAAAGATAAATGATTGAAATCATAAAAAAAATAAAACAATTACCTCAATGATGACTAGAATTTAGGTTTAAAAAATCATCATGATTTATTTATTCATAATTTAAAATGAAAACAAAATAATTTACGCTAATTAATAATATTGTTACTATATAAATTATGTATAATATTTTTAGGAATAAGAGCAATTAAGTGTAGGAAAATTTTCAGTGGAGTGATCTGTCAACTTTATTCCTGCATCCCAAGGTATAACATGGATAAGTAAAAGAAACAAAATAAAGCTAAAATAAATAAAAACATAATTCTATACATCTACTTCTAACAAGTTAAAAGAAATAAATTTATGTACAAGAGTCTTTCCTTGAAATGAATTCTCCAAGTTTTCTTCAAAAGGATCAATGAAATAAGGATGAACATTAACTAGTCCTTGAAGAACATTCTAAGGAGAAACAAAGGATAAGATTGGACGGTATAATATATCGGTGCATGATGAAGTGTGTGGAAAATTGTTAGTGGTATCTACATGGTTATATAATCTATTATCAAATTTAGAAAGAGAATTCAAAGACCAACCCTTGTTCACATCGTTGGATTTGTCGCTAGGAAGAAAAGGAAATGAAACTATACCATGACCACTTTCCATAGGACTATGCAAATGAGTTTTATTGGAAACTTTAAGATCATATGCATCAGAACATGTAAGGATTTTCTTGTCTATAGGAGGAACAGAAGGAATAGAAGAAGAATCCATTGATGAATCCAAATCTAATCCATTTCGTGTTGAAGGAAATTCTATGTCGTCATCATCAAGGTATTCATCATAAATGACCTCTCTTTCATGGAAATGATGTTATTGATTAGAGATAAAAATTTCAATGAAAGGGTAAGAAAGAGATTCATAATTATGATTTGTATGCAAGAAATCCTTCTCAGAGAAATGTGTACTAGTTGAGGGAAACTTTGCAACATAAATATCAAAAGAATTATTATTAGATGTACTATGATTTACAAAGAGGGTTGGGTACAAGAAGTAATGATTACCATAATATGTTATACTAAGTGTCTCCATATGATTTTCATCATTATGTTTGTGAAAAGCAGTCTGATTTGATTGTAAATCTTCTATTAAACGAATAGGAACTAGTAGTGAATCTACTTATGGAGAAGAACTAACACAATGCTCATTAGTCACATCCTAAGGTGTAGTTATTCCTAATGAACCTACATGAGGTTGATCAAAATCATTAGAAGATATTTCAAATATATCCTCAAACTCTAGATTCAAATTTCTATGATCATTTTGCGAAATGTGAGGATCAGTGAAGACAAGTCCTAGTGATTGCTAGTTTGAAAATTTTTCCAATTCATTCAAAGGTTCAATAGAATTAGGGAATGTGTCAAGACTAACTAATGGATTAGAGACTTACTGTTCATTCTTGTTGGATTTATTATGTTCATAAGAACAAGTAACAAAAAGTTGAAAACACATTGATAAATCCTCTTTTGAAGGAAGATCTTTGAGACATAATCTAAAACAAAGTGATTTAAATCTAGTGTATAACTCATTAATTGACTCATCTTTATTCATAAAAATATTTTCCATTTCTAAACACAAATTCTCATAATCATAGTTCTGATGAGATGACAAAAAAATTCTCATAAAGTGGTTCCAAGCATATATGTACTTAGCTGGTAAAGTATTGAACCATTCTCAAATCCATCCATGGAATGTGAGGGCAAAAGATAAGCAAATCACATCATCATCAGTAATATCAAAATAATTACATTTTTCCAAAATTTGACAAATCTGATATAAAGATGAAAACTCACAGCCAATGTCATATCTCAATTTAGACAAAGATTCAATCTATTTCTTGGGCATGCTTCTATTAGGTCCGCATGAGTTGAAAACATGATCCAAAGAAGCATCATATGAATGAGTCATGATTAAATTAAAACTTTTTTAGAATAAGTCTTTACAAAACTTCAATATCTGTGGCCCTCCCTCTAGTACAAAAAATGTTGATGGCTAGAAATGACCATATCCAATATTAAGGAGATCAACTGGTGAGGATCCCAATTAGATACCTATTAATTTGGTTTGGCGATTTTGACTAGTTAAATGGGTCTTTAGTTACCCTTACCCTAAGGCAAGCCTAAGGTAAATCTAGCCTAAGTTATCCTATATGTAAAGCTAGTTATGTACAATACTTTGGGTTTTTTTGTATATGTCTATGTTAGTATTCTAAAAATGGTAATTTCTTTCACATGACTAAAATTAGGGTTCTATCCAGCCACAAATGGCTTACTTCTACGAAAAGAGATTTAAAATAATGAAAAGAATTAATCTATATGCAAATGAGAGTTTAATCTAAGAAGCACGTGAATAAAAAGAAAACTCGTCTCAACTAAGAGAAGGCTATCCTTAATCTCAATCAAGAGCAAAGGTGATAAGAAAAGAGAAAGACTAAGATTGACTTTGGATTGAAATTTACTTGAATTCTTCAAAATAATTTGATACTTAAACCAATATGTAATGAAAATATCCCAATAATAGTTGTTCAAATATTACATCCACATACCCAAAATAATATTGCAAGTAAACTAATTCAAAGTAATATTTATGCTGAATTAAAAAAATAATTTATCTAACTCAATATAAACGAGAACAAGACAAAACTATCATGATTAACAAATAGTTATTAATTATTCAATCAAATGTACAACTATAATGATTAACAAATAGTTATTAATCATTCCAATCAAATCTACATGAACTAGATATTCAACATTGATTAAAACTAGTTAAACCAATTAAAGATAAATTTATGATGATGATGATGATGATGGTTAACGTCCACTGAGACCAAATTGGTCTATCGGACCTATAACTTTCTTAGTTTTTAATTATCTGGCTCCTCGTCTTTCTTGGCGAGATTGGTGCTGTAGCTTTCTTTTTTTCCTCTACGGTCTTCCAACTTCCTTTATCTTTCATCCCCTTCATCTCTTATGGTTCTTGGGACATTGGTGTCTTAGCTTCGCGATCTATTATGTTCGTCCTTTTGAAGATAGTCGGAGAAGAATTTTGGTCTAGGAGATTTGCTTTGCTGTTAAATGAAGACTTATTTTGTGCGGTCAAATCCTCATAATTGTTGATTTGTTTGGCGGGGCTTTCTCCCTGCCTGTCTTGAGAGTTGTTTCTTTCCTGCCCGATTTCTTGTGATTTAGAGTTTTCTCCAGAGTATTCTTCTTTGATGATAGTGTAGTGTTCTTTTTTGCTCCTTCCACCATGTAGATCTGTGGTGGTTGTTTCTAGCAGAATTTTTCTGGGAGGCTTTTGGGAAATTTTTGACTGGATGCCCTGTCTCAAAGCAGGATCGACATCTGAAGAGGACACTTTTGTAATCGAGTTTGTGGTTCCACACATAGTCTTTACTTGTTAGGTTTATTTTAGGTGGGAATCCGGCGCTGAAATCCATTTCCAAACAGATGCACGTATAGGTGGTTCTTGCATATTCCTCTATTTTTGGGCACCTACAGTAAAATTTCCCAATTGCATCTCCAATGGCTTTTAGCGACGAGAGATTCCAAAGATGCAAAGGTAGGCTTGGCAGTCTCACCCAAACTGTTGTTGAAGTTATGAATGCTATAGAGGGATCGAATGATGGGTTCCATGGCTTCATGAATAGGCCTGATTTTTCCCAAAACCAAGAGGGTGGAATCTAGAATACATTGTCTGCTTTCAGGATTTTCAAAATCTACTATAAAGAAACCCCTAGCACAGGGGTAGATATTAATTTCATCAGAAATGACAGGCTTCCATACCTCCGAGATCCAGTTGTGGAGAGCTATTAGTCGTGGCCAAAAACCATTGAACCGGCAGATTAGGGCACTTTTGGAAAACTTCAAAGCCTCATCGAGTGAGGCCTGGACCACCTGGACAGTGGGAGCTGGGGCTTCACTGACGATATGGGCAGGAGCTTGCCCTCCAGAAGCGGATGAGCCAGCAGCTATTTTCGCGAAGCTGGGAGCCATATTTTACTTGCCCGTAGAACCCAGCCGCAAAGAAATAAAGCAGAATATAAGATTAGATTTAGATCTCGTTGCAGAAGATTAGATCTAGAACCTAGCCGCCTAGATCTAGATCTAGCCACAGAAGATTAGATCTAGAATCCAAAATGTGCAAAAAAACTTATTCACTCTCAAAAATGGTAGATCACCTCACAGTGTAAGCCAAAATGGTAGATCGCGGCAGATCGAAAATCGTAGATTATATATGATTATTAATAAATTTGAGAAAATATGGCAGAAAATTTCTTGCAGGAGCGCTCAGTTTCCGTGGCTAAAATGCACACTTCAGATCCGCAGCACAGAAACAATATAATAAAATATTATATTACCTGTCCCGCAATGCAGAAACACTTCAGATCCACAGCGCAGAAAACCGAAGATAGGAAACACTTCAGATCCGCAACGCAAAAATACTATACACCAGATCGCAGCGCAGAAGATAGGAAATACTTCAGATCTGCATCCCAGAAATATGATCCGCAGCACAGAAATACTACACACCAGATCCGCAGTGCAGAAGATAGGAAATACTTCAGGTCCGCAGTGCAGAAATTACTTTCATCATTTTCTGATACACTTACCTGTCCTGCAGCGTAGAAATACCATTAGTATAAAGCAAAACCAAAATTAACAATTGTGTTCACTCTATTTATATTAACAATAGTGTTAACTCTATTTATACTAACGGAGGTAAAAATAAATTGAAAATAAGTTCGCAAACTAAACGACAGTGCTAAAAAATTTGAACTTATAGTCATTAGCTCCACATGCTTTTACACATGTACAGTCCTCTGGTTCTCTAACTTATTCATCAAACACTTGATAGTAGCGTTAAGAAATTTCCCTCCAGAGATTAAGAAACAAAGCCATCCTACACACAGGTTTCACTAGGTACAATAACTGCAGAGTGCAGGGTTTATAATAATATAAGAGTGCTCTCCTCCTACAGTCTATGCTCCGGTTTCTGGAACTCCTTTGACAATATAAAAATGACCTTTTTATAATAGTACATAATAATAAAATATCCTTTCCTCTCGAGATCTCTTAACCAATAAACCAATCCTCTCTAGAAGGGAGGAACATATTGATTTAAAATTGGAAAATCAACATTTTATCGATGGTCTTCAGTGTTCCTCAACAAGTTTGAATAACTCAGCGTTTGTCAATTTGTTGGGCTAAGCGCTCCTACGGGACTGTATTGCTTTGATGCCTAGAAATTCATTTCATTTGCACCGAGATTCCAGCGTAGCTTCATTCACCAGACAAAAAAAAATTAAATGACAGTTAAAAAAATCATATAAATTTATATCCTCATTTTGGTTATGCTCGTCAACTTTTTCCTTGTGCAAAATGAAAAATCTTTATGTTTTGGAGTTATAAAACATGTGTATTCATGTGCAATGGGATTTTATTTTATAGTTTTTGTTCTCATATGTGCAAATTTCATGTCTATTAAATTTATATTATACTATTTACAACCTACTTTCAATCTAAATTTTATTTGATATTAATTCGTATCTTTGGCATGAATTATAAGTTTAGCACATAAGACTAAATCAATGTGAATTATATAACATATTTAGGCCGATAGGCCTTCCTATGCATCAACAATCATCAACCCATTTACCCTGCTCTGTTTGATCAGGTGAGACACTTTTAATCGTTGATTTGAAGTGTGGTTTCTGCAGCCGATTTTACAGCCAGTTGTTACGCATTTTACGTCATATTTCCAGGACACCACTTGGGTGTAGCACAATCCCTAGTCTAGGTGCATGCACTTGCCTGCACAAACTCCTCCCTCTGCATTCAACACTACCCTCACTCCCTTCATTGCTTTTCCAACCTCCCAAACCCTCGTCATTGGCGGTCCAGGAAAATGTGAAGCACTGATGCCAATAAGCCTCTCAAGATCATTACAAGAGCTGATGACTTCGGTTGCACACTCAAAGATTCCCTTATCCAACACCTTCGATCCATGCCTGGTTCGACACCCCTTTCAAGGCCCCCAGCCCTGCTAGCAAAGGGAATCCATGGCTACCTGAGATCACTGGCTCTTTATAAAATTCCTTACAGGAAATGCCCAAAATACCATAACACAACACACCTCAATCTGAATCCTCCTGTGCTCTCTCTTCATTAAGCAAAACGAGAAACTTCCGGGATGTGGATATCATGCCCAGGGGATCCTTGAGCATCATGCAAGAAAGCCCTATTGTTGCCATTGTTAATTTCAAGGCAGGAAGTATCGAGTCAGCCCATCACCATACCTTTGGGCATGATCTTCTTGTGGTGTCTGGGTCGAAGAGAGTGTGGAATCTCACTAAGAATCAGTGCTTCAATTTGGTCCCCGGGGATTATCTCTATACTCCTGCACCATTTATTGCACTACAGGAACCATAGAGGTGATTTCATCCTCTCCAACTCATCTTAGTCGCCTTCTATGAGTCAGGACATATAATGAATGTATATGGATCAACACATATCATGAATGTCTACTAAGGTGGCATGCAGGTTTTATAAGGGTTGCCTTTTATGATTCTGAGAGATTTTTGAATATCTTGCTCACCTACCCTTATCATTGTCCTCTGCCATGCAGTAAAGTGTTCAAAGGGGTTCTTCCTGATGGGCCATTTGTGGCAGTTAAATCACTAAAATCTTCTAGAGAAGTAGAGCAAGAACTTCTTTTGGAAGTTGAAATTACTACTACCTTGCAGCACAAGCACATTGTTTCATTAATTGGTTACTGTGTTGAAGAGAAGGAGTACTTTTTGGTCTACAACTTGCTACCGAGAGGAAGTTTGGAAGAAACTTTTTACGGTATGTAGTATGCCAATTTTCATGTATTTACCATGTTACGTCCTTGGATATTTTTATTATTTTTCAGTGTTAAGTGTTGTTCCCAGTTCTCAGAAAAAGTTGGGTTACAGGAGAGAATGACAAGCCACAGGCTCACTAGAAAGATAGGTTGAAAGTGGCCACTGGAATTGTTGAAGCTTTGACTTATCTGCATGAAGGTTGTTCTCATCCTTTCATCCATAGAGATGTGAAATCATCTAATATTTTTCTTTCTGAAAACTTTGAACCTCAGGTATCTTGATCTTTGTGAGAGAAACAAGTTCTCAAGCTTCTGTTGAATTGTTTGTATTTTTTGGTTGGAGATGTTATAATAATATTTGATTGACCATTAACCAGCAAATCATCTTTCCATGGATCATTAACTAAAGATAAATGTGAATAGTTGTCAGATTTTGGGCTGGCCAAATGAGCTTCAACAGCATCTGCATATATCACATGTAGTGATGTTGTAGGTACATTTTGGTTAATATCCATTTCTTTCTTTACACCAGCTCTTTCCTTAGGAAAATAAATGTCCTTTATAATCAAGACTTCATAAAACTAGCTGCTATCATATTTAAGGTATCTTGCTCTAGAATATTTCATGTATGGCAAGGTTAATGAGAAGATGGACGTGTATTCCTTTGGAGTAGTTCTTCTAGAGCTAATAACTGGAAGAAAACCAATCAATGACAAGACTACCAAAAGCCAAGTACAACATGTTGTCTAAGACAGGGAACTTAGTTTCGACCTCGAATGAACATAGTAATTACTCTTATTCTCTTTAGTTTCGTATATATGTTTCAGTTTCTGATCTTATGTCAAATTTAGTTGCTTGAAGATGTTTCCTTTCTTGTGAGGAGTTACTTCTAGAATTGTTTTTGCCCATAATGAAGAATGGCACATGAAATATCGAGTTGATATCCTTATGACTTAGAGTTAGGGGTGTTTAGATCTAGTTTTTAGGGTTGTAATATAAACATTTGTTCAGTAGTTCAATTTGTAAAATTATCACCCTTAAACAGGTTAGCCATGAATGCTGATGGTGGATTATGGAAAAATATTCAAAGCCTCAATTGCTAATAATCTCTTTTTCCATTAATGAAATATAATATTCTTTGAATATTAGCAAAAAATATTACATCATATCTCAAACCAAAGCTTCAGTATGCAAATTACCCCTCCCTGAATAGGCAAGAAGAGCCAACATATCTGCTTTTGCTCCAATATCAAGAGAGTATATATCTCTCCTGAGAATCACTATCCTGGCTGAAATCTCGATTGCAAGATCTAAATTGAAAGTTTTGGTTTCCCCAAATAAGGTGGCTTACCTTTGCATTAAACTGGCTTTGTGAAATTTCAAACAATGGATAAATGTTAATGTAAGAACATGAACTTATTCTTCCTCATTGTTTGTGTGTAACTTAGTATTGCAGATTTTGAAATTACTATGAGGAGCAGGAGATGACCTACCTTATTAGACCAAGAGGCAATTGACAATGTCCATGGAATTAGATGAATTGATTGAGGATGAATCTGGAGCAAACTTTGGGAGTTGTGACATACAAACTCATCTATCACTTGCAATGCTTGGAGTTGATGATGATTTGGTATCAAACAGTAATCCAGATCAAAGTGTAGATCTTGTACATGAGAGCAAAACCTTGGAAGATTATTTCTATGGATGTTACAGCCGTTCAACAAGCTTTGATTGATTTAAATCTACTTCTCTGAGCTTCATAATCTTTCTTACTCCTTGCTTCTGTAAAAGCTTCAATATTATATACTTGGTGTATTATTGTGAGCCAATGTCACTACTTAGTTGTGTTCAATTTCAATCACTCTGCATATTGGCTGAAGCTATGTCTGAAGTTGAGTGGAGTCCATGTAAAATCCCTTGCCAATTCCTTGTATAAATGTGAAAGCCATTAGTGGTCACTCCTTTTACTGACCCACTGGTACTCACTAGAGCTGAAAAATTTCTTGTCCTTGCCTTTGGGGTAATTGTATGTATGTGGAAGGAAAAGCAATTATGATATGCTATTGATTTACCAAACCATTGTTATGTACTTTTTCAGGTCTGAAGATGTGTAACTTGTGTTTTAGCTTGGTACATTCTCTTGTATACCATTTTACTTTGAACTTGTCAATATCATAAGCCTAGTAGCGATTTAAGTGTATGTTTGCATGGAAAAATTGCATTGGGCTTGAACTTTTCTAAAAAATTAAGTTGTATTTAAAGAAATATGGTGTCCAAAAAGCATAGAACTCCAAACATCAAATATCTTTGCTCCTTGTAGGCTTGAACCAACATCTCTTCTAGAGAAATTCAAGAATTATAATATAATAATCCTATCAACCTCTCTTTGTGCCTTTTGGGACAATTGCTAGTATATAGGAATGTGTCTCAGGTTCGTTGTTTACAGTTTGAGTTAAAAATTCACAATATAATTTATCCTCAATGTAGAACAATGAAATGAGTTGTATTTTCACATCTATATATATATATATATATATATATATATATATATATATATATATATATATATATATATATATATATATATATATATGACATAATGATTAATATACAGTTTATTTTAAATGTTAATTAAATAATGAAATTTATTGATATCTAATTTACACATTTATATATAGATATACGTTAATTTAAATCTCATTTTTACATGTGTACATTATATGAAGGTTATATTAGAGATAAGGTTGAATCAAGATCAAAATAACTAAAATTTATCACATCAAGCCAAATTGCATGGGTGATGAATTTGATCCAAGACCCCAAACAAGAGTAACTTGAAAGAAAAGATCCATCGAACAATAGTGTTGAAATAGCAAATCAAATTTTGAACTCATGAATGGGTGCACCCAAATTAAGTAAAATCCATATCGTTGGAAAGATGCTAGAGAACTAGAGGTAATTGAGTGAAAAAGAATAAAAATACAAGAAAGTAAAAAAAATTGAAGCAAAGTGAGGCAAGTTGACAATGACATTAACTAAATTAAATGGAGAGGCCCATAAGTTTCAAAAACAGGTTCGCATGGCTTGTACATGGCACAAAATTGATGCAACATATGGTCAAGTTACTAGAAGAATAGCTTTTTCATACATAAGCTAGTCATGGTTCTTTTTTTAATCCATAAATGCATTTATGAAATATACAATCAGGAGTTTTGGGCAAGTGAATTATTTTTAGTTTAAAGACTCAAAAAATGTTATTTCAACCCTAGAATGTGAGACTTTAGGTTTTAACTGCCAACTATTATGTAGAAATAAAAACTTGGACCCAATTTTCTTCATAAGAATGGATGGATTATAGAGTTTTACATTTTCTAATTCACTATTGAGTATGTTTACATGTATGCTAGTAGATCTAGTATGCAAGCATTGTTTCCTTCCTATCCACATCTAAAGGAATCCTAGTCCCTACAACCTTTATTCTTTCTAATGTAGATGTACTTGGTCTCCAATATTGAATATTTCCCTTCCTTGTGATGGTTACAACTCACCCTATGGTTCTCCTATGATTCTTTAAGTCTCTCATGAATATACAAATAGAAAGTCTTGATTTTATCTACCTTTTATAGATGTGTGAGGCTGCCTCTCTTTCTTTTTCATTCTATCCATATAGAAAAAATCAAACTAACGATGAAAAATATTCAAAACATGCTTCAAAGAGGACTCACTAATCAATAGTAGAAGCATGGAATTTTTTGTTTTATGAATGTTGAATGTGATCCTTGTTATAGAATCAATACCAATTCTTACACCTTTAGAACCAACTAATAAGACTTCTCTATTGTAATTTTTGTAACTTACATAAGCTTGTTTCTCTTTTAGAGAATGATAATATAATCTAGTTAAATACCTCCAAACGTCTTGATTTAAATCTTTTTCATGTTACCATGTGTTGACAAATTAATACTTCGTTTGTTTTCTATTGTACACCCCCATTTTGTGTTTTGATTCTATATGTACATTATCATTGTATGATTATACTCTATAGGGAGAGCCATGTTTCTTAACTTTGATATCATCTTGATCTACCCTATAAATGCTTGATTTCCCTTTTGAAATATATCTAAATGTGTTAAAAATCCATCTAAGATGTGTTTTTTCCTTTCAAATTTGCATTAGGAAATTCCATCCTATGAAGACCTTTAGTTTTCTCAAATTGAAAGTACCTTTAACATTTATATCCATTCCCCTACCTTTCCATCTCATGGACACTAGGACACAATTTATAGTATTTTTTCATTCACTATTAAGCTCACAATTTGTCTCATAACATCTCCTTCTTCTGCTACTTCATGATTCTTTATTTCTAATTTTGATTCACTAATTTATGCTTCACAAGTTTTTTGTTAATTACCCATTGTATCTATCATTCTCTATGGTGATTCCAATATTCTATTAACTATCATTCAACCACATCTTTGTATCATTTATAACGATGTGAAATTTACAATACTGTAAAAACTCTTATCTTTTCTTAAGTGTTTTTCTTTCGTAATTGTAACCTCATTCAATATCAAAAAACACACTTAAAGAAGATTGCTCATAATTTTCACTAGTTCCTTTCTCAAATAATAATCAGACACAATTAGATACACAACCTAAAGAAAATGTATTTTCAATAATAAGAATTGAAGATACTTCTAATTATAAATGTATGGAGATCGAGATTGTTTGTTGATTTTTTTTTTCAAGGAAAAAAGTAGCATTTTCATTAGATAAACTAGAAAAGGGCTAGGTACAGACAATCTTGTAGAGCAAGCTCTCATAAATATTCATTGTTTTGAACTGGAGAAGGACCTTATTGCTACAAGCTTTATTTACTTTTGTACATAGCCTATACTGTAAACTTTCCAAAAAAACCCCACCATATTCTATAGATTGACAAAACACAGATATAACTTAAAGGAAACATCTACCCATGGTTACTAGTGTCAATTTCTCCACAAGCTTCTTTCGCAGTCATAACCTATTCTTCAACATCTTCCACCCGAGGTTCCAGGTCGTGCACAACAACAACGTCCGCAACACCTTCAGCATAAGGGACAATGTCATCCCCAAATCCAAAAACATATTTTAACACCCCCAATGTTGTAGTCTCTACTTTAATCTCAATGTTCTACACCTTTTGTTACAGAATCATCACATGTATGCAGAAGATCCCTATAGTTTTTTTTCCATTATTCACATGACTTTTCTGAGGCCCGACAATAGGGCGTACAAAATCGCCATGTTCTTATTAATCTCTTTAATAATTTCTTTTACAACCTTCTTGTATGAACTGTCAATCAAGCCTTCTATATTATCGGAGTGTCCTGAACTTATTCTGCTACCATTTTCATTACTTGTTGAAGCCATCTTCGTGATGATTCTACCTTGTATTGACAAAAACTTGTGATCTACCGATCACAAACAACTCCTATAAATAATGGTTTGGTTAATTCCGACATTCCTTCCCATCTTATCCTTCGTAAATGAAAAGCGATTTTGCATCACGACATAGTAGTTAACCTCCACCTCCTCCACCATCAAACTAGAGTTGAGCGAATTGTGATGGTACCTACCTACCCCATGAATGGAACTCTATTAAAATACAACGTAAATAACTAACGATGCATCGATCAATTGTCACAGCACATAACCTTTGATATACATTTCCCAAATGTTATGAAACCAGCTCACAAAAAGATAGAAAAGATAGATGAACGCCTTAGAATTTAGCCTCTTCGAGGGGGCAAGCTCCTTTATATTACAAAAATGAACAATTCTTGGATGATACAAATGACAAGACCTCCTTTCTATATATAGGAGTCTAAGGGGTCACAATATAATCAGAGCGGACATAATAATAATAATGTAAGGGCACAATAATAACAATAGTGGGCTTCTATGGGGCACAATAATAACAATATGGGGAGTACATGGTCACAAAAATATAATAAGGGGGTTGTACTAATAACAATAACGGGTTACACTAGTAGTATAGGGACTTAACATGCCCCTCTGCTTCGAAAAGTGTTGTCGTCAATGCTTGAGTAGTTCTTGATGCTCCTTTGTAAAATTCTTGTCCTCCCATGTGGAATCATTAGCTGGTAAGCTCTTCCACTTGATGAGATAGTCTAAAATTGATCAATTTCGTAACTGTAGGATTCTTGTTTCTGTGACTGCTCTAGGCTCCAATATGATTTTTCTATGTGTATTTATTTACCTTTGAAGTCCTTACTCTTCATCATTTCCATGGAATTTTTAAATTTCCTCGTGAATGTTATTACTTCTTCTCTACCTTTATGTGAATCTTAACCATCTTGCCCTTTCACATCCATCTGCTTTTGTTTTCCATGTTACGGTACTTCTTACTCAGACCTTTTTCCTATCCACCCGACACTTCATAATTACTTTCCAAATTGTTATGCCTTCCTGCCCATAAATTATTATGTGTTGTAAGTGTAGATATGCATAGTGTTAGTTATATAGATATGATTCAAAGGGTGTTTAAATTAAAGTCTGTGACCGAACTACAATAAAAAAAAGCTACGAGTTGCATAGGAAAAACATTTAGTGTAATATTTTTTAAAAATAATTCATATTAATAATATATGAAATTTTATTTACATATATTTAAAATATAAAATATATTATTTTTTTAATCATATAATTTTATTTTTATTTTAATATAGAAAAGATTAAATATTTTTTTTATAATATAAACAATTTAAATTTTGTCGGATCGTATAATTTACGGGAATTTGAAATTTGAATTTTACACTTTATATATTGCTTCATAAAAAAAGTAATCACCAATTTAATTTAACTATATATATTTGGCAAAAAAATAAATATTTCAATTTCATATATATATCAAAATTATTTAAATGTATTATTATTTGTAATTTTTGTAAGAACAAAACTCTGACAACTCCACTAACATAAATCATCAGTTAAAAAAGTGAACTCCATGATACATCATGCTTTATAATCTACACATTCATATATAGATATATATATAAAACTATTATTTTATATATCTATCTATATCTATATATAGAAACTATTATCTTATATATCTATCTATATCTATATCTATATCTATATATTATTTTATTTTATTTTGAATTTTAATTTCATTTTGATTTTTTTATCATTTTTTAAAATTTATCTTTTACTATTACTATTATTATTTTTATTTTAACTACTGAGCTAATTTTCAAATACGTTAATCTTCACAAATTTCTATAATTTATGATCCATGACTCTATTTAGCTATTCTGAGCAATGACTTCTCTCAAGCAGGAAATAGTCTATTTTCATTTTGATATTTTATCCAACGAAAATATTATTACCGTGTTGGGGTATTTTACTAGACATTTTCCACCCATGTTGGGAAACGCTTATGCATTTCCATGCGAAGATAAGCATGCCTACACTTTTTCTATTTTACTCAGTAAATGAATGTCTTAATAATATTTTTAATTTTATAAATATAAAAGTGTACAAAGTTTATAGTTATAATTATTTTAAATATATAAAAGTTATATACTTGTTTAAACATAATTAATATATAATTATATTAATTTTGTATCTAATCGAAAAGTTTTAATTTCTTTAAAATTTATGTAACTTCAAATTCCATATATATATTTGCTTTACTTAATATTATTTATTTATCATTTTCTGTCCGTACTGATTTATAAATACATATAAAACTAAGCTTTAAAAATGAAATAATTATGTGTATTTTTTTTTTTAATATTTTGGATCAATTATATAATTTATTTATGATTATTATTATTAGTGTTGATTAGAGAAATCTATTGTTATATTAACATTAATTTATTTAAAAAAAAAAAATTAAAATATCAATGTATATATATTTATGAGATTACAACTTTTTTTACAATTTTTTATTTGTTGTTTTTATTTCTAATAAAATTGAATTTATAGGTTTATAAATTTGTTGTTTTTATTTCTAATAAAATTGAATTTATAAGTTTATAAAATAAATATCTTTATATGTTTATGGAAAGACTTTTTGGCGTAAATCATATGATATTTCATTTGTCCACTCTTTCAAACCAACCAGTGTGGTTCATTATCAAGATAAGTTGAAGTATCAGATTTAGCTTTGCATATTAAATATTCAGAGCAGAATATCCAACAGCTATATTTCTTGACTAGGTAACGGCTATATTGTCTAACGACTAAGTTTGACTAAGAAACGGTTAGATGGACTGGATTAGGAGCATAACCTTTACTTAATTAAATAACTTAATTTAGTTAGTTATATTCTTATTAAAATAAAAATAAAGGGACCATTTTATAAACTTATAATTAAAATAAATTAATTCAAATTAATATTTAGTTATAAAAGTTATTACATATATAAATATTGGAGTGATTAGTAGTTAGTTATAAAAGTTGTTAAATATATAGATGTTAGAGTAAATAATAGTTAATTATAAAAGTTGTTAAATATATAAATATTAGAATAATATATAAATAGTTAGTTATATTCTTATTAAATATATTATTTATGTTTAATGATATAACTAGAAAATCAACTTAATTTTATACTTGTTGTTTTAATTTTTTACATAATTATATTATTTTATACTTATTCTGGTTTATAATCTTTTACATAATTATATAATTTAAGTTTTAAATTAAGATTAATATTATGATATTTTTGTTACTCCAAAACTGTTTCCTTTAACTTATGTGTTATTTAAAAGTAATATTTCATTATTAATGGATTAAAAAATTACATTTAACAATAAAAAAACTACAAAATTATATATATATATATATATATATATATATATATATATATAAATACAATGGACATGTCCATGATAAACAACAAAACTAATTAAAAAAACCTTGCATTGAGTGATAAAATGATAACTCGTAAACAACAAATCTAACTAGATGAATATTAGAATGTTGACCTTACTATTTCCCAATTTTCAATGTAAGAAAAATTTAGAGGATTGTCTTGTGGGAAGACATGTTTCAAGTCACTTTCTATTCTTAATCATTATTTTTTTATATGTAATTTATACAAATGAAGGGTTGGATTTATACACTTGCCAATTCTATAGATAAATTAACACAATTAATTTATTTTGTTATTGTTTTTTATATGAAACATAAAACCTAGGGGTGTAATATAGATAATGCCAATAGACTTATCAATGAAGATTTACAATATAAACTTGCTTTGCTAAGTGATTACTAAAAGATGAGAAGATTTTATGGAAGATAAGAATAAATTGATGATTATACACACACTCTTTGTTGTGATAGGTACATTCTTTGAAAGAGGAGAATACTAAAATTCTTACCAAGGTACTATCTTCTTCAAACTCTTGATTCTATTAACATCAATATAATTTTAGGTGTAGGATCTCAATAAGATGATATATACATAACGTCATGGTCATGTCACAGTTGATTACCAAAGTCGATGCATCTACTTCTGGGGCAATTTTATTTGTTAATGCATCCATGACAAAATCTCACTAACTTATGGGGTATGCTACTCAACGCCTTTGTTTCTTTCTATCTTTATCCTATTTTATAATTTATTTGAGAGCCATATTGAAAGACTACCTTATGAGAGTATGTCTACCAGTCCTTATTGTTATAGACATATTTGGGCACTGCAACCCCAAACTCATATGTCCATAAAGCAAGGGCTCTTTAGTCCCCAAAAGTGTTGTTTCATACCCCAAAGTGTCGTGGTCAAATGATTACATCATTTCCCAGAAGTTCCACCTGGAAAACCACTCAGAGGAGGCGAAAACTCGACCATACTGACTGCTTCATGGTCAAGGTGTGATGCATACTGGCTGCCACACTAGCCAGGTGCGATGCATACTAAAATGGCCTTCTGTAGGGTGCGACGAGCGAGAATAGACAAATGGCAGAGACAGTTTTCTAAGTGGAAGCTCATGGAATCTTCCAGAAACTTCTCCTATGACACTTGCCTCTCTGAATTCGCCCAAGGATGAGTGAGAGATCAATGAAATCTCCAAGTGGAACCAAGAACTATCAGTGGAATGACACTAATCAAGAACCCAGAGCTGACTCACACCCTTGCAAGACATCTATAAATGGATCCCTCATCTGAGAGATATAGAGGCTGGAATTTTGTAATTTGTAAGGAAGTTTTGTTGGTTTATCTTTGAGAAAAGACATTGTATTGTTGGGTGATCTTTCTTTTCACGAGATGAAGAGGGCTTCTATGCTAGGAGGATGGTGCTGGATCAAAAAACTGGGTTGTAAGCCTCTCTTCTACTATTAATGAAGTTTTTGAGTTTTCCTCCATATAATCGTGTCTTTGTGAATCTTATTGTTTATGAATACAATTGTATGGTCAATGTGTTTTTGATTCTACATTGTTTATGATGTTTTAGATAGAGATGCTTTGATGGTTTTCTATTACTTTGACTCTACAGGTACTCTTTGAAGTGGGACAAGTAGGAGAGAAGTGGCAAATTCTATGAAGGGAAAGAGAAATCAAGCAAGGATCGAAGTGGAAGATCCGGGTTGGTCCTCTTTTCTTCCCTCTTATCTATTACACTTAAAGGAAATCTCGAATTGTTTTGATTGTTTGTTTCTAAGGTAGCTACCCATCTTAGTGGGACTAGCAGTTCAAATCGATACTAGTTTTCCCTGAAACATAATGGTGACTCCACTGGGGATCGAATAGTTTTTTTTGTTTGTTTATTGTTTTCTTTATAAACTACATACGGAGATTGAAGTTAGCCAGCTAGCCTTTGAAACACCTTTGCTATGTAATTGTGAAGTAGATGAATGCTGCTTCAGTCAATCTCCAAGATGGTTTATGAACTGAACATCTAACTTACAAGCATTCTAAGCACCCTTGCGGTAGCTCATAACCTCATAAGATCATACCATTATACTTTGTTTTTACTGTCCATCATAACTCATCCTATATCACTAAACTTAGCTACAAATTTTGAGCAAAAACCAAGCTCAATTTCGCTCCCTAGTCCATTGCACCATCTGTAACTGGCAGCTTGTATGCATCACACCTCCCACATGTTGCAGGTGAGATGAATCCCTATTTCCCTTAAGGACATGTGCGATGATTGAGTGATATTGTTTCTCTCTTTGAAATTTGGTTTTTCCTCCTTGTTTTCAGCTCTATTTAGTAGTTTTGTTGTTCATGGTCAATATCTCATTACTGAAGCCTCCTTCCTTTACATTATTTAGCCTCCATTAATTAGGATTCGTAATTTCTTTTTATGTATTTATCAATCATTTATAGTCCTCCTTTGTCAAAAGTAGCTTAATCGAACTATCATTTTTGATGCAAAAAGTGTAGTAACTGTCATTTTAAGCAAAAAATAAGAGTGTCATAAAGTTTTCCTCCTCTAGATAGTTGATTGTACTTTTTTCATTGTATTTGATGTGGATTATTAGTATTTGAAGTGTCGAAAGTAGTTTTCAGTTCGAAATCAAAAAGTGTCATTTTAGTCTTCCTTTCATTTTGAAAAGAAATTGTTAAAGATGTCACTTTGAAGAAAATAGTTTAGTGTACTTAGTTTTCCTTTCTGGCATTCTCACATTAAGGAAACGAAAAGCAAATACATGCATTTGCATTTGCATTTAGATTGTGTGCGAAAGATGATTTAGGAAAAGTGCATTTAGTGTGTTTTCTTTGCTCTATGTTGAAAGAATCGTACTCTTATTTCCTTAGTAGCTAGGATTTTCATTGCTAAAACAAAATAAACGACTGTTTATCATTTTACATTGCATATTTAGCAATTTTACATCTACATCATGCGGTGAACCTTGAAAGAAAAACTTCTAAGAAAGATCAAATCTAAAATAAATCTCAATGAACATAAAAACGCTTTGGAACCTAACACAACACATCTATAATTCTAGGCTAGAGACATGTTTTGGCGTCGTAAAACTTGGTAACTACCGTTTTCATTGAAGGTTGGGTGATTCCTACTCTTCGATACGACAAGTGCCAGTACGGACTTGTGCTCCCCATACTGTCGAGTATATATTGGGAGACCACTATAGGCTTATACCCTTTATCCTTAGGAAGATGTGTTTGCTTCCCTATTGATCACAATGCACTAAACACAACATTCAGGAAGATTGACTACCGTACATAAGTCCTTGGTATTTCTCTATCGTTTATCACCAAGGTGTATTTAGTAGTTTTGTGATTGGTTTGGTAATTCCTCTGTCTAGATTTCCAGAGTAGTCACTTTCGTTCCTTCTTGACTCTTTAAAATAAAAGGCCCATCTGAGCACTTGTCACTTTAGGCTCATTAAAAATCGAAGGCAACTAGAGTCACCTTTAGCTTTTTCTCGACTCTTAAAAATTGAAAAAGAAAAGTTGCGTCAAAGTGTCTTAAAATTTATTTGAATCGAAATAACGTTTTCCCCTTCAATTTTGAGTTGATCAACTAATTCACAATCGTTGAAGAAAGTCAATCAAAATCCCATCATTCGCAGAGACTAGCGAGTCAACCGTCTTTGACTATGGAGACGAAACCATTCCAGGCAAAATGGTCTCGTTTAACTGAGTCCAATTCACCTGATTTATTTGAAACTTGTGTTTGAACATCATCAGAGACTATAGTTACTCTAATTATTTCTGGTACATCCGCCTTTACAGAAGAAGTTCCGCAGTTACAAGAGGACATTAGAACTGAACCTAGTGTAACGGTAGACACTTCTATTACTGAAACAACTCTATCTAGGGTTGATCCAGAAACTGAAGTTCACTTACTTAAACATCTGGAAGTTGAGTTCCAGAATTCAAAAGGTGTCACCCCTCCAGTATCTGTTACTGTAGAAGATACACTTCCTTCAGCTCTAGAAATATTTTACAGACTTGAAATTCTAACCTCTTCCACCTAGATTGATTGCCATAGAAGAGATAGTAGAGGATCTTCCATCCAGTACTCCATTTCATTTTGGAACTGGGATCCACTTTTATCCTTCTACTATGGAAGTTAGTTCTCTTAATCATCCTTCATCGCAAGTTCCTGTCGAATCGCTCGGAAATCCTTTAGATAGACTAAATATGTCTAAGCAACCATCAACATCTAGGACTATGTCAACTGACACGGCTACGACGGAACTTCCTCCTGCCATTCCTATAATGTTTGCTGGTATACCATCTGTCCCGACTAGTTATCAACAGCAAGTTGGAGTCCACTCAGGGATTGATCGACAACATGGTCTATTCCTATTTCTTCATCTGGAGTCTCATCTGGTATTTCTTATGTTGAAACTCAACAAGTTGATCCAATATGTCTTCAAAGGCCAATCTACCCTTTAAGCACTGGATTTCCACCATATGGGGGGCAGTATGCCTTTTCATTGTTCCCTCCTAGAGAATAACCATATCAGAGTTTACAACAAAATTAAAGTCAAAATTCAAGTCAAACTAGAATTACATCCAGTGATTGGGTACCAATACTGCCTCAACAAACAAGGGTTGTATATTAAATTCAACCAGTCCAACCTATGTCGAATGTTCCCACTACACCTGCTATTGTGACTGTATCGCAAATACAAGCGTTACCTGTTGTATGTCAACCTCAAGTCTCTCAGGTTGCAATAAAATAGCCTCTTGTCTCCACGATTCAATCACAACATTATGTTAGTGCCTCCTTACCTAGAATGACTCAGGCTCAAACTAGTACTATCACTCCACATCTTGTTCAATCATCCAGTATTGGACAATAGAAAATTGTCCAACAACTTGTAGGTTTTAACCCTTTATAAAAATTACCTGCATACAAATTCTAAAACACAAAAAATAAACAATGTGAGAGCATAACACATAAAACACATATACACAGAGATTTTCCCCTGGATCCCAAAACAGGGACTACCAGCTTGATTTTTCATTATATTCCATTCAATGTTACAATACATATTTATACATGCCGAAGCATCCAATACCATGGACCAAAAACCATCGCGTCCAAAACCATGGACCGAAAACCATATGTAGGTTCGCCCAACCTAATATAGGGTCAAATTTTTTTTTTCCCGGGCGCTACCTCGGACCCCGTAGAGGGGGGCTACCCACCCCCTTCAAACCCGCCGGACAGGGGGGGCTACCGCCCCCCCTGTGACCCCCCCGCTGCACAATCGGTGCAACAAAGGGGGGGCTTCGCCCCCCCTCTAACCCCCCGGTTCACTACGTAGGTTAGTCGTGGAAAGAATATAACACGACCATGGCTGGTACAATATCAACAACCATAATTCCAACAATCTTTGCAAGGACCTGAGCAACAAGGCTTTGTAAGTAATAGGCAACCACATTTCCAAAATGGTTATCAACAACCATACTATAATGGTTATGCCCATCAACCTTATCAATGTTACCAACATCAGATACATTATGCTGGTATGCAAAGACCTAATACTCAGGTGATTCCATCTTATCCTAGGTATGCTTCGTCTAACCTAAATCAACAGTTGCCTTTTGTAGCAACTCTAGAATTACTAGATCTAAACTGGCTAATGAATGATACAATTTCTTACGCCCCTTGGTGGCCAGCGATTCCCCATAAAATTCCCTCTGATATTCCTAAATTCAATGGAAATCCAGGTGAACATCCATCTAATCATGTAATGACATTCCATTTGTGGTGCTCATCTAACACCTTGAATGATGATTCGATTAGGCTTCACCTTTTTCAATGAATGCTAACTGGTCCGACAGTAAAATGGTATGTTGAATTTCCTAGAGCTTCGTTTGATAACTTCAGCACCCTTGCCACTACCTTTTTAACCCATTTTTAGTTACCCATGAGGTATGAAACTGGGAAAGAACTCCTTACCAACTTTAAACAGATGACAGCCACTCACATATCTAATCATATTCATGAGTGGCAGCATTATCGTCGAATGGGAAAGATGTATGCTGGTGATCAGCTTTTAGCTGAATGGTTTATAAAGTCATTATTGCCCTCTATTACAGAGGATGTGGCCAAGCGAGGAGTTGTTGGGTCCCTATAATACTAGTAATTACCCCATTACTATTGTAGTTATACCCCTTATTTATATTTTTGTGCCCCTATTACCCCCATATTGTTATTTTTGTGCCCCATAGAATCCCTCTATTGTTATTTTTGTGGCTTTATATTATTATTGTTAGGTCGGTTGGATTATATTGTGACTCCTTAGACTCCTATATATAGAAAGGAGGTTTTTTCATTTGTATCATCCAAGAATTGTTCATTTAATTAATGTAAAGGAGGTTTTCCCCTCGAAGAGGCTGAATTCTAAGGCGTTGATCTCTCTTTCCTATCTTTTCTTGAGCTGGTTTCATAACATTTGGTATCAGAGCTTTGGATTCTAGGGTTTCGCTGCTCCAAACAGGTCATCGTGGCATTTTCGCTATAACTTTTTTTTCTGTGACGTTTCAGAAGTTGCAAAAAAAACCCATTTGAGAAGAAATCTTTCTGAACCTTGGGTCCGAATTTCAGAGCTTTTCGCATGATATTTTCAAAGATATGATCTGAGGAAGTTGGTCTTTTTGCAGACTCCTGAATTACACTCAAAACAGGTGACCTGGGGAAAATCGTCATAACTTTCTTTCTGAGCATCGGATTGAAATTTCGTAAGAAGGTACAGAAAGAGGATGGACTTTTGTTTTCTTTTTTATATCTTTCAGAGTCAAAGGTTGAAACAGTGACACGTGGCACTTCATACAAGTTTGCTCTACTGAACTAGTCTATAATCAGGTCACTGCGGGAGATTGTGCATAACTCTTTCTTGGAGAATCCAATTTGGATCAGAATAGTGGCATTGGAAAGAGGACATAGAAGGCTACTACAGGTCACAATTTCAGAACTTTATGATTCGAAATTACAGAGATACATCAGATTCAATATCAGGCTTCTACAAAGTAAAAAAACGGTGTGTAGTTTTATTTTTTATTTTTGCATAAGCTTGGTTTGAAGGAATTCAAAGGGAATAGTAAAGCATTATTATCGGTAACTGATGCCCCGAGGAAAGAAAATGCAAACACCTAGTAAGGAACCCGAAAGCTCTAGCATGACTCATGAAGAAGAGGAAGAAATGCTACATGATATATCAAAATTACAAGAACAAGTGCAACAAATGTCACGCTCACAAAAGCTAACAGATGCTAAGATAAATGGCGTGGAATCTAAGATAAAGGGCATGGAAGCTCAGGTGAATGGCATGGACGCTAAAATTGATGGCATGGATGATAAGATGGAAGAATTGAAGATAAATATGAATAAGTTTCTACAAGAAATGGTCACTAAGGATGAAAGAGTACTAAAGGAAACTCATGATGAGAACAAAAGAAATGTTAATCATGCTTCCATAGACTCTAATGTTGGATCGAAGACTCACCATGTTCCAAAAATCGATATGAGGAAGTTTGATGGCAAGGATCAGTTTGTATGGTATCAATGGCTTTGTTCTCGTAAACAATTTATCGCTTGGGCAATTTTTACAGAAGAATTGATAGCACATTATGAGGATACAAAAAGCAACACTTTTTTAGCCAATTGATAAGTCTCAAACAAAAGGGTTCAATAATGGATCACATTGAGGAGTTCCAAAAATTGAACATAAGGGTAAAAGATATTCCAGAGGAGTATAGGATTGATGTATTCATAGGGTCTTTAAAGGATAATATCCAACATGATGTTCGCCTTTGGGAACCTGATTCATTAGAGAAGGCATTCAGGTTAGCAAGAAAAATGGAAAGCAAAATTATGGCAACTAGGAAGCATACCATTCACAACTATAAAGACGGAAGTGTTGTTGCCCATAGTCTTCCACAACCTACAAGGTTGACACCACAACAATTGGAAGAAAAAAGAGTAAAAGGGCTTTGTTACCATTGTGATAGCAAATACACAAAGGGTCATAAGTGTGGTGAGAAGAAATTATTCTACATAGATTGTGAAGAGGAAGAAGAAAAGGAGCAAGAAAGGTCAAAAGAAGAGGATATATTCCAGGAACAAAGCCTAGATGAAGAACAAATAAATCCGACCATATCTTGTAATGCATTGGCGGGAATTACCACTCCTCAAACCATCAAGATAGAAAGACAAATCAAGAAGAAAAAGGTAAAACTGTTGATTGATTCAGGAAGCACCCATAATTTTATTCATTGTAGGGTAGCAAAAGAATTGAATTGCTTCCTATATCCAGCACCAGAGTGTCAAGTGATGATTGCAATTGGAGGAACAATAAATTGTTCTAGAAAGTGCCATAATATCAAGCTATCCATGGGAGAATATGTATTGACTAGCCCAATGCTTTCCATTCCAATGGGAGGTGCTGATGTTGTACTAGGAGTTCAATGGCTACAATCCTTGGGTACAATAGCTTTTAATTTTCAAGAACTTTTCATGAAATTTTCTGTGGAAGGAAAGGAAGTTGAATTAAGGGGTATTGCAGGGAAACCAAGAAAGATAATCAGCTCTAATGGCATGACAAAGCTTCTAAAAAAAGAGCAAAGAGGTGTAATTGCACAATTATGTTCACTAGATGTTTCCACATTGGAATCATCTATTTCTCCAGATCTCCAAAAAGTCCTGGACAATCATTCCAAGGTATTTGAGACTCCCAAAGGTCTCCCACCTATGCATGATCATGATCATGCTATTCATCTGATTCCAGGAAGTGTTCCTCCAAACATCAGGCCGTACAGATATCCATATGTCCAAAAAAGTGAAATTGAACGTATGGTTGCAGAAATGCTAGAGGCTGGTATAATTCAACCGAGTCAAAGTTCTTTCTCAGCTCCAGTAGTATTGGTGCATAAGAAGGATGGATCATGGCGCATGTGTCTAGATTATAGGGAGCTCAACAAGCTCACTATAAAAGATAAGTTCCCCATTCCTATCATTGATGAATTACTGGATGAATTGCATGGATCAATTTACTTCACCAAGTTGGATCTTCATTCGGGATATCATCAAATCAGAATGAAGATTGAAGACATTCCGAAAATGGCATTTAGAACTCATGAGGGTCATTATGAATTTTTGGTCATGCCTTTTGGCCTTACCAATGCACCTTCAACATTTCAAGGTTTGATGAATTCAATTTTCAAACCATTCCTTAGAAAATTTGTGTTGGTATTTTTTGATGATATACTAATCTACAACAAGTCTTGGAAGGATCATGTTGAACATGTTGACAAGGTGCTACAACTATTGGAGGAGAAACAATTATATGCAAAAAGATCCAAATGTTTCTTTGGAGTCCAGGAGGTGGAATATTTGGGTCATATTGTATCTCATGAAGGAGTTAAGGTAGACCCTAGCAAAATTAAAGCCATTAAGGAATGGAAAATCCCCACATCCATAAAGCATCTACGAGGATTTCTTGGGTTGACAGGGTATTATCGCATGTTCGTTAAGAATTATGGGAGAATAGCAGCACCTCTAACAACATTATTGAAGAAAGATTCATTTTCATGGACTCCGGAAGCAACAAAGGCCTTTAAACATCTTAAAGAGGCAATGTGCCAAGCACCGGTCTTAGCTACACCAGACTTCACAAAAACCTTTATTGTGGAATGTGATGCTCCAGGAAATGGAATTGGTGCTGTTCTAATGCAAGATGAAAGACCCATTGCTTTTGAAAGTCGTCCAATCAGGGGAAAGTTTTTAAGCAAAGCTATTTATGAGAAGGAAATGTTGGCAATACTCCATGCACTTAAGAAATGGCGACCCTACCTAATGGGAAGACACTTCAAGGTAAAAACGGATCATGATAACCTTAAATACTTTTTAGAACAAAGATTATCCTCTGAAGAGAAACAAAAGTGGGTCACAAAGATGTTGGGTTATGACTTTGAAATCATCTACAAAAAAGGGAAGCAAAATGTGGTGGCAGATGCACTCTCAAGAAAGGATGAGGATATGGAAGCATTGTTGTGTGCCATTTCTGTTATCCAGCCAGATTGGATAACCGAAGCAAAGGAGGAATGGAAGAATGACGAAGAAGTGTGGGCACTTATTCGAAAGCTACAACAAGATTCCAGTACTTCTGATACATTTAGCTGGAAAAATGTTTCGTTATGGTACAAAGATCGCTTATACCTCTCTAAGAATTCCCAGCTAAAACAAAAGATTCTTATGGAATTGCACACTTATCCCTTAGGAGGGCACTCAGGATTTTTAAAAACTTACCACAGGGTTGAGAAGGAATTTTTTTGGGATGGCCTTAAATCAGATATTCAAAAGTTTGTGGCGGAATGTTTGGTTTGCCAACAAAATAAAGTTGAAACAATTAAGACACCGGGTCTATTACAACCTTTATTCATTCCAAGCCAACGTTGGGAGGAGGTTTCAATGGATTTTATCACAGGTTTACCCAAGTCTGAGGGAAAGAGTGTCATCATGGTGGTAGTTGACAGACTTACCAAGTATGCACACTTTTGTGCATTATCACATCCATTTAAAGCCAGTACAGTTTCTACTGCATTTATGGAAATAGTTCAAAAGCTACATGGAAACCCAAAGATTATTGTAAGTGACAGAGATCCCATTTTCGTTGGAAATTTTTGGACAGAATTATTTTCTTTTCTTGGTACTCAGTTGGCTCATAGCTCATCTTATCATCCTCAATCTGATGGGCAAACTGAGATAGTAAACAAATGTTTGGAAGGATATCTTCGTTGCTTTGTATCTGATAAACAGACACAATGGGTCAAATGGTTGCCTCTGGATGAATGGTGGTATAACACTTCCTTCCATACAGCAACAAAAATGACCCCATTTATGGCACTTTATGGGTACCAACCACCATCAATCACATCATATTTAAGAGAAAATTCTAAGGTTCAGGCAGTGGAACATCACATCGAACATCAACAACAAGTCCTCCAACTCTTAAAGGATAACCTCGTGTTGGCACAAAATAGAATGAAACAACAGGCAGATCAACATCGCAGTGAAAGAAGTTTTGATGTAGGTGATTGGGTATTCCTACGGCTACAACCATATAAGAAAATGTCCCTAAAGCAAGCTAAGAAGGATAATAAATTATCACCAAAGTATTATGGTCTGTACAAGGTGTTGGAAAAGATTGGTACTATGGCATACAAATTGGAGCTTCCTGCAGCTTCTCGATTGCACCCAGTTTTCCATGTTTCATGTTTAAAGAAGGTCATAGGCGACAAGCTCCCAGTTCAAACAATATTGCCAGAACTTGACGAGGAAGGAAAAATTATATTGGAACCGGAAGCAGTCACAGAAACAAGAACTCGACAGCTACGAAATCGATCAATTTCAGAGTATCTTATCAAGTGGAAGAACTTATCCACTGAAGATTCCACATGGGAGGATGCGAATTTTATGCAGAAGTACCCAGAACTGCTCAAGCGTTGAGGACAACACTTTTTTGAAGGAGAGGCATGTTGGGTCCCTATAATACTAGTAATTACCCCATTACTATTGTAGTTATACCCCTTATTTATATTGTTGTGCCCCTATTACCCCCATATTGTTATTTATGTGCCCCATAGAATCCCTCTATTGTTATTTTTGTGGCTTTATATTATTATTGTTAGGTCGGCTGGATTATATTGTGACTCCTTAGACTCCTATATATAGAAAGGAGGTTTTTTCATTTGTATCATCCAAGAATTGTTCATTTAAGTAATGTAAAGGAGGTTGCCCCCTCGAAGAGGCTGAATTCTAAGGCGTTGATCTCTCTTTTCTATCTTTTCTTGAGCTGGTTTCATAACAGGAGTTGTCACTGAAGATCAAGTCATTGCTCGTGCACAATATTTAGAATTGATCTATACTCAGTCTGGCACACTCTATGACAAAATTCCTGACGCTCCTAGACTAGAATTTTTTGTTCCTCCCCCTCCTAAATCAAACAAGAACTCTCATGCCGGTGATGGCAGGATCGGTACCACGAGCACAAAAACCACAAAGGCTACATCTAAAAAAGCCCATGCAGTTTCTAGTCAAAAAGTAGATGAAGAACCTCTTTCCTCGGAGATTAATGCCGTTTCTACCCACAAGGGAAAAAATCCTAAGCAACTATGGGGCAAGAAGAAAGGGACAAACAAAAAGAAGAAACTAGAATATTCGACTCCTGAGAAGCCTTCTGGAAACCCTACTGGACAAAAGAAACCTAATCAGCCATGTTTCATATGTGATGAGGACCATTAGATGAGAGATTTTCCACATCGAGCTGAGGTCATGAAGTTTTTAAAGACTTCAAGTGCCTCAGCGATATTGGTTGATCCATTTCCAAACCCAAAAACTAATCTGGTTTCTAGTGATCATGCTTCCCCATCCCAAGTGCTTATGCTATCCATCTCAAAACAACAAAATGATGTGTTGGTATCAACAAGGAATACAGATTATGGGAATCCATAGTCATCGAACAGCAGGGCTATAGATCAACCCGATGGTTCGACAGCAACTTCGCCAGAAGTTTTTCCACCAATCATTCATGAATTAACAGTAAACCCACCTAAGGGAGTAGTACATAAATCGACGTTTAATCCTCGTGCTCGAGCAGCACAGAATTATAATATAGTGGAGGATCTGGCCCAATCGCCATCCGCTATGTCAACACTTGAAGTAGTGCAGAATTTCCCCTCCCAAAAGCAAGCTTTGTTATCAGCAATAGGTGGTATTGATCTAGCAGATTCCAATCTAGTGGAATTTAATCATAACGGATACGAACCTCAGTTACCGGCCCAACTCACTTTCCTCATACAGGTAAAATCCCTCAACAAAACTATTCATCAAACAATCCCTGATGAGGGGGCATCTACCTGTATTATGTCAATGAGTTGCTGGAAAACTTTAGGCTCTCCACCCTTGTCACAATCATCAACGACATTAAAATCATTTGATAAAAGAACATACATGCCATATGGGATATTAAGTAACCTACAAATCAGACTGGGGGGCAAGATAGTAGAAATTGAAGTCGAGGTCATTGATGGATACCTTGACTACAATATCCTACTGCGCAAGCCCTGGATTTATGCTATGGCTACTGTTGTGTCAACATATTTTATAAAGATAGCATTCCTCTTTCAAGGCGGAATTACAATCATTGACCAACTAACCTTCCTCCCTAATGGTTCGCAAGTTATCAGAAGCATTCCATTGATCCATGGAAGCTCTCAATCACTTCAAAATATCGGAGTAGGTCTCCTAAAAGACCCTTCCTTAATGGGTACTTTTGCCCTTCCGCCTCTGAGTAATCTGGTAGAAGTGGCCATAGTGGAAACCTGTCACATGAAATCTTCTACATCGACAAATATTAAGAAGAACTTTGAACATTTTGATAGTGTGGATCACCACCATCATTTCCAGCTTCAAGATAACAACGAATATTATTCTAACAACCTTAATCATCCTTAAGTTTTTGATTTTCTGTCAAATACTACAAATACGATGGATTTCGAGCAAAATCTGTCCAATATTGAAGAAACTATTACCATTAATATCTCGACCAAACCTAATGTTGTAGAGAATATTCATGTTGGAAAGTCTTGTTCTCCTTCAGAACTGGAAATATAATATGCTCTCTTTCTTGAATTCAGAGATGTCTTTGCATGGTCATATGAAGAAATTCCAGGCATTGACTTGAGTATCATTGAACATGAGATCAAGATGTATCCAGATGTCAAACCAGTATGACAACGACTTTGACCGGTTCACCCAAAGAAAGCCGCTACCATTAAGGAAAAAGTTGAAAAACTTTTACATGCTGGTTTCATTTACCCTATTCCTCTAATTGATTAGGTATCGAATATTGTTCCTGTGATGAGAAAGCAAGGAATGACTAGAGTGTGCATTGATTACAGGGATGTAAATCAAGCTTGTTCAAAGGACAATTACCCTACACCCTTCATCAACCAGATAATTGATGAATGTGCCGGATGCGAAGTATTTTCTTTTATGGATCGATTTTCCGGATACAATCAAATCAATACCCACCCATAGGACCAGCCAAAGAGTACATTTATATGTCCATGGGGCACATTCACATACCGCAAACTACCATTTAGTTTGAAGAGTGCAGGGGCAACATTTCAGAGGGCAATGAACTACGCCTTCCACGACATCAAACACATCATTCAATCGTATGTCCACGATCTACTGGCTCATTCACGAAAGTGGACTGATCACCCGCAACATTTGAGAGCTATATTTCTACGTTGCTGACACTACAAGATATGACTCAATCCGCACAAGCATGTGTTTTGTGTTGGTTCTAGTCAGTTACTTGGTTTCATAGTTTCTAAGGATGGAATCCGACTCGACCCATGTAAGGTTCAAGCAATCATCGACATGCCTCCACCTTCAAATTTGCTTCAGATTCAAAAACTCCAAGCGCAAGAAAACATTCTGAGGTTCATTCCAAATTACGGAGAACTTGCTAAAGGTTATACGCATCTTTTGAAAACAGAAGTACCCTTTAACTGGGATTAGGTTGCGCAAGCTTCCTTTGATGCTTTAAAGGATTCCCTAGTAAAAGCATCATTAATGTACGCTCCTAACTATTAATTTTTTTTTAACCTGTATCTCGCCACTAAAGATACAACCATCACAATGGTTTTAATACAAAAAGACAATGGAATAGAACATCCAGTGTGTTATTTAAGCTGCAACTTAAATGATACAGAAAGCAAGTACTCATATGTTGAAAAGCTGGCTTTAGCAGCTGTTCAAGCAGTATAGAGATTTTGACACTACATACTCTTTCGAAAAACTACCATTTTGTCAGATTGCAACCCTATGACCTACATTTTGTCAAGTCAATTACTAGGGGGAAAATATTCCAAATGGATAGCCATTTTGCAAGAGTTTGATTTGGAATTCACCAAATCTAAATCAAAGAAATCTCTAGTCTTTGTGGAGTTACTTTGTGACCTCACATCACCGTCCAATGATTTAACATCTAAAGCATCAATCGTGTATGAAACTTTGTTTTTGATATCATCAAGTGACCCATGGTAAGGAGATATACTAATGTATCTCCAAACCCAAACCTTTATGCCTAACACCTCTCGTTCAGAATAATGACGTACTTGATACCAAGAAAAATACTACATGATCGTCGATGATACACTTTACTGTCGTGGTGTCGATACAGTTCTGCGAAGGTGCCTCACGCATGAGGAGGCCGAAAAAATCCTGAATCATTGTCATTCAGGTGCATGTGGGGGGAATCTATCTGGTTACGCTACTGCACAAAAGATCCTACGAGCTACTTACTTCTGGCCCACTATCTTCAAAGATTGCATAATTGTAGTCAGAAGTTGCCATGCTTGTCAGATTTTTGATCACAAAACCAGATTACCACCTGCACCACTGCATCCAATAGTTGTTGTTGGGCCATTCGCTAAATGGGGCATAGATTTCATGACATGTAACCCCACCTCGGTCGGGGGGCATGGGTATATCGTAGTTGCTATCGGCTATTTTACAAAATGGGTTGAGGCGATGCCTATATTAAACAACAGTGGCGAAACAACTGCTCTTTTCTTTTTTAATCATGTAGTCTCTAGGCTCGGTGTTCCACAGGCTATAGTCTCAGGTCATGGATCACATTTTTTCAATCACATGATGGTCGAATTGACTACCCAATTAGGATTGTCCCACGATAGTTCCACTCCATATTACCCGTAGGCTAATGGATAGGTTGAAGCGATCAACAAAGTCCTTAAGCGCATGTTGCACAGAATGATTGGAGTCCACAAATGGAATTGGCATTTGATCTTGTACTCATCTCTATGGGCATATAGAACATCAGTAAGAAATGCGACCGGATTTACACCTTTTCAGTTGGTGTATGGTCTAGAAGCTATCTTGCCAATTTAGTGTGAAATTACGTCTCTCAAACTTGCAATTGATCTACTTCCCGAAACTTCAGAGGAGGAGGCTCGTTTCTTGGAGCTAATCCGCTTGGATGAAACCTGTCGTGATGTCGCACTGGCTAACCAAGCACATAAAAAATGTGTCAAAGCACAATTTGACAAAAATGTCAAACCTCGTGTCTTCTCGGAAGGTGACCTGGTCTTGCTCTATGATCAGGACTCTGATAAATTGGGAGCAGGTAAGTTCAAACCATTATGGATGGGCCCCTACATTGTTAAATGAGTTTTAGCAAAAGGAGCCTATGAGCTGGTAGATTACGATGGAATTCCATTGTCGCAACCCCAAAACGGGTTGTATCTTAAGCGTTACTATGCTTGATCAAGCGTAGTAATCTCTTTATAGATATTCTTTTGTTACATTTTTGCTTTCGTCATGAGTTGTCATTTTGGTTAGGTAATCCACTTTGCATTTGTTGTAGATGTCGAATTTTTGGAAACATTCATTGGGTACGCCGACGAAGCTCGTCATAAAGCGCAGAAACTATCTTCCGCAGCCTGGACCATCTTTTCTCCAAGAACCGAGTTAGTGAGTTTCTGAGGGATATGTATTGGTTAATCAACGAACAACATCGCTAAGTACAACGCATTGATGGGGCTTGTCTCTGATGCCATTTCACATGGCATACAATAACTTGTTGTCAGGCTAGATTCGCAACTCGTCATTCTACAACTTACTTGCATCTATTCAGTTCAAAACCTAGCTATCTATCGTATGTTCCTAAGGGTCAGGATTTTGTAAAGGAAGTTTGATTCCATTCAATATCAAGAAATTTCTAGAAACTTAAACACATTAACTGATTCATTAGCGAATTATGTGTTAGATAAACATTTACAGCATTCGTAAAGAAAAGCATTTCATATCAATACTTGCATTTGGATCACATAAATTAACCAAAATAAACTCCGAAAATAAAAAATATATAACTGTTTATAGTTTCACATAATGTTTTGTGTATAAGGAAAAATCGGTCATGTGACCAAGAAACTCAAAAGTAAATGCAGAAAAGCATCCTATACTAATTATGCTGGTGATAACATGTCATCGCCTGTGTGATCATACGCAAGAGACTAGTCCATTGACTCAGTACGCCAGTAGTATGGCACTGTAGCCTCAGATGTAACTCATTAGTCCTCACATCCTGAATACCTCAGAGGTAACTCGTCGGTCCTCACATCTTGAATACCAAGGGTAATACCCTCGATCTAATCCTGCAATAATGCCAGGGTCTCTGCTATGTCCAGTTCATGAAGGATAACCCTTCCTATAGCCTCTCCTGCTGGAACGTCAGCTGCCACCCTTGGGCATGCTGCTGGTTGCATCAACCCAACATCTACACAAGTACATGGGCTCAATTAGTCTTGATAAATTGCAAAAATATTATAAAACTGATAAATAAAGATATGGTCAAATCATCTTTACCTATTACACTCCACTGCTCGCCAGCCGGTAATGCCAAATACGGGTCGCCACGGAAATCCATCCCGACATATGGATACTCTGCGAAGACCATCTCCTAATGGTTGAACCACTCAAAGAAGGCATCAGAGAAAGAAATTTGTGGCTGACTAGCATGTCTGGCCATGAGATCAACCCATCTCTGCATCTTGGGTTCCCTCAGTGCTCGCAATCCTAGTGAAATGTGCTGAGGCTATTGTTAGCCTTGTTGGAATTTGGCCCAAAAAACGGACCTAAAAAACTCCTGAAGTCTTCAAATGTGGATTAAGATCCTCCCAAGACCAAAACAATCATATGCCAAAAGCCCTTAGAAGTGTGGAAATGCACTATCAGGAGGCTAAAATACTCCAAAATAGTGAAAAACAGAGTATTACATGTGCGAACAAAGCAACGCACAGCCACCTTTAGATCCGGCTGATCAATGGCTCAGATCTAACTAGCTAAATCGCAATCGGCCAAGCTGAAGGGATAGTTAATCGGCGAGTCACATTGGCAGTTGCGATAGAGGAAAGCATAATCTATAAAGCCCCGGCGTTGAGCAATCAGCGAGTGCGATCAGATTGCATCGTTACATCGCAGTGGAACATTACCAAGGGACAGGGTGCCCACATCGCATCACAAGTTCATAATAGGCGAGAACATACGTTGTATTATATGAAGACCATTGGCTAGAGCGATATGCAATTACGATCAGATCGCATCGGAATATTGCAAAGGAGTAGGGCCTCTATACAGGCGGTAACGCCGATCGCGATGATTCCTGGACCTGAAAGGGTTCGAGAATGAAATCCATAAGATTTGAAGTCTGGAGGGAGGCCAATTTTCATGTATTTCTAGTGTTTTTAAGTATTTCAAAATACAAGGGGTACAAAGGGACTAGGTCGGCTGTGATAGATGACAATGACCCAAGGGCAGAACCAATGAAGAGAATAGGCCATGTTTAAGGAATTTTGAGGTCCGAAAAGAACAAAGAAGGGCATGGTTTACACAGTTGCAGCATTTTATGTATGAAATAGAAAACCTTCATGGTTATCATTTGAGAGGGACTGTTGGAGGGATTTCATAGGCTTGATAGCCACTCCATTTGCAAGATTAGGGGTCCAACCATCCTTAGAAGCGTTGTGTAGAAATTTTTACATGCCAGAAAAGGGATTCGGCCGGGATACATCGGCCGGTGGACAGATCCCAGAAAGAGAAAGAGAGGGACTACAACACACTGTAACCCGAATCAAACGAGATCATGGAGCATCGACGGTCCTTCTAGCACAACAACCATCTTAACAAACATTATGGGCATCTCTATCATGAGAGAGCTCCCAGGCATTACAGCAGGCTGCCCAAAATATCTGAATATGGTTATTCCTCTATCAGAAGAGGAAAACCACTGAGTCATGTGGCCTATTGAGGTAATCAAACGGTCAGACAAGATAGAGGGATAGATTAAGACACATGAAGCCTCAAAAGGCTCAAGACCATTGTAAACGGCCTATAAAAGGCAGAAAACTAGATGTAACAAAGGTTCAACTTTTGGAGATTATTCCTCCTCTGTTTCTTCAAGCTTCTCATCTACGTTTTTAAGTAATACAAGCTTCTTTTGATGTTATATGTTCAATGTCAATTTCTCTTCTGTTCCATGCTTGCACTTGAACAATTTGTTAAGGTTTTCTCTATGTTTAAGGGCCAGATAACTACCATCTTATCTCTACTTTGATATATTAGATTTGCAAGCTTCTTTGCTACCTATAGCTACCCATTTATATGTGTTATTATATATGCATCTGCTAGTATAGTCAGTAGGTTCATTTTTTTTCCTATAGCTAGCCATTCATATATGTTCATGTATACAACCTGCTAGTATTATCAGTATTCTCCATTTATCCATTAAATCTACAAAATATTGAGCATTTGTAGTCTAAAGCCTTGTATTATTGGGGGTGTTCATGCATATATTGAGTGAGAATAGAGCTGAAATGGTTATCCAACTTGATTCAAACCATCATTTATTCCAATAGTTAAGAGAACAATATTGAAGATTACATGTTACCGAGCATCTCCGATTTACAACCTAGGAGAGTTTCCTAGAGTGCTAACATAAATTGGCGTCATTGTCGGTGAGAGGAAACTGAAGCTTAGCTTCCCTAGGAAATGACACTGACCCAACTTTGATGATAGACAAAGTCTTGGCACATTTTTTGTTGTAATCATCTATCTAGTGACTCTACTAGAGGCCGAACCTCTTGGCGACTCCACTTCATAATTATGGCTTAGTTTGTGAAGCACACTTGGAGAAATCCTCAGAAATGACAAGCTAATCCAATTCCTGACCCTCGAAGGAACTTCAAAGTAAGAAATACATTGTAGAAAGGAGCATCAGGTTTAGGTAAACCTAAACAATGTTCTATATCTCTTCAAGAAAATCCTGCAATAGAACAAATACATGTTGAGAGTACATATTCAAATACTAGCAGTGAAGAAAAGCTCTTAGAAATTCATAAAGTTCCTTATTATTTAGTTTCTCCTATTGTTGTCAGCCCAAAGGGAACCTCACCTCCTATCCCTCATACTCCTTTGGTCTCATCAGTCACTCCTCAGCCTTTTTTCATTCAGACTTCTAGTACTCTTTTAGTCACCACAGCTATGGCAGGTCCACAAGCACCCACCAAAATGGAAAGAATCATAGCTGCTAGGTATGGACCTCTAATACTGCCCACTCCTTTGAATCCTATGCCCACTGGAGAATATCAGAAGTATATGCCTAAGTACACTGGGACTGAAGGTGTTACTGCTGAAGAACACCTCGAATCATTTTATAGCTATGCTGATAATCTGGACATTAGTGAAGATGATGTGTGGATGAGAGTCTTTATCCAAAGCCTAGATGGGGAGGCTAGAAAATGGTTCAGAGAACAAGCCCCAAGATCTGTAGTAGATATCAAAGCTTTAGATGATGCATTCCTAAAACATTTGGTGGATAAAAAGGACCTCCTCGACTACCACACTAAGTTTGGTAACTTAAAGAGTGAAAATGGTGAGTTGCTGTCTGATTTCAATAAAAGGTTTAACCATATGTATAGCAAGATTCCAGCTGAAGTAAAACCCACTACTACCTTTGCCAAACTCACCTATGCTACTTCTTTTGATTCTGACTTCTGCCTATTGTTGAGAGAGAGGTGATGCACCACTTTGGCTGACATGCAGGATGCAGCCTTGGAAGTGGAATCCAACATCATGGCTGCAGAGAAACTCAAGGGAAATGTTGATAGAAGAAGACAGAAGGGCGAGTCTTCATCATCCTCTGATCCTAAGATAGATAAAATGACCAAAATGATCGAGTCATTAGCCTATGAAATTTCCAAATTAAAGGTTGAACAACACCCTCGGAAAGGGAGAGTAACCAATACCTTTGCTCCTAGACACCCAAATCCATATAGAAGAGCTAATGAACAGTTGCAGATATTGCAAAGAAGCAAAGATGCCAATGAAAACCAAAAGGTGAAGACCCCTTTCTAGAATGTAGTCATGGAGGAAGAGTAGTTTGAAGAATATGATGAGATCCATTGCCTTGAAGACAAAGGCAATGCTTCCTTTTTTACTGCAGCTGCCTATGAAAATTCATTATGCAATGACCAGACTAACCAAGAATGGGGTGGTGAAGCTCTTCTACAAGATGAATATCAGCGCAGATATAATCTATGGTCGAAGATGAATAATGCCAAGGAAACTCATGTTCAAAGAGCTGCTAACCTTGCACTGCAGCAAGCTAATAAGCAAAAACAACCAACAGTTGATCCTATCATCCTCAAAGCTCCAGCTCATGAAGTAAGAGGCCTTAACAAGTCCCCTTCTCCTTTCAATTTTCAATCAAAAATTCAAAAGCTAAGAATACCTATGCCTCTGGTTGAAGTAGTGAAAATTGAGTCCTTAAAAAGATCCATCCTCGAAGCCCTTGAGCGTAAAGCCATCCAAGCCTCCAATGATTTTGTAAATCTGCAAGATGACAAGATAGTTATTATCCTCAGCCCAATGATTGAAAACTATGAAGAAAACTCCTCATCATTCTATATCTCTCTGACTATTCATGATAAAATCCTTCACAACTGCCTTTTGGACACTGGAGCCAGCCATAACCTAATGCCCAAGGCTGTTATGGGTGAGCTGCATCTAGACATTACCAAGCCTTGTCATGACCTGTTCTCTTTTGACTCTGGAAAAGTGAAATGTCTACGATTAATCAAAGACTTAGCCATCACTTTGTCTCAGCTGCCAATGAAAAGCATGATGATGGATATTGTGGTAGCAGATGTACCACCCAAGTTTGGCATGTTACTTTCTAGAGGGTGGATCAAAAGACTAGGTGGATCATTACAGAATGATCTGTACTATGCTATTGTCCCAATTTTTGGAGGTGAAAGCAAGAGATTATACAGAGAGGCGTAATTGGCTTATATCATTAGTAATGAGAAGAACCCTAAGAATCATCCCATATATGTTGTGGATATTGATTTTGGAGCATGTATTCTTCACATTGAAGAATCTCAGTTGGCCTCCATGCAGCTCAAGAAACCATTTTGCCAGATCGCAGAGGATGGAAACCCATAGCTTTGGGATATGTTCTTTGATGGGGCTTGTTTCAAAGAGGCTGCAGGGGCAGGTGTAGTCCTTGTGTCCCCAACATAGGAATACATTCATCTTTCTTTCAAACTAACATTTCAAGTCATAAACAACATAGTAGAGTATGAAGCTTTGATTTTGGGCTTAAGCACTGCTAAAGAAATGGGTATCAAAGGCCTGCAAGTGTTTGGAGATGTAGACCTCATCATTCAACAGGTAAATAGAATGTTCCGAGCAAAGCATCTAAGGCTGAAAGCATACAGGGATGAGGTATGGAGGCTCAAAGATTCTTTCAAAGCTTTTAGCATTTCTTATATTCCAAGAATGAAGAACCAACTTGCCGACTCCCTTGTTGTGTCCTCTAGAATGTTTGTTCCTCCTTCGCCTCCTAAATTGACATATTAAGTTCAGGTAAAATATAGACCATCCCTGCCAGAAAATGTCAAATATTGGAGCGTTATTGAAGACGATGAGGAAATTAACAGGTTCTTACAAGTCATTGAAGAATTTGTTGAAATGCACAACAACCAAGAAAATCAAAACATCAAAGAATTCAGTCAGTCCAAGCTAAAAAGTGAACTCGGCCAAGAAATCATCATCTAGCTGCCCAGTAATCACATACCAAAGGGATTGGTGCCTCTAGAGAAGCTTTCCAATCAAAATGACGTGCCCTACAAGCCGAACAAAATAGAGAATGAATCTGATGTCTCTAAACATAATATAGGGAGCCCAACCCATCCAAAATTCATCAATCTGTCCACTCATTTATCTTCTGCCCAGAATTCCAAGTATTGCACCCTCATGAAGCAATTCACTGATATTTTTTCCTGGGAATATAGTGATCTTAAAACCTATGACCCTGACATTATCCAGCATAGGATCCCACTGGAAAAGAACACGACCCCTTTTAAGCAGAAATTAAGACCTGTCATCCCTCTCTTACTGCCTTTGATCGAGAAAGAAATCAAGAAGCTATTGGATGACAAAATCATAATTCCCCTAAGGTATTCAAAGTGGATAGCCAACCTTGTGGTGGTAAGGAAGAAAAATGGAGAAATCAAGCTTTGCGTCGTCTTCAGAGATCTGAACAAGTGCTCTAAAAAAGGTAACTATCCCCTACCCAAGATGGAACACTTGCTACAAAAGGTTTCAGGGGCTAGAGTCATGCCTTTCTTAGACATATTTTCAGGTTATAATCAGATTGTTTTACATCCTGAAGATGAGGAAAAGACCGCCTTCACTACTCCTTGGGGCACTTTCATGTACTCCAAGATGCCTTTTGGACTGATGAATGCTGGGGCCACGTTTCAGAGGGCCATGGACATAGCCTTCATGGGGAGAAGGAATAGTTTGTCCTTATTTATCGTGATGACATAACATTGTTCTCCAACAGCCAAAAAGACCATTTACAACATTTGAAGAAGGTCTTCCTAAAGTGCAGACAGTTCAGAATCTGAGTAAACCCAAAGAAGTCACAGTTTGCTCTAGAAGAAGGCAAACTTCTCGGACATATTGTTTCCGCTGAATGTGTGAAGATTGATCCAGCAAGGGTTCAAGCCATTCAGACATTGTCCATCCCAAGGTCGAAAAGGGGCATCCAATCCTTCCTGGGTAAGATCAACTTTGTAAGAAGCTTCATTCCAAACTTTGCAAAGTTAGTAAAGCACATCACTTCCATGCTAAAGAAAGGATTAGAGAGAAAATGGATAGCCGCTTCAAGAAGCTTTTTTGAAGCCATCAAGCAAGCTATCATGGAGGATCCCACTCTAATCAGCCCAGATTACACTAAGGAGTTTTGTATCTTCTCTTTTCCCTCTTATGATATACTGGCAACAATTTTGTTGCAGAAAAATGATGAAGGCATAGAGCACCCCGTGGTCTTTTTCAGCAAAACTCTAAGGGATGATGAACTAAGGTATGACCTTATTGAGAAGCAAGCTTATGCTCTCATAAAATATTTGAAAGTATTCTGGATTTATATTTTGCATTCCAAAGTAATTGCATTTGTGCCCTCAGCCTCAGTGAAAGTTGTCTCAACCTAGTTAGATATTGATGGAAATAGGATGGATTGCAAAATTCATAGAATTCGATATAAAGGTGAAGCCCACTAGGCTTGTCAAAGACCAGGGCTTGGCTAAGCTCATGGCCAAAGAAAATTGCAGCTTGTTAGATATAAATTGCATGGGTCTAGATTCAGATGATGAGTAAGCAAAAGGAGCATGAGAAGATCAAAAGCACAATCAGCCCTTAGCTGAAAATCTAGCCACATGCGAATGGTATTCCAGCATAGTTCATTTCTTGCAAAAGCTGCAAGTTCCTTGAAGGCTTATTCCAAGTCAAACTCGTACCACTAGACTCAGATCGGCCAAATTCTACATTGACAAAAATCTACTCTACTGGAAAGACCCATCAGGAATTCTTTTGAGGTGTCTAGATAAAGAAAAATTTGCAATGGTCATACACCAGTTCCATTCTAGCATCTGTGGTGGGCATCATTATTGGAAAACCATAGCTCACAAAATCTTGAGGGCTGGGTATTATTGGCCTAAATTGTTCTCTGATGTGTTTCGCTTTGTAAAAGCTTGTGACAAGTGCCAGAGGTTTGTAGGAAGACAACAGCTAAAATCTCTACCTTTAAAGCCAATACAAGTCAATGGTCCCTTCCAACAGTGGGGCTTGGACTTTATAGATGAAACTAACCCACATTCCAGTGGCCAACACAAATGGATCTTAGTATCCATTGATTATTTCACCAAGTGGATTGAGGGTATACCTACTAAGAGTTCTAATCATCGAGTTGTCATAAAGTTCTTGAATGAGAATATTTTCACTAGATTTGGTTGCCCAACCAAACTAGTCACTGATAATGCATCAGATTTTAAGGAAAAAGAATCGATGGACATGGCTGAATCCATGGGAATTCAGGTGGTGCATTCTACCTCATAGTATCCTCAAGGAAACGACCTAGTAGAATCATCTAACAAGAGTTTGGTAAGGATAATCCAAAAACTATTAGAAGACAACAAAAAGAGCTGCGATTCCACGTTGAAGTTTGCACTATGGGATGACAGAGTTTCCACCGAAAAGTCCATAGGGAGCTCTCCATTTAAACTGGTCTATGGCATTGATGCTATTTTCCCTATCTAGCTGATCCTCCCTGTGGCTGAGCTCTTGCAAGAAGAACAAAATGAAGAAAATGACATGGTAAGAAGCATGAATAACCTAGTTGAATTACAATAGATCAGAAAGAAGCTAGTTGAGAAGGCACAAGTTCATCAGAGGAAAATCAAAGAAATCTTTGACAGGAAGGCAAAAGCGGACAATTTACAAGTTGGTGATTGGGTGCTCAAATGGGATGCATTGAAGGAAAATAAAGGTAACCATGGAAAGTTTGACTCCTTATGGATAGGTCCTTTTGTCATCGCTCAAGTTCAACACAACAATACATTCATCTTGCACAATCTAGAAGGAGGAGACACTTTTGGTTTCCCAGTAAATGGGCGGTTCCTGAAACTTTATTTCATTTAAGGCCTTAAAACCTTATTATTGTACATATGTTTTTCTTTAAGTTTTTATGCTTATGCTAAAAAGACTCCATGCCCAATGGAACACTAGGGGCAAGATTTAATTTTGTTTTATAGGAAAGGCATTGCTCTGAGATTCTTGAAACCTCACAAGGAGGATTTCATCCCCAGAAGGAGCCAGTGTAGCCTTGTTGCCATTTGGCCATAAAAACAGACCCAAAACACTCCTAAAGTCTTGAAGAGTGGATTAAGATCCTCCCAAGACCGAAACAGTCATACCCCGAAAGCCCTTAGAAGGGTGGAAATATGCTATCAGGAGGCTAAAATACTCCAAACCAGTGAAAAAATAGAGTATTACAGGCGCAAATAGAGAAATTCATAGCCGCCTTTAGATGCGGCTGATCAATGGCCCAAATATAACTGGCTAAATCACAATCGGTCAAGTTGAAGGGACAATTAATCGGCGAGTCACATCGGCAAGTCGCGGTGATGGAAAGCATAATCTACAAAACCCCAGCGTTGAGCGATCAGTGAGTGCAATCAGATTGCATCTTTACATCGCAGCGGAACATTACGAAGGGATGGAGTGTGCACATCACATCACAAGTTCACAATAGGCAGGAACATATGCTATGTTATATGAAGACCGTTGGCTAGAGCAATATGTGATTCTGATCAGATCGCATCACAAGATCACATTGGAATATTGCGAAGGAGTAGGACCTCTATACAGGTGGTAATGTCGATCGTGATGAGTCTCGGACCCGAAAGGGTTTGGGAATGAAATCCATAAGATTTGGAGTCCCCAGGGAGGCCAATTTTCATGTATTTCCCATGTTTTTAAGTATTTTGAAATACAAGGGGTACAAAGGGACTTGGCTAGCTATGACCCAAGGGCAGGACTAATGAAGAGAATAGGCCATGTTTAAGGAATTTTGAGGTCCGAAAAGAATAGAGAAAGGTGAGATTTACATAGTTGCAGTGTTTTATGTATGAAATAGAAAACATTCATGGTTATCATTTGAAAGGGACTGTTGTAGGGATTTCATAGGCCCGGTAGCCACTCCATTTGCAAGATCAGGGGCCAACGATCCTTAGAAGCATTGTGCAAAAAATTTTACATGCCAGAAGAGGTATTCAGTCGGGATACAGCAACCGGCGGATAGATCCCTGAAAGCGAAATAGAGGGGCTACACCACGCTGCAACCCGAATCAAATGAGATCATGGAGCACCGATGGTCCTGCCAATGCAACAACCATCTTAACAAACAATATGGGCATCTCTGGCACAAGAGAGCTCCCAGGCATTACAGCAAGCTGCCCAAAATATCTGAATATGATTATTCCTCTGTCAAAAGAGGAAAACCACCGAGTCATGCGGCCTATTGAGGGAATCAAATGGTTAAACAAGACAGAGGGATAGATTAAGAAAGCTGAAGGCTTAAAGGCTTAAGACCATTGTGAATGGCCTATAAAAGGCAGAAAACTAGATGTAACAAAGGTTCAACTTTTGGAGATTATTCCTCCTCTCTTTCTTCAAGCTTCTCATCTACATTCTTTAGTAATACAAGCTTCTTTTGCGGTTATATGTTCAATGTCCATTTCTCTTCTATTCCATGCTAGCACTTGAACAATTTGTTAAGGTTTTCTCTATGTTTAAAGGCCAGATAACTACCATATTATCTCTGCTTTGATATATTAGATTTGCAAGCTTCTTTCCTACCTGTAGCTAGCCATTTATATGTGTTATTGTATATGCATCTGCCAGTATAGTCAGTAAGTTCATTTGTTTCCTATAGCTAGCCATTCATATATGTTCATGTATGCAACGTGCTGGTATTATCAATATTCTCCATCTATCCCTAAAGTCTACAAACTATTGAGCATTTGCAGTCTAAAGCCTTGTATTATTGGGGGTGTTCATGCATGTCTTGAGTGAGAATAGAGCTGAAATGGTTGTCCAACTTGATCCAAACCATCATTTATTCCAATATTTCAGAGAACAATATTGAATATTACATGTTACCGGGCATCTCTGATTTACAACCTAGGAGATTTTCCTGGAGTGCTAATAGCTGCATCAGTGGGATCCTCTCCACTTGGATCCTTGCTTGATTTCTCTTTCCCTTTGATAGAATTTGCCACTTCTCTCCTACTTGTCCCACTTCAAAGAGTACCTGTACAGTCAAAGTAATAAAAAACCATCAATGCATCTCTATATAAAACATCATAAACAATGAAGAATAAGAAACACATTGACCATAGAATTACATTCATAAACAATAAGATTCACAAATACATGATTATATGGAGGAAAAATCAAAAAACTTTATTAATAGTAGAAGAGAGGATTATAACCCAGCTGTCTGATCTAGCATCATCTTCCCAGCATAGAAGCCCTCTTCACCTCATGAAAAGCAAGATCACCCAGCAATACAATGTCTTTTCTCATAGATAAACCAACAACACTTCCTTACAAATTACAAAATTCTAGCCTCTATATCTCTCAGATGAGGGATTCATTTATAGATGTCTTGCAAGGGTGTGAGTCAACTCTAGGTTTTTGATTAGTGTCATTCCACTGATATTTCTCGGTTCCACTTGGAGATTTCATTGATCTCTTACTCATCCCTGGGCGAATTCAGAGAGGCAAGTGTCACAAGAGAAGTTTCTGGAAGATTCCATGAGCTCCCACTTAGAAAATTGTCTCTGCCATTTGTCTATTCTCGCTCATCACAGCCTACAGAAGGCCATTTCAGTATGCATCACACCTAGCTAGTGTGGTATCAGGTATGCATCGCACCTGGCTAGTGTGGCAGCCAGTATGCATCACACCTTGACCCTGGAACAATCAGTATGGTCCAGTTTTGGCCTGTTCTAAGTGGTTTTTCAGGTGGAACTTCTGTGAAATGATGTAATCAGTTGACCATGATCCTTTAAGGTATGAAACAACACTTTTAGGGACTAAAGAGCCCTTGGTTTATGGGCATATGAGTTTGGGGTTACAGTGCCCAAATATGTCTATAACAGTTTCCCCCTAAAGCATGATGTTGTAAATCTTCTGATGTCGGGTGAAATGCTTTATCTTGGGGATCCGAGGTATTTGAATTAGAATGTGAAATGTATAAGATACAATACAATACATCATCATCATATTATTTTCATGATTTAGCTGAGGCAGGCATTCCCATGCTCAGCTTCATAAATTCATTTTCATGTACATAGGACAGAGTGATTCTTCATATGAAGAGTCATCTTCTTTTGCCTAGATGACTATCTATGCACATTTCATGCACATTTGATGTCTTTATGTTCCTAAATATATCACAACACGAATGCATGAAACTAGATCTAAGGTCTTCAAACTCATTCAATCTTCACCCGATATACAAGTCAATCCATGTGAAGAGATGTTTTGAAGTCGAACATGGAAAGACATCGCCTGATTACCAGCCAATAATGTAAGCTGTTAACAGGCACAAGAGGAGTCACCGATAATGATAATGACCCTCAAGGTACTACAGTACAATTCACATGGTGTGAATATATGAGCTGATGTCGAACACCACACAAAATCTTTAGGTCGAAGTCCATTGATGTAAACCTCTCGTAGGAAGTGAGAAACTTGCCATTGAGGCATGTAAGCTTTGAAGTACTAAAAGGGTTGTTTCTAAGTTGACTTCCTAGATAATGAGTTGGTGTTGATAAGAAGCGACCCATCGTAGGAGGGTCTACATGTATCCCACATCTATGACACGAAATGGAGCAAATGATTTTTTGGAGGTGAAAACGATCTGATGATACAAGATTCAGGAATGGCAGTCATGAAAAATGAAGGGTGAAGGTATTGCAGTGAATGAGGTGTTTGCTGGATGGTGAATTCTTTGAATGAATTCTCTTGAACATGTCGGCAACACTGATATGGATTGGTAGCGTTAACCCCGTGGATGGTACAAAATACCAATGGTGATATGATGAACAGAATAACCCAACCCAACTCAATCATGGTGATCGAGTGAAAGTGTCATGTTCAAGAGCAACCTGCTACCAATAAAATGCTTCAATTTTTCTTCCCTTTTTACCTAGTGATTGCTAACCACTACCTCTTTATTTTTGTCAATCTTGAGGAGGATAACATATGCTTGGTCTATAATTTGTAACCTATCACTATGTTTTTAGCGAGCATAGCATCAGTGAGACTCGTTCTTGTCTGGGTGGACAAGTTTGTCGCTATTGTTTTAACGAGTTTAACGACAAAGATAACTCGGTCCTTTTCTTGTTTAGAGAGTTTGAAAAGGGACAAAAAGCAAACTCCAACAGTCCTTTTTTGTAGCATAATCCCTTAAGTCTGAAAAAGTATAAAATAATACGAAAGGGATGACCTTTCAATCACTGTAACGAGTTGAAAAAGACAAGCACTCAATCTTTTTGTTTGATAATCCCTTAGGTCCAAAAAGATTAAAATGTATAGGAGGGATGGCATTTCCTCTTACTTTAACAAGCTAGAAAGGCCAATGGCTCGATAATCCTTTTATATTTAACGAGTCTAAAAAGAGTTTAAAAGTTACTATTTTTTTAAGAACGAGTGGTATTTTCAGGTAGCAACTGGTTCCAGGCAAGTTTGGAACTTCTCAAAACATGGCAGTGTGAAGAGGGTGGCAATCTAAATCACACGTCGCAGTTGTTCCTCAAAAGTGTAAATAATCAAGTGGAAGTGTATGATTGGTCAAATGAATGGAGGTGATGGTAGGAACACAACCAAGGTTAGAAAAGGTTGATAGTAGGGAAATCACGAAGGCTATTTACCGAAGGTGGATTAATATTTTAATGAGCTTGAATAGGAAGAAACTATGCTCAGTGGCAGGTTTATTTTTTAACGAGCTTGGACGTTGCAGGAACATTTCTCTTGACATTGGTCAAGGATATTCAGTTTACCATTTGACACGTTAGATTCTTTCATCAGTCGTTCAACCTACTCAATTGCTCCATCAACTTGATTAGAAATACACATATATATGCCCAAGAAATGAATTAAAACTAAAATTTTACTTGAAGTACATGAATAGTAACATAAAAGTAGTTTTACCTCTCATTTTTACCATTTCATTTCCAATTTGGGATTTTGGAGCTCTGGAGTGGTTTCCCCCTTCAAATTTCATCACATGATTTCAGGAGATCTGGTGGACTATTCTCCGCGTCATCAAGACTAGGTAGGAGCTAACCCTGAGCTCTTCATTTTCATTCCATCTTTTTCTAACTTTGAGCAAGTTTTTCCTTGGTTTTGGGCCCTTGGGGTTTGAAGAACTCGTTCTCTATCCATCGCACAAGGTTTCCATCAAAAAGTGCAATGCATACTAAGCTAGACACTACCTAGTTAGTATGCATCTCACCTTGCTAATTGGCAGGGTGCGATGGGCGCAGAAAGGAAACTTTACAAAGTGATTTTTCATGAAATTTTTGCCTGTTTTTGCTCAAATTTGGATCCTAATTCATATTTTTTCTGTGAATCAGATATTTATTGGATCAAGATGGTCATTACATGGTGTGAGCATGAACATGAAGAAGAGGACATGATTGCCTTACATGATCAGGGTACTGTTACTGCATTGCAAAATTCTGGTTTTCTCAAATTCTTATGTATATCTAGGATGAGGCAACAAATTAGTTTGTTGTAGTATTTTATTGATGCTTGGGATCTGATCAACCAAGTATTCCAGATTAGAGGTAAATCTATTCCACTGAGAGTCGAGGATATCTACTTTTTAACGGGGTTATCAAGGTGTGATGCCCCTCTTTCACTGTCAGGATTCGCTCGTGGGGGTGAATCAGTGAGAGATTATATCCGTCAGCTTTGTAGGGATGGATCTCAGCCTAGCAGAGATGGCAAGATCAATATCTGAGATGCCATTGATCAGTCTCTGAGGACCACTTTATTCACCTTTTCTAGATTGGCTAGTAGCACGGTTCTTCATTTAGCAAACAGATCTTATGTGTAGTATGCTCTAGAATGCTTGGAACCAAAGGTATTCAATTGGTGTGAGGCATCACTTCTAGTGATTAAAGAACAACTCTCTAAGGTAAAGAATGGAATATACAAGAACTTTGGCTACCGTTCCATTTTGACCGCTTTTACCTTTCACCTCACATCAGAAGATTTACGACCTCATGCTTCAGGGGGCAATTGTTATAGACATATTTGGGCACTACAACCCCAAATTCATATTTCCATAAACCATGGGATATTTAGTCCCTAAATATTTTGTTTCATACCATAAAGGATCATGGTCAACTAATTACATCATTTCCCAGAAGTTCCACCAGAAAAACCACTCAGAACTAGCCAAAACTAGACCATACTGACTGCTCCATGGTCAAGGTACGATGCATACTGGCTGCCACACTAGCTAGGGGTGATGCATACTGAAATGGCCTTCTGTAGCATGTTATGAGCAAGAATAGACAAATGGCAGAGACAATTTGCTAAGTGGAAGCTCATGAAATCTTCCAGGAACTTCTCCTGTGACACTAGCCTCTCTGAATTTGCCTAGGGATGAGTAAGAGATCAATGTAATCTCCAAGTGAATCCAAGAACTCTTAGTGGAATGACACTATCAAAAACCTAGAGCTGACTAACACCCTTGCAAGACATCTATAAATGGATCCCTCATCTAAGAGATCTAGAGGCTGGAATTTTGTAATTTGTAAGGAAGTGCTGTTGGTTTATCTGTGAGAAAATACATTGTAGTTTTGGGTGATCTTGCTTTTCATGAGGTTAAGATGGCTTCTATGCTAGGAGGATGATGCTGAATCAGACAGTTGGGTTGCAATCCTCTCTTCTACTATTAATAAAGTTTTTTGAGTTTTCCTCCATATAATCGTGTATTTGGGAATCTTATTGTTTATGAATGAAATTGTATGGTCAATGTGTTTCTGATTCTGCATTGTTTATGATGTTTTAGATAGACACGCTTTGATGGTTTTTTGTTACTTTGACTCTACAAGTACTCTTTGAAGTGGGACAAGTAGGAGAGAAGTGGCAAATTCTATCAAGGGAAAGAGAAATCAAGCAAGGATCCAAGCGGAAGATCCAGGTTGGCCCTATTTTCTTCCCTCTTATCTATTGCACTTAAAGGAAATCTCGAATTTTTTTGATTGTTTGTTTCTAAGGTAGCTACCCATCTTAATGTGACTAGCAGTTTGAATCAACACTAGTTTTCCCTGAAACACTTGTGACAGCAGCGAAGATGGCAACAACTTCTCCAGTGAGTCACAGTAATGCAGTAGATCTACTTTATTATATAAGTAACTGAATCTCTTATTCTCGATCAATCCACTATTCATTGCTGCTGTTATACGCATTATAGCAATAAAATAAATCATGGTTTGAGATTATCACATATATATTCATTAACATTTTATAGCTCTTCTGTAGCTCTTTTACCACTTCGAAACCTTTTAGCATCTAGGCAAAAAATATATGGCCTAAACACAGAACCAAGTTGACTTTCATACGTCTATATAATAAATTAATTAATATTAAGTTTTTGTTTCTTGTTGTACTGAAAAATATAGATAAAATTAATATCAACATATGTTTCTCTGTTATAACCTCCAAAATTTCGAACACATATATTCTTCCATACAAAAATTGTATGACATGAATACAGAACCAGGTTGCCTTTTATATGTGACTATAATTAATTTGTGTAAAATATTAAGCTTTTTTTTCATGTACTATTGACAATTATACTTTGATAAGTTTGATATCAACATCTATTTTATTAGTCTTACTGTTGAAGGCGAGACTATAGTGATAGGTAGATCATTGACCTCTATTAATTTATTCATTGACTAACTTTTTTTTGAGTTATCACCGTGGTAACCAAAGTTTTAGAATGACCAATTTCATTTTTCGAAATTTTTGGTTGGGAAAAAAAACCTTTTTTTGGCCGGGAAAGAAGATCTCTTATTGCAAGCTTTGCTTATCCCAATGTAAAAATGTGGGGCCAAGTTATAATTTATCTAAAGTGCAGGAAAAATGGTAACAATTTATTTGATTTTATGTAATATTAAAATTATATCAAGGTGTTTTTATTTTATGAAAAGTTTCCCATATTTTTTTCGCCAACTATCTAGCTACCATTTCTCAGGTGCTATCTACAACCACCTCTCAATTTCTAGCCACTTACCACCAAACATAACATTTAACTAGTCTTCAAACACAAAACATGAAGTACATGAAATTAGCCTTACGAGAGCAACTAGCTAACCTTTATTACTCAGAATTCATACAATTCATAGCTTTAATATGGCCTAGGCAGACAGGTGCCATAGATAAGGTAGTTGTCCTTATCAAGCCTCAGTCCAATGGCAACAAGTACTCGACTAAACAAAACATTATTCAGAAGAAAGGGTGTAAGATTTTTCCGATGCTACTCCAGAGAAAGGGAATTCATCGGTTCATATGGCATATGAAGTCATGGCCTATGCAATCAAGTGTCATAAATAAGGTAATCATCTTTCTCAAGCTATATTGAGTATAGTAGTAGAAAATAATCAACTAAATGAGACATTGTCTAGAAGAAAATATGTAAGGCTTTGTAGGCGCTGCTAAAAAAAAAAGTTGTTAGATCTTCCAAGAAACAAATGTTACTAAAAGTAAATATTTTGTAGGTAACAAATACTACTAAGAAAAAAAGGTGGATGGGTGTAAGTTTTTGTAAGTAATAACAAGAGAATTTTTGCAGTCCTCACATCTGGCTAACCCAACTATCCCAAGTCCTGACATCTGACTAACCCAACGATCCCAAACATAGTAAGCAAGCTCAAACTTTTATATCCTATGTATCAACATTATGTATTACCATTTCTATATCTATTTAATAAACATAATACAAGTAGTGGGTCGTCATGTACAAGCTAGTATAATCAATACTATTACCACATTCCATTGTTACTGACCTATTAGATATAAAGGTGAAGTGTTTAGTATGAAATTTTATTTGAGGGAGATATATATAGCCCTTGTTGAAAAACTTGAAAACCTATCTAGCTAGAGGCTTGGTTGGAGAATATGAATTTATGTTTTGAGTTGCAGAATTACTTCAATAACCAAAAGGCTTCGTTGGCCATCTTTTAGCTTAAAACTTTTCCCTCTTCCCTTGCCTGTACCTTTTTGTTTGGGGTAGATGCTTTAATGATTTATCACTTGCATTGTTCTTTCTTCATGGATGGCTCTTAATTGTTACCGGTCATGGCCTTCTTTGCCTCCAATATGAGTTGTGATTTCCTGTAGCATTTGGCCCATTGGGCCATGCTAAAAATATCCCACTATTGAAGCCCAAATTATTATCCCGACCATTCAAATTCCATACCCATGTTGTGAATAGCCCAGCAATAAAACCCTTTAACAACATTAAAATCCTTTTACCTCGTAGTGTCTTTTTCCCAAAATTAGAACATTGCAGTGACAAGTTTTCCTTGAAATCACTTACTTGTTTCTTAGGTCCATAGTAGAATATGAGAGGTTTAAGACACCTATGCGTCCCCTGACACTACTGCATGATTGTGAAAATGGCACACCTCTATCCATCGATAGAGGTATACATAATAATGCTCTGTTGTTTAACATAGGTCTTTTGATACATGAACCTATTTATTCCAAAGGGAAAGGCTCTGGTGAAGGGTGGTCGACAATGCTATATCTTGTCCTTTATTCTAATGATTTTAGACACATTTTTTAGCAAAGACGATGCTATATCTCATCATTTCTTATATGCAACGATGACAACATTTGTTTGCAGAAATCTCTTATGAGTTTGGATGCATTTTTTATAGTCATTTGTTTGGACTCATTTCTTATGAGTTTGGATTCATTTGTTATAGGTGATATGAATATGGATGGCTCGTGATTCTATTAGAGATTATCCAAAATGATTATTCAAGAACGCATGTCATCCATGCAAGTGGTCCACGGTAGTTGGGTCTCCCAATGGTTGCCACGATTGTTCTATTCCATGACCCCACTATTTTTTAAATTATATTTCTTAAGTATTTAACATTTTTATTAATATATTTAATGTTTTGCTCGTTCTTCATCATTAAATAAATTTTGATGATATCTTGAATGAAGTTCCCACTTGGTGAGGTAAATTGCTCCATGGAATTCATCCAATAATTCATCATTGACAGGAATGGGAAATTTATCTTTAATAGTGAGCTTGTTGAACTCCCTATAATCTAAACATATGCAACATGATCCATCCTTCTTATGCACAAATACTACTGGAGCAGAGAAAGAACATTGATTAGGTTGAATAATACCAACCTCTAACATTTCTGCAACCATACATTCAATTTCACTCTTTTGGGCATAGGGATATCTGTAGGGCCTAATGATTGTAGGAACACTTGCTCGAATAAAATTAATAGATGATTTCGATTTGGGAACCTCTCGTGAACATAATTGTGCAATTATGCCTTGTTGTTATTTCTTTAGAAGATTTGTCATGCTAATAGATATGTTTATATTTCCTGGTTTCCCTGTGATACTCCTCAATTCAACATCCTTTCCTTCCGAAAAAAAAATTCAAGAAAGGTTCTTGAAAATTAAAAGCTATCGTACCCAAAGGTTGTAGCCATTGCACTCCTAGTACAACATCAGCACCACCCATTGGAATGGAAAGAATTGGACTATTCAACACATATTCTCCCATGGATAGCTTGATATTATGAAACTTTCCAGAGAAATTTATGGTTCCTCCATTTGCAACCATCACTTGATACTTCAGTGCTGGATATAGGAAGGAATTCAATTCCTTAGCTATCTTATAATGAATAAAATTATGGGTACTATCCGAATCAATCAACACTATTACATTTTTCTTCTTGATATGTCCTTCTATCTTGATAGTTTGAGGAGTGGTAATTCTGGTTAATGCATTACAAGATATGCCCAGCTTCATTTCTTCTTTCTCTAGGGTTTGTTCCTGGTGTGTATCCTCTTCTTCTAATGTTTCTTGTTCCTTTTCTTGCTCCTCCTCACAATTTATGTAAAATAGTTTCTTCCCAACACACTTATGACCTTTAGTGTATTTTCCATCACAATTGTAACAAATATCTTTTGATTTTTTCTCTTCCAATTGATGTGGTGTCAACCTTGTAGGTTGTGGAAGGCTAGGGAAAAAAACACTTCCATCTTTATAGTTGTGATTGGTAGACTTCTTTGTGGCCATAACTTTTCTTTCAACTTTTATTGCCACCCTGAATGGCTTGTACAATGAATTAGGTTCCCAAAGGTGAACCTCATGTTGGATGTTATCTTTTAAAGTCCCTATGAAGACATCAATCCTATGCTGCTTCAGAATATCGATTACCCTAATATTTAATTTTTGTATGTCTTCAATGTGCTCTACCATTGAACCGTTGTTTTTTGAGATTTATCAATTTTCTAAAGAATGTATTGTTATTTGTATCTTCATAATGTGCTATCATTTACTCCGTAAAAATTGACTAGGTGACAAGTGGTTTATGAGAGCAAAGCCATATATACCATACACAATAATTGGTTTCTAAATATAAAGATGCAATACGTACCTTTCGTGAGGGTTGCACATCGTGTAGATCAAAATATTGCTCCATCTATAGTATCCAAGTTACCGAATCCTTGCCATCAAACTTCCTCATCTCTATCTTTGGAATGTAGTGGTTCTTAAACTATATATGGGAGTCTCTGAAATAGTGAGTGATATTTCTTTTGTCTTCATCATGATTTTCATGGATTTCGTTGTCACCAATTGGACACCTTTCTTCTAGCAACTTTTCCAAGCCTTCATTCAATCCTTCTATCTTGACATTTCTCATTGTTTCCATGTCTGATTTTGAACCGTCATTCAACACTAATATTTTCCTATCTATACCATCTATATAAACATTCATCATGGCTTCGAATTCATTTTTTGTTACTTTTTACGAGAGCAAAATTTGTTGCATTTGGTCTTGCAATTTTGATATATCATGTTGCATTTCTTCCCCTTCTTCATGTGTCATAATGGATGTTACGGGTTTATTACTAGTTGTTTCCATTTTCTTTCTTCAGAGCATAAATTAATGATAGTTACACTTCATTATGCCCTTTGGACCACTTCAAACTAATTTTTCATACCAAATTTATGCAGATTTTTAAAAAGACTACACACCATTTATTTGCTTCATAGGAGATGAATATTGAATCTATTGTATCTCTATAATTTCATATCTCGAAGGCCTGGAATTTCATCTTCTGGTAGCCCTCTGAGTTGTCTTTCCGACCCCACAAGTCTCATCGAGATTGAAGTCTTCAAGGAATAGTTAGGCCAAATCTCCCTCGATGGCCTGATTATAGACTTCTTGAGTAGAGCGAACTTGTATGAAGTGCCACATATCACTATTTCCACCTTTGAATATAAAAAATGTACAAAAAAAACTACATTTTGTCATCTTTCTGCACCTTCTTATTAATTTTCAATATGATACTCTGTTATGAAACCAGCTCACAAAGAGATAGAAAAGAGAGATCCACGCCTTAGAATTCAGCCTCTTCGAGGGGGCAACCTCCTTTACATTACATAAATGAACAATTCTTGGATGATACAAATGACAAAACCTCCTTTCTATATATAGGAGTCTAACGAGTCACAATATAATCCAGCCGACCTAACAATAATAATATAAAGCCACAAAAATAACAATAGAGGGATTCTATGGGGCACAGAAATAACAATATGGAGGTAATAGGGGCACAACAATATAAATAAGGGGTATAACTACAATAGTAATGGGGTAATCACTAGTATTATAGGGACCCAACATGCCCCTCTCCTTCAAAAAAGTGTTGTCCTCAACGCTTGAGTAGTTGTGGATACTTCTGCATAAAATTCTCATCCTCCCATGTGGAATCTTCAGCAGATAAGTTCTTCCACTTGATAAGATACTCTGAAATTGATCGATTTCGTAGCTGTCGAGTTCTTGTTTCTGTGACTGCTTCCGGTTCCAATATAATTTTCCCTTCCTCGTCAAGTTCTGGCAATATTGTTTGAATTGGGAGCTTGTCACCTATAACCTTCTTTAAACATGAAACATGGAAAACTGGGTGCAATCGAGAAGCTGCAGGAAGCTCCAATTTGTATGCCATAGTACCAATCTTTTGCAACACCTTGTACGGACCATAATACTTTGGTGATAATTTATTATCCTTATTAGCTTGCTTTAGGGACATCTGCTTATATGGTTGTAGTCGTAGGAATACCCAATCACCTACATCAAAACTTCTTTCACTACGATGTTGATATGCTTGTTGTTTCATTCTATTTTGTGCCAACACGAGGTTATCCTTTAAGAGTTGGAGTACTTGTTGTTGATGTTCGATGTGATGTTCCACTGCCTGAACCTTAGAATTTTCTCTTAAATATGATGTGATGGATGGTGGTTGATACCCATAAAGTGCCATAAATGGGGTCATTTTTGTTTCTATATGGAAGGAAGTGTTATACCACCATTCAGCCAGACGCAACCATTTGATCCATTGTGTCTGTTTATCAGATACAAAGCAACGAAGATATCCTTCCAAACATTTGTTTACTATCTCAGTTTGCCCATCAGATTGAGGATGATAATATGAGCTATGAGCTAACTGAGTACCAAGACAAGAAAATAATTCTGTCCAAAAATTTCCAGTGAAAATGGGATCTCTGTCACTTACAATAATCTTTGGGTTTCCATGTAGCTTTTGAACTGTTTCCATAAATGCAGTAGAAACTGTACTGGCTTTACATGGATGTGATAATGCAAAAAAGTGTGTATACTTGGTAAGTCTGTCAGCTACCACCATGATGACACTCTTTCCCTCAGACTTGGGTAAACCTGTGATAAAATCCATTGAAACCTCCTCCCAACGTTGGCTTGGAATGGGTAAAGGTTGTAATAGACCCGGTGTCTTAATTGTTTCAACTTTATTTTGCTGGAAAACCAAACATTCCGCCACAAACTTTTGAATATCTGATTTAAGGCCATCCGAAAAAAATTCCTTCTTAACCCTGTGGTAAGTTTTTAAAAATCCCGAGTGCCCTCCTAAGGGAGAAGTGTGCTATTCCATAAGAATCTTTTTTTTTAGCTGGATTTTCTTACAGAGGTATAAGCGAAGTGATATTTGTACCATAACGAATCATTTTGCCAGCTAAATGTATCAGAAGTACTGGAATCTTGTTGTAGCTTTCGAATAAGTGCCCACACTTCTTCGTTGTTCTTCCATTCCTCCCTTGCTTCGTTTATCCAATCTGGTTGGATAATAGAAATGGCACACAACAATGCTTCCACATCCTCATCCTTTCTTGAGAGTGCATCTGCCACCACATTTTGCTTCCCTTTTTTGTAGATGATTTCAAAGTCACAACCCAACATCTTTGTGACCCACTTTTGTTGCTCTTCAGAGGATAATCTTTGTTCTAAAAAGTATTTAAGGCTATCATGATCCGTTTTTACCTTGAAGTGTCGTCCCATTAGGTAGGGTCACCATTTCTTAAGTGCATGGAGTATTGTCAATATTTCCTTCTCATAAATAGCTTTGCTTAAAAACTTTCCCTTGATTGGACAACTTTCAAAAGCAATGGGTCTTTCATCTTGCATTAGAATAGCACCAATTCCATTTCCTGAAGCATCACATTCCACAATAAAGGTTTTTGTGAAGTCCGGCGTAGCTAAGACCGGTGCTTGGCACATTGCCTCTTTAAGATGTTCAAAGGCCTTTGTTGCTTCCAAAGTCCATGAAAATGAATCTTTCTTCAATAATGTTGTTAGAGGTGCTACTATTCTCCCATAATTCTTAACAAACTTGCGATAATACCCTGTCAACCCAAGAAATCCTCGCAGATGCTTTATGGATGTGGGGATTTTCCATTCCTTAATGGCTTTAATTTTGCTAGGGTCTACCTTAACTCCTTCATGAGATACAATATGACCCAAATATTCCACCTCCTGGACTCCAAAGAAACATTTGGATCTTTTTGCATATAATTGTTTCTCCTCCAATAGTTGTAGCACCCTGTCAACATGTTCAACATGATCCTTCCAAGACTTGCTGTAGATTAGTATATCATCAAAAAATACTAACACAAATTTTCTAAGGAATGGTTTGAAAATTGAATTCATCAAACCTTGAAATGTTGAAGGTGCATTGGTAAGGCCAAAAGGCATGACCAAAAATTCATAATGACCCTCATGAGTTCTAAATGCTGTTTTCGGAATGTCTTCAATCTTCATTCTGATTTGATGATATCCCGAACGAAGATCCAACTTGGTGAAGTAAATTGATCCATGCAATTCATCTAATAATTCATCAATAACAGGAATGGGGAACTTATCTTTAATAGTGAGCTTGTTGAGCTCCCTATAATCCGGACACATGCGCCATGATCCATCCTTCTTGTGCACCAATACTAGTGGAGCTGAGAAAGAACTTTGACTTGGTTGAATTATACCAGCCTCTAGCATTTCTGCAACCATACGTTCAATTTCACTTTTTTGGGCATAGGGATATCTGTACGGCCTGATGTTTGGAGGAACACTTCCTGGAATCAGATGAATAACATGATCATGATCACGCATAGGTGGGAGAGCTTTGGGAGTCTCAAATACCTTGGAATGATTGTCCAGGACATTTTGGAGATCTGGAGAAATAGATGATTCCAATGTGGAAACATCTAGTGAACATAATTGTGCAATTACACCTCTTTGCTCCTTTTTAAGAAGCTTAGTCATGCCATTAGAGCTGATTATCTTTCCTGGTTTCCCTGCAATACCCCTTAGTTCAACTTCCTTTCCTTCCATAGAAAATTTGATGAAAAGTTCTTGAAAATTAAAAGCTATTGTACCCAAGGATTGTAGCCATTGGACTCCTAGTACAACATCAGCACCTCCCATTGGAATGGAAAGCATTGGGCTAGTCAATACATATTCTCCCATGGATAGCTTGATATTATGGCACTTTCCAGAGCAATTTATTGTTCCTCCATTTGCAATCATCACTTGACACTCTGGTGCTAGATATAGGAAGAAATTCAATTCTTTTGCTACCCTACAATGAATAAAATTGTGGGTGCTTCCTGAATCAATCAACACTATTACCTTTTTCTTCTTGATTTGTCCTTCTATCTTGAAGGTTTGAGGAGTGGTAATTCCCGCCAATGCATTACAAGATATGGTCGGATTTATTTGTTCTTCATCTAGGCTTTGTTCCTGGAGTATATCTTCTTCTTTTGACCTTTATTGCTCCTTTTCTTCTTCCTCTTCACAATCTATGTAGAATAATTTCTTCTCAGCACACTTATGACCTTTAGTGTATTTGCTATCGCAACTGTAACAAAGCCCTTTTGCTCTTTTTTCTTCCAATTGTTGTGGTGTCAACCTTATAGGTTGTGGAAGACTAGGGGCAACAACACTTCCGTCTTTATAGTTGTGAGTGGTATGCTTCGTAGTTGCCATAATTTTGCTTTCCATTTTTCTTGCTAACCTGAATGCCTTCTCTAATGAATCAGGTTCGCAAAGGCGAACATCATGTTAGATATTGTCCTTTAAAGACCCTATGAACACATCAATCCTATGCTCCTACGGAATATCTTTTACCCTTATGTTCAATTTTTGGAACTCCTCAATGTGCTCCATTATTGAACCCTTTTGTTTGAGACTTATCAATTGGCTAAAAAAAATGTTGCTTTTTGTATCTTCATAATGTGCTATCAATTCTTCTGTAAAAATTGCCCAAGTGATAATTTTTTTACGAGAGCAAAGCCATTGATACCATACAAATTGATTTGGTTCCAAATATACAGTTGCCATACGTACCTTTTGTGTGTTTTGCACATTGTTGAGATCGAAGAACTGCTCCATCTGTAATATCCATGTGGCGGGATCCTTGCCATCAAACTTCCTCATATCGATTTTTGGAATATGGTGGGTCTTCGATCCAACATTAGAGTCTATGGAATCATGATTAACATTACTTTTGTTCACATCATGAGTTTCCTTTACACCCTTTTCACCATTAGTAAGTGTTTCTTGTAGAAAATTTGTCAAATCTGCCATGTCTGTCTTTAAATCTGTCTTCAAATCCGCCATGTTTGTCTTCAAATCCGTCTTCAAATCATCCATCTTAGCTTCCATGCCCTTTATCTTAGATTCCACACCATTTATCTTAGCTTCTGTTAGCCTTTGTGAGCGTGACATTAGTTGCACTTGTTCTTGTAATTTTGATATATCATGTAGCATTTCTTCCTCTTCTTCATGAGTCATGCTAGAGCTTTCAGGTTCCTTACTACTTGTTTGCATTTTCTTTCCTCAGGGCATCAGTTACCGATAATAATGCTTTACTATGCCCTTTGAATTCCGTTAAACCAAGCTTACACAAAAATAAAAAAAAAAACTACACACCTTTTTTCACTTTATAGAAGCCTGATATTGAATCTGATGTATCTCTGTAATTTTAGATCATCCAATTCTAAAGTTGCAACCTATAGTAACATTCTGCGTCCTCTTTCCAATGCCACAAGTCTGACCCAAATTAGATTCTCCAAGAAAGAGTTATGTGAAATCTCCCACAGTGACTTGCTTTTAGACTAGTTCAGTAGAGCGAACTTGTACGACGTGCCACGCGTCACTGTTTCAACCTTTGGATCTGAAACTCGTATACAAGAAACTACGTTCCGTCCTCTTTCTGTACCTTCTTATGAAATTTCAATCCGGTCCACAGAGAGAAAGTTATGACGATTTTTCCCAGGTCACCTGTTTTGAATGTAATTCAGGAGTCTGCAAAAATACCAACTTCCTCAGATCATATCTCCCCAAATATCGTGCGAAAAGCTCAGAAATTCGGACCCAATGTTCAGAGCGATTTCTTCTCAAATGGGTTTTTTTTTGAGACTTCTGAAACTTTACAGAAAAAAAGTTATAGCGAAAATGCCACGATGACCTGTTTGGAGCAGCGAAACCCTAGAATCCAAAGCTCTGATACCAAATGTTATGAAACCATCTCACAAAGAGATAGAAAAGAGAGATCCACACCTTAGAATTCAGCCTCTTAGAGGGGGCAACCTCCTTTACATTACATAAATGAACAATTCTTGGATGATACAGATGAAAAAACCTCCTTTCTATATATAGGAGTCTAAGGAGTCACAATATAATCCAGCCGACCTAACAATAATAATATAAAGCCACAAAAATAACAATAGAGGGATTCTATGGGGCACAGAAATAACAATATGGGGGTAATAGGGGCACAACAATATAAATAAGGGGTATAACTACAATAGTAATGGGGTAATCACTAGTATTATAGGGACCCAACATACTCAGAGGGAAAGTTATTTTGATTTTCCCAAGTTCACTAGCTTGAGATGTAATTCAGGATCTTGCAAAAACCCTAATTTCCTTGGATCATATCTCAGAAAATATAGGAAGACAAGATCTAAAATTCAGATGAGAGGTTCAACGATATTTCAAGTCAAATGGGTTTTTCGTAGCTTCTGAAACATCTTAGAAAAAAATTATTGCAAAAATGCCATGATGACCTAGTTGGAAGAGTGAAACCCTAGAATCCAAACCTCTGATACGAAATGTTATGCAACCATCTCAAGAAATAGAAGAAAATATAGGTCAACGACTTCAAAATCATCCTCTTCAAGGGGGCAACCTCATTTACATTACACAAATTAATAATTATTCGATGATAGAAATGACAAGACTTCCTTTCTATATATAGGAGTCTATGGGGTGATAATATAATCAAAGTTAACATAACAATAATAATGTAAGGACACAACAATAACAATAGTGGGCTTCTATAGGGCACAATAATAACAATATGGGAACAACATGGGTGCAAAAATAACAATAAGGGGCTACAATGACAATAATAATAAGGGAATATACTAGTATTATAGGGACCTAACAACTATCCTTTGAGATGATCTAATATCAGCTCGCTCCTTTATCCCATATTTGAAAAAGTGAATGACACTAGGGTTGGAGTGCGAATAGACACAAGTTAGCTTTCATTATTTCAGTGAACTTACATCCACTCCATTTCTTTCTACTTTTCCTACTCCTTGACTCTATAATCAACCCAAATGTCTGTTGGCATGCTAAGGCTTTGATCATCTATCCTCCATCACCATTTTTATTGTAAAGTCATCTAAACCATTTTGTTATGACTTTCCTGGTGATTCCTAGGCTGTGTATTTTTGTATTTTCCCCTTTGAAATTAGACCTCAAAGTTGACCTAAATGCTACAAATCCTATCGACCCTAATCCCTAGTTGTTTTATGTATTTGTTGGTGGGAATAAAAGAACAAATCTCAAAGTGCTCTTTAATTTCCTTGCGCATGCGATATGATCACTAAAATCTATAAGGGATAACTCCATTTGATATGGAGGAGAGATGTCCAAAAGTAAGAAGAGGCTTGGTTAGATGACAATAACTCCATATTCTTTCAATGGGTATCATAGTTGAGATTTTAGTAATTATCATCGTAAGTGTGACATTTTTTTGTAATAGGGACCATTGTCTTTGTTATGTATCATTGAAGTAAAATACTCTCTAGTTGAGCCAACAGGCTCATTCTACAATCCAGTATGAGGGTGATATATATGTTTGTCCATGATCAACATGGAGTTGACACGTGCCCCTTAAAAAAATACTTTAAATGAAAAATCGTTGTTAGCTATAATAAAATAATAAATGATTATACGTACGTGTAGGTTAGTTTTGACTAAAAACATTATAAAACATTAATAATGACATTCTCACTGTGCTCACTTGGTTCATTGATATTTCACTTTCATTATTCTAGTAATAAATAAAATATTTACAAGTCTTTGTTAAATAAGACACTTTTATATAACTTTACAAATATAAAATAATAAAAAAAGAGCACACTTCTTTCTCTTATAGATATTACAATATAGAACTTAAATAAATTGTTTGAATATCCATATTGAATAATATATTTCAATATTAACTATGTATGTATGTATGTAATGTGTGTGTATATATACGTGTGTGCACTCTGTGTTAATTTTTACTTTAGTGAAATATTTCATTTCTCAAAAGGAAAAAAGGAAAATAATTTAATTACTTCATAATAAGATGAAAATGGGTAACTCATTAAAGTTTTAGGATAAAATGTTAATAATAAAAATTTATTTAAAAATACAATTTAAACAATGAAAAATAACACCTGTATAGAGAGAGATAAAGAAACAATATAGATATAACTTAATCATGTTTTTATCCAGCACTAAAAGGTTTAATTTGTTGGCGTATAAATCTTTTTTCAAGTTTTTCATTCTAAAGAGATTTTTTCATATAAAGAGCTTTGATCCCCCTCAGCTCTTGGTAAATATGTGTTTAAGATTAATCTTTAACATAAAAGTAAGTAGGTGATAGGCCCATCATATAGATTCTTGGAGGACATAAAATTATTTTGTAGGATGTTGAAAATGTACATGATGTAAACACATTGATCACATGATATGGTATTATGGCATGGTATGGGATTGGAATGCAAGCATGGCTAGTGAAAAGAGTGTAAAGGTAAATTTGTTAACTATTGTCCAAGAAGTCAAAGGATATATGTTAAAATACAAAAGGATGTGAAGACCCCTATATATGAGTTTCTTGCACCAAGACCCATGCTTTTTAAAAGCCTAAATATTATGTAATAGAATTTTAATTAATAAAATTTCAAAGACGAAATGATGTAGAATAATTCTATGGAAAAAATTAAATAAGCTTACCAATAAATAGTATACTCACCCTAATACACATGAAATAATTATTATAGATATAAAATGTATGCATGTGAATACTAATCTCACTATTAAACATGTGTAGTAGTGTCAAATATAATGCTTGACCCTCAAATCAACATGCCTCTCCCCATTGGCTCCTTATGAAATCTACTCAATCTTTACTTTTAGCCAATGTACAAATGAAAACCAATATAATCCACTTAAATTCCTTTATATTTGTAGGTTCTCTCAAGAATATTGACTCCACAACCATGCAATTTTGTTGCAACAATTTCTTTCTTCTCGATTTAACTTACCATCCCTATATTTCGTTCTACATTGCACCTGTACTCCCACATCTCACCCTAGAATCAATGTACCTCTTCCCTTTGGCTCCTTATTAAATATGCTCATTCTTTATATTTAGCCAGTTTACAAATGCAAATCAAGATAATATACTTAAGTTCATTTATATTTATAGGTTCTCTCAAGAAGATGGACTCCACAATCATGCTATTTGGTTGCAACAATTTCTTTCTTCTTGATTTAACTTACCTTCCATGTATTCCTTTCTACATCAATCTTTTACTCCCAAGTCTCTTTATATTTATTAAAATTTTTATAAGCCACCTATCTCTCCTTTGAACCTATATCTTCCATGTTTATAAATCACATCTTTACTTCCAAATCACCTTACCTTTATCCAACATTTTAGTGTGCACATAACTCTTCTTTCTTCTTATTTCTTCCTTGACATAAACCAACCCCTTACATTTGTGATTATACTTTTAGTTTTCTTAAATTTATTTTTGAGTTTTGTTTGTAAACTATTTTTTATATTCTAATGGTTAGTTCATGACAGCATATATTAATTCTACTTTACTTGTTATGGAAAATACTATGAAAAATCTAGGAAGAATACTCTCGTGTAGGAATTTACATATCCATAATATTTAAAACAATAATAAAACATCGATCATACAATTTCAATAAAGTAAATATTAATATGAATACCACAACAGTAAGCACTCAAATGCAAGTTATTGTACTATCCCGATCATACAATTTCAATAAAGTAAATATTAATATGAATACCACAACAGTAAGCACTCAAATGCAAGGTATTGTACTATCCTCCATTTATGTTCAATACTACAATCTAAAAGATCGAGAATTTTAGCTCAATATGAAGTGATTGGATGCTTTTTCATACAATGGACTTCTTATGGTAACTAATATCACTATAAAATGTGCCAAAACAAATTGCTTCTTCCTTTCGGAAATGTGGATTTAACTACTACTTAATTTTGATAATATAGATTTTTTATTTTCTTCATGATTATGAAGCATGCTTACAAATCCTTATGTTTCATTCTCTACATCTTTGAGTAAGACGTGGTTTTGTTGATGACCAAAAATGACCATATCCAACATTAAATAGATCACCTACTTAGGGTCCCAATTAGACCATTATCCATTTGTTATGTTGATTCTGACCGATTCAATTGGTCTCCAATTTTTGTTACACTGAGACTAACCTAAGGTTAATCCAGCCTAAGCTATCCTATATGTAAATCTAGCTATGTACATTACTTTGAGCTTTTTTGTGTATGATGTTGGTTATTATAATTAACAAACTAAAGGGAAATGAATTATTTTTATGTTATTATTCTAAAAATGGTCATTCCTTTCCGGTGACTAAAATCAGGTCTAAGTCTAGACATAAATGGTTTACTCCTATGAAAGGAAATTTAAAATAATGAAAAGAATTAATCTATGTGAAAATGAGAGTTTAATCTATGATGCAAGTGAATAAAAAGAAAACCTATCTCAACTAAGAGAAGGATAACCTTACTCTCTATCATGAACAAAGGTGATAAGAAAATGGAAAGACTTAAATTGACTTTGGATTAAAATTTACTTACTATCTTCAAAATAGTTTGGTACATTATAAGTTGTTTAAACCAATATGTAAAAAAAATATCCCAACAAATAGTTGTTAAAATACTACATCCACATAACCCAAAATCAACAATGCAAATGAATTCAAGGTAAGATTTATGTTGAATTAATGAAATAGTTCATCTAGCTCAATGTTGTTGGAAATAATACTGAGAGGGGGGGTGAATCAGTATTATCAAGCAATTTACCAAATCTTCCTTATTTGATCTTTTGAATTATTCTTGCATATCAGTACCATAAAATAATGAGCATGAATAAAGAAAATAGACAGTCACACCAAAGAACACAAGATGTAAGGTGGAAACCCAATGCGGGAGAAAACCACCTGCTGCAATATGTCTCTATCTTCTTTCAAGAAATTCTTTTTACAATGATTTTGTACTGGTGCAGTCCTTTACCAGTACGCAGGCTGCAACCTGCAGAGAGCTACAACTCTCTCTCGTTTTCCAGTCTCTCCTGGAAGGGAGCTACAACCCCCTACTTCTTTTCATGAAGAATCAAATGATCAACAAGTATACAACAGATACAGTCCACTACAGATATCAGATCAGTAATTACAGAAATAACCCAGAACACCTTATGAACAGAAATATACAGTCAACAGATCATCTTAAGACAGGGACGCATATTTTCTTTCTGTGACCTGCGACTGGACGCAGTCTACCTTCCACTGTTCTGCGTGCCGACGCACTGTTCCTCTATGCTTTGCTGCGACCGGCGCACCCAGAAACACTATTGCGCCGCGTCTTTTGCTTCAGAGACGCACCCAATAACACAGTCGCGCCGCGTCCTTTGCCTCAGAGACGCACCTGCGCCTTTACTGTACTGCGTCCCAGCGCACTTTCCCTTCACTGAACCTGCGTCCCTTTAGATATAAAAGATATGAGGACTTCAGAACCAACCCAAACACTCAGATCCACAGATCTGATCATGCGCCATAGAGATCACAGTCCATTAGAAGATTCGCCCTCATAGATCTGGACTAGATCTCACCAAAAGATATTCAACCAAGATGATACCTAATCCAAATGAACTCCTTTGCTTTATATAGGCGAGCTTCTCCCCAAAACATGGAACAAAACCACGAGCCGACACCATAGAAACACAAAACCGTCGGCTAGATACCACACAAAAAACCCCCACGTGCTTTTCTTTGCCTTGAAATGTGTGCACTGGGCGGACGCACCTCCTAAACGGCTGGCCTGCGTCCCTGGACGCGGGTTCTGTATGGTATACCTGCGGGGACGCACGCGCTGAACATATTTCCTGCGTCCTTCTTGATTTATCACCTGAATGGGTTTGCCATCAAGGACAACACCTGAATCATAATGCCAACAATCTCCCCCTTTGGACTTGATGGCAACCACATAATCTTCAGCTTCATTCTCCCCCTTTGACATCAAGGGCAAAGGGTATGCTCCCCCTATGCTCATGCATCTCCAGATTTGTAACCAGAAATCCATCATGAAGGAGATAGAGACATATTGCAGCTATTTCCAAGATCTCCTTCTCCATAATGCCAACACTGCATTATGTGCTCCCCCTGAGCCTATACCACCAATAGGAAGATGATCAACAGTAAGATGATGCATCAACAACCCCCAGCTTTTGCCTGAGGTATTCAAAAGTGTCCCTGGGCAACGGTTTGGTGAAAATATCAGCAACTTGTTCCTTAGAAGGAACATACTCCAACTTGACCTTCTGTTCAAGTACTTGTTCGCGGAGAAAATGGTACTTGATTGGTATGTGCTTGGTTTTTGAATGCATAACCGGATTCTTTGAGATGCTGATTGCACTTGTGTTGTCACATAAGATAGGAATAGGAGGTGTACAAGTGATGTGATAATCCTGCAAAGTCTGCATCATCCAAAGAAGTTGGGTGCAACAAGATGCAGCAGCAACATATTCCGCTTCAGCTGTAGACAAGGCAATTGAACTCTGTTTCTTGCTGAACCAAGATACCAGTCTGGAGCCCATAAAGAATGCACCGCCACTTGTGCTTTTCCTGTCATCCACGCTTCCGGCCCAATCTGCATCTGTGTAAGCATGAAGAGTGAGATCTGTATCTCTAGGATACCATAAGCCATAATTTTGAGTCCCTTGAAGATATTTGAAAATTCTCTTCACTGCTTGAAGATGAGTCTCCTTTGGATTTGCCTGAAATCTTCCAACTATTCCAACTGCATGCATGATGTCTGGTCGGGTACCTGTCAAATATAGTAAACTTCCAATCATAGATCTGTAGGTTGGTTGATGTACTGCTGCAGATTCATCATTTGCACTGAGACTACATCCTGTGACCATGGGTGTACATACTGGTTTTGCATCTTCCATGCCATATTTCTTCAAAATCTGCTTGAGATACTTGGTTTGAGATAAAAAGATTCCTCCTTCCTTCTGTTGGACTTGCAAACCAAGGAAATATGTCAGTTCTCCTAGCAAGGACATTTCAAATTCTTTCTGCATGACTGAGGCAAAGCTTTGACTCATATCTTCTTCATTGCTGCCAAAAATAATGTCATCTACATACACAACAAGTATTAGCAATTTGTCATTTTCAACTTTTATATACAGATTGCTATCTGCTGAACCTTTTAAGAAACCTTGTTGATGAAGATATTTGTCCAACCGGTAGTACCAAGCCCTTGGAGCTTGTTTGAGACCATAGAGAGCCTTTTTCAATCGGCATACAAGATTTGGATCATTTCCAAGAATGAACCCATCTGGCTGTTCAATGTACACTTCTTCTTCCAAGTCTCCATTCAAAAAGGCTGATTTCACATCCATTTGAAATACTTTGAAGTTCTGAAAACTTGAGAGAGCAAGGAACATTCGGATGGCCTCAAGTCTTGCAACAGGAGCAAAAGTTTCTTCAAAGTCTATTCCTTCTTGCTGCGCATACCCTTTACAAACGAGTCTGGCTTTGTTTCTAATTACTTCTCCATTTTCATTCAATTTATTTTTGAAGACCCATTTTGTTCCAATAACATTCTTATCTTTTGGTCTAGGAACCAGCTCCCAAGTGTTGTTCTTTTCGATTTGCTCAAGTTCTTCATCCATTGCTTTCACCCAACATTCATCTTTGCATGCCTCTTTCACATTTTGTGGTTCGGTGGAGGAAAGTAATGCCAAATAGCTTGAAGCTTCTGCAACTGTTCTTCTAGTTTGTATACCTGCTTCTTTTTGTCCCATGATCTGAGATTCTGGATGGTTCTTCTGAACATATCTGGATGGAGTCTTTTCTTCTATTCTTGTCCGTTCTTCTGCTTCTTCGTGAGGTTCTTCTTGAGATTCTTCTTGAGGTTCTTCTTCTTCATCATTCTGTCTTTGAGGGTAGCTCTCATCTTCTTCGATGTCTTCACGATGTATTTGCCTAGGAATATATCCCTTTTCATAAACCACTACATCAATGCTGTCAACAATTCTGCCAAGTCTTTTATTGTAGCATTTGTATGCTTTGCTATGTGGAGAATAGCCAAGAAGAATGCCTTCATCTGCTCTAGGATCAAGTTTGCCAAGCTGCTCCTCAGTATTCTTGATATAGCATTTGCTCCCAAAGATTTTGAAGTGCTTTACCGAAGGAGTTTTACCACTCCAGAGCTCATGAGGGGTTTGAGTGCTGTTCACCTGGACATTTGTCTTGTTGAGAATAATAACCGCAGTATGTGCAGCCTCACCCCAGAAGGTTGCGGGGGTTCCTGATTCATCAAGCATAGCACGAGCCATTTGTTGGATTGTTCTGTTCATTCTTTCAACAACTCCATTTTGCTGAGGCGTTCTAGCTGTAGAGAATTCTCTCCTTATCCCATGTTCATCACAGAAATCGAAAAATTCATTTGAAGTAAATTCCCCACCTCTGTCAGATCTGAGGCACTTAATTTTGTGACCTGATTCATTTTCAGCCAAGGCTTTGAAGGTTTTGAATTTTTCGAATGCTTCATCTTTGTGCTTCATAAGTCCTAACCAAACAAACCTGGAGAAATCGTCAATAAATAATATCAAGTATTCCTCTCCTCTAGGTGTTCTTTTTCTGAATGGTCCACATACATCTGTATGTACTAGCTCAAGAGGCATGCTGGCTGATCCTTCTTTCTCTGGAAAGTTAGTTCTGGTTTGTTTTCCAAACTGACATGATCTGCATATGGTGTTGTCAGGAATTTTGATATCTGGAAGATCGCGAACTGCCTGATATTTGCAAGCTTTCCTTATTTGTGAGAAGCTTAGATGTCCCAACCTTCGATGCCATAACCAGTGCTCTTCATTCTTGCTTAGATAGCATTGTTGTTGTCCTTCATCAAATATGTATAGATTATTTGGAGTTCTCTTTCCTTTGAGAACTGTTTTACCTGTATCAAGATCACGAACAAGGCATCCATTTGATCTGAATATAACCTCGGTTCTTTGATCACACATCTGGCTGACACTTAGTAGATTATGCTTCAATCCATCAACAAACAAAACATTTCCAGCCTTAACATCTTCTTTTAAAGGAGCAATACCTTTTCCTTTTATAGTTGCAGGAGTATCATTTCCAAAAGAGACTTTCTTTCCCTTTTCTAAATTAGAATAAGACTCAAGTTTTTCTTTATCACCTGTCATATGCTTCGAACATCCACTGTCAATGTACCATAGATTTTCTTGTCCTTCTGCATAAAATGCTATCCCACATCTTTCTGTTTGAGGTTCCTTTATTCTCCATGTTTTGGCGCCTGAGGCTTGTTCCTTTTTCTGCTCTTGTACCTTTCTTTCCGGAAACCTGCTTCTGCATTCAAAGTCTTTATGTCCAAAATTATTGCAAATAGAACATTCAACTTCATTTTCAAGAGCTGAAAAGTTGTTATAGGTCCTTTTTGTAATCCCTGTCATACTTCTTTGTTTTTGAGCTTCCCTAGTCATGATTGTTTTATACGCAACACATTGAGCTGCTTTGTGACCAAAGTTATGGCAAGAAAAGCATTGTCCATTGAAGAAGCTTCTGCGATTATTGGATCTACCAGCCAACTGATTGTAATTTCTATTTTCATCTATTCTTGAACCAAATTGAGAAGATTTTACCTGTGGCTGGTTGTGGCTTTTGTTCACCCTTAAGCTGGATTGCCCCTGATAGTTTCTGCTTGACATTTGTCCCTGCTTTACCTGATGATCTTCCTTGTGCTCTTGCTCATTTCTTCTTGCTGCATCAAGATAACTTTTTGAAGTGGATGCTTGAGAAGTTTCTCCATTATAGCCCAAACCTGTCTTATTTAGTGGAGACCGCTGCACACTGATAATCTCATCCAAAGTTTCAGATCCTTTGACAAACTTGAGATTAATAGTTTTTTGTTTTCTCAATTTCTTTTCTAAGACCAACAATTTCACCTTCTAATTTTTCAAGATGTTTTTCCTTTTCATCAATTTGGAATTGTAGAGTATCAATAATCATGTTCTTTTCTTCTATGCATCTCTTGAGTCTAGTAATTTCATCATAAAGGTTATCCACATCTACAGCATCCTCATAATCATCATCTTCAAATGCCATTAACAACCTATATTTATTACCTTGTTCATCTTCATCACTGTTTGATAAGCCATCACTATCTTCATGGGTGTAGTAGCTTTTCTTATTTGCGCTTTGTTTCTTGTTCCATCTAACTGGTTCCTTTCCTTTATCCTTATAAGAGCATTTTGCAGCATAATGACCTACTCTTCCACAAGCAAAGCATTTGAAAGGTAGCTTACCTCTGAACCTTCCAGAACCTCTTTGAAGATTCTTGACAAAATTTGATTCTTCTTCCTCTTCTTCTGGATCATGGCTTGCTTCATAGTAATCTTCTTTGCCTGATGCTTTAAAAGCAGCCTCCCTTCTGTCTGATGGTCCTCCCTTTCTCATTTCATAAGCAGTTAGAATTCCATGTAGCTGAGACATAGTAAGAACACGGAGATTTTCTTTTTCTTCTATTGCAGATACTTTGGATTCAAACTTGGGGGATAATGATCTTAGAATCTTTTGAACTACTAGAGACTCCTTTACTTCTTCACCCAAATTTTTCATACAATTTACAATCTCATCTACCCGAAGAAAATAATTAGCCACACTTTCATCATTATACATCTTGAGAGTCTCATATTGAATTCTGAGAGTTTGAAGTTTGGCTTGTTTTACCTGTTCATCTCCTTCATAGCTTGTGATCATTTTGTCCCATATTTCTTTTGCTGATTTGAAGTGCATTACCTTCATGAATTTGTTTGGGATATACTTCCTAATAGAGTACTGACTGCTTTTGCATTTGTTTCATACTTCTTTTTCTCAGCTGGATCTGTAGGAGTAGCTGAAGGAAAAGCATAGCCTGTTTCTACAATGTCCCAAACTTCAGTACCAAGAGATTGAAGATATGCAGTAACTCTTACCTTCCAATAATTGAAGTTTGTCCCATCAAAAACTGGTGGCCTGATTGATGCTTCTCTCTCGTAGTTGCTCATGATGAACGATCTACCTTCAAGCGATCAAGCTTTTCTGAAGGACCTGCTCTGATACCAATTGTTGGAAATAATACTGAGAGGGGGGGTGAATCAGTATTATCAAGTAATTTACCAAATCTTCCTTATTTGATCTTTTGAATTATTCTTGCATATCAGTACCATAAAATAATGAGCATGAATAAAGAAAATAGACAGTCACACCAAAGAACACAAGATGTAAGGTGGAAACCCAATGCGGGAGAAAACCACCTGCTGCAATATGTCTCTATCTTCTTTCAAGAAATTCTTTTTACAATGATTTTGTACTGGTGCAGTCCTTTACCAGTACGCAGGCTGCAACCTGCAGAGAGCTACAACTCTCTCTCGTTTTCCAGTCTCTCCTGGAAGGGAGCTACAACCCCCTACTTCTTTTCATGAAGAATCAAATGATCAACAAGTATACAACAGATACAGTCCACTACAGATATCAGATCAGTAATTACAGAAATAACCCAGAACACCTTATGAACAGAAATATACATTCAACAGATCATCTTAAGACAGGGACGCATATTTTCTTTCTGTGACCTGCGACTGGACGCAGTCTACCTTCCACTGTTCTGCGTGCCGACGCACTGTTCCTCTATGCTTTGCTGCGACCGGCGCACCCAGAAACACTATTGCGCCGCGTCTTTTGCTTCAGAGACGCACCCAATAACACAGTCGCGCCGCGTCCTTTGCCTCAGAGACGCACCTGCGCCTTTACTGTACTGCGTCCCGGCGCACTTTCCCTTCACTGAACCTGCGTCCCTTCAGATATAAAAGATATGAGGACTTCAGAACCAACCCAAACACTCAGATCCACAGATCTGATCATGCGCCATAGAGATCACAGTCCATTAGAAGATTCGCCCTCATAGATCTGGACTAGATCTCACCAAAAGATATTCAACCAAGATGATACCTAATCCAAATGAACTCCTTTGCTTTATATAGGCGAGCTTCTCCCCAAAACATGGAACAAAACCACGAGCCGACACCATAGAAACACAAAACCGTCGGCTAGATACCACACAAGAAACCCCCACGTGCTTTTCTTTGCCTTGAAATGTGTGCACTGGGCGGACGCACCTCCTGAACGGCTGGCCTGCGTCCCTGGACGCGGGTTCTGTATGGTATACCTGCGGGGACGCACGCGCTGAACATATTTCCTGCGTCCTTCTTGATTTATCACCTGAATGGGTTTGCCATCAAGGACAACACCTGAATCATAATGCCAACAAATGTAATCTCGAACAAGACAAGATTGTAGCGACTAGAAAATAGTTATTAATCATGTCAATCAAATCTCGATGAACTCAATATTCACTGCTGATTAAAAAATATTAAAGCTATTAAACATAGGTTTATAAGGGACACCATTAGTGTAAAGTGAAACCAAAATTAACAATAGTGTTAACTCTAATCATTTATACTAACTGAGATAAAATTAAAATCAGCTCAAATAACAAGAGATGAAAATAAATTCACAAATTATATAACAGTGTGAAAAAAACTAAACTTATAGTCGTTAGCTCCATATGCTTTTACATATGTACAATCCTTTGATTCTCTCTAACTTCTTCATAAAACCCTTTACAATAGTGTTAAAAAACTTCCTTCCAAATCTCAAGAAACAAAGCCATCCTACAAACATGTTTCACTAAATACAATAGTATACAAATAAAAAAATGACTAGAGAGCCCCCTTATAATAATACAAGAGTTCTCTCCTCCTATAATCTATGCTCCAGCATCCAGAATCCCTTTGACAGTATAAAAATGACCCTTTTGTAATATTAAAGAGTCATAAAATATCCTTTCCTCTCGAGATCTCTTGTCCTACCGAGAACTCAGCAACAGATGGAGTTAAAATTAGCAAATCAACTTTTCATTAGTGGTCTTTTGCATTCCTCAACGGCTTTGTATAGCTCGACCTTTGTCAATTTTCTGGGCTAAGTGCTCGTACGTGACTTTATTGCCTTAGATGAGTGGAAACTCATTTAGCTTGCACTGAGATTCCAACATATCTGCATTCACCGAACAGACATCATTTAATAACAACTAAAAAAATTATGTCATTTTATATCCTCAATTTGATTATTCTTGTCAATGTTTTCCTTTTGCAAAATGACAAGTATTCATGTTTTGTAGTTCTAAAACACGCATATTCATGTGCAATGGGATTTTGTTTTATAGTTTTTGTTCTCATATGTGAAAATCTCATGTATAATATATTTATAATATACTTATTTACAACCTGCTTTAAACGTAAATTTTATTTGTTATTAATTCGTATCTTATGGATGAATTATAAGGTTAGCACATAAGACACAATCATTGTGGATTATATAACATATTATATAATAATATGACTCACGTAGATTGTTTACCCTTTAAGTTAAAAATTCATAATATATTTTATCCTTAATGCAAAATAATGAAATGAATTATATTGTCACACATTATTTCATAATTACTTAAATATGTAATGTATATATAATATATATTTAGGTGTATAATGTATTATAATATAGTTACTAATATATAATTTATTATTAATGTTAATTAAATAATGAAATCTATTGGTATTCAATTTACACATTCATATATAAAATTTATAGATATATGTTAATTTAAATTTCATTTTCACATGTGTACATTATATAAAGGACATATAAGAGATAAGGTTGTATCAAGATTAAAATGACCCAAAATTGGTGTATTAAACCAAATTGGATATGTGATGAATTTTATCAAAGACCTCAAGCAAGGACAATTTGAAAAAAAGGATCCATCGAGGTAAAGTGTCAAGGTAATAAATCAAACATTGAATTCATGAACAGGTGCATCAAAACTAAGTAAACTTAATATCACTAGGAAGATGCTAGCGAAGCAAAGGCAATGGAGTGAAAATGAATAAAAATATAAACAAGTTGAAAAAAATTGAAGCAAAGCAAGGTAGGATAAGAATGAAATTAACTAAATTAAATGGGGGGCCCATAATTTTTAGTAACATATGAGAGTGTTATGGTCACAACAATTGGAGAAACATGAGAAAGAAGTAGTTATCTCTAGTTTACATAATAGGATTTGAAGTTTCTAGAAAGGGTTTGTACTTAAAGTCATCTCCAAAGGGTCCCATATACGCCATAAACGAGGTAAGACAATTGCTTAAAAGATAAATGCCCTTGAATGTCTAGTACTAAATCATTGAATCCAATCAAAAGGGAATATTTATTAACTTTAAATCAAGTCGCTAGTAGTGGATAATGAAAATAGCTTGTTAGGTCCCTATACTACTAGTGAAACCCCTTATTGTTATGAGTACAACTCCCTTATTATATTGTTGTGCCCATGTAGTCGCCATATTGTTATTATTGTGACCTTACATTTTTATTGTTATGTTGGCTCTCATTATATTATGTCCCCTTAGACTCCTATATATAGAAAGGAGGTCTTTTCATTTGTATCATCCAAGAATTGTTCATTTGTGTAATGTGAAGGAGGTTGCCCCCTTTAAGAGGCTAATTTCTGAAGCATTCATCTATCTTTCCTATCTTTTTTTGAGCTAGTTTCATAATGTTTGGTATCAAAGCTTTGGATTCTAGGGTTTCGCTGCTCTAAAGAGGCCATCGTGGAATCTTTGCTATAACATTTTTTCTGCGACGTTTCAGAAGCTAAACAAAAAACCTGTTTGATAATAAATCTCGTTGAACCATGGGTCTAAATTTCAGATATTGTCTCACTATATGTTTGGAGACCTAATCTGTGGAAGTTATGGTTTTTGAAAACTCCATAATTCCATCTCAAACAAGCCATTGTGGAATTTTCGCTATTTTTTTCTATGAAGTTTTAGACTCTGAAATTAAAACCCATTTGAGCCAGAAACATGGTGAAAATCTGTTCTGAATTTCAGATCTCGTTTTGCTATACTTTCGGAGATACAATCCAAGACATTTAGGGTTTATGCATCCTCTCGATTTACATCCCAAATAAGAGACCTTGGGAAAATTGTCATAAATTTTTGTCTGAGCATCACATTGAAATTTCATAAAAAGTGGCAGAATGCAGACAGACTGTAGTTTGTTGACTATCATTTTTTGAACCTAAGGTCAAAACAGTGACACGTCGTACTTAGTACAAGTTCGCTCTACTGAACCATTCTATAATTAGGACATCACGGGAGTTTGGGCATACCCCTTTCCTCGGGAATCCTGTCAGGCCAGGAGTAACTCTAGACTTGGCAGAAAAACTGATTCGTTTATTTCATTAGGTAGCTATTGTTATATACATGAATGTGACTGATCAGTTCATCTTCTTGATGACTGTTCACATTCCAAATTCACCCAATCGCAGAGGATTAGGTGTCAACATTCCCCCCTTAATCTAAAGGGATGTTGGTGAGTCCAAGCATCGTTCTGAATCTTTCAAGCTTTTCTCTTCCAAGCTATTTGGTGAAGATGTCTCCAATTTGCTCATTTGTGGAACAATGACGGAGATGGATTGTTTTGGCCTCAACATGATGTCAGATCAGATGATATTTAGTATTGATGTGCTTTGTACGATCATAGAACTTTGGGTTCTTGGCCAACTTTATTGCAGAGGTGTTATCAATCATGAGTGGAGTTGATTGTACTTGTTTTACTTGCAAATCTTCAAGAATTTTCCTGAGCCACACAATTTGTTTCATCGCTTCAGCTGCTGCCACGTATTCTGGTTCAGTTGTGGAATCTGCTGGAACTGATTGTTTGCATGATCTCCAAGAGACAGCTCCTGATCCAAGACTCATAGCATATCCTGAAGTAGATACCCCAGTTTCTTTGTCTCCATCGAAGTCTCAATCAGAGTATCCAATCAAGCTGAAGTCGTTCACCTCTGTATACTTGATTCCAAGGTCTTGAGTTCCCTTCATGTACCTTAGAACTCTTTTTGCAGCAGACCAATGTCCCTCACAAGGATTTTGTATGAACCTGGAGAGGATTCCAACAATAAATGAAATGTTTGGTCTGGTAGTAGTGAGGTAGATGAGACTTCCTACAAGCTGTCTATACTTTGTTGTATCCTCAAATTCCTTTCCTTCAATAGATGTGAGCTTTAAGTTTTGTTCCATTGGAGTAGAAAGAGGATTGCACTCTATCATGCCAAATATGTTTAACAAATCTCCAATGTATTTCTTTTGAGAAAGAAATATGGATTTTGGATGTTGGGTTACTTCAATGCCAAGATAGTAATGAACATAGCCCAAATCAGTCATTTCAAAACTTTTCCCTAATTCCTTCTTTATGGATGCAATGTAGCTTTCATTGTTCCCTGTCATTAAAAGATCATCTACATATACCACAAGATACACAACTGTTTTGCCAACTTTCTTGACAAATAAAGTTGCATCATCAAGGTCAAAATGATTGAAGTTGAGTTTCAGAAGATGCTCAGTTAGTTTTTCATACCAGGCTCGCTGTGCTTGTTTGAGGCCATACAAGGACTTCACAAGTTTGCATACTTTATGTTCATGTCCTTTCAAAGCAAATCCTTCAGGTTGGGACATAAGAACATTCTCTTTTAAATCTCCATTCAAGAATGCAGTTTTTACATCCATTTGGTGGACTTTCCAACCATTTTGAGCAGCTAGTGCAAAGAGTGTTCGGATGGTGGCCCATTTTGCTGTGGGGACAAAAGTTTCCTCATAATCGACCCCTTCCTTCTGTGCAAAACCTTTTGCCACAAGCCTAGCTTTGTGCTTGTCAAGTGAGCCATCAACTTTGTACTTGTTCTTGTAGACCCACTTGCAGCCAATTGGTTTGGTTCCAAATGGAGGATCAACCAGCTTTCACGTGCCATTCTTTATGAGAGCATCATACTCCTTTTGCATCGCTTCTTTCCATTCATCATGAGAAGCAGCTTCTTTGAAGGAAGTTGGTTCAAAATCTGTAGACAAGTTCAATTCACAATCATAAGTAACATCCATATCAACAGGTGAATTAGAGTCATCTACATCACCTCCATCTTGTCGTTTTGAATTTCTGGTTCCTGTTTTTCCAATTTCATCAGGATGAACACTTTCAAGTGTCTTTGTCAGCCAATTCGGGGGACCTTTTTGGGATGGTCCAGGCTGATCTGTTAATTGAGTTGGGACTGAATCAAGATTTAGTCTCCCAATTCTATCCATTACATCACTTAAAGGATCATCCGTTGTTGGAGTTTCACGCAGGGGAGATTGTTCTTCAGAAGAAGATTCCACATGTTGTTCTAGTATATGAATCCCCCCTTCAAGATGTGGAATCTGATTATCAAATTCTTGAAATGATTTCGTTTTTGTGAATCTATCCAAGTGATCAAGTTTCCGCTCAACAACATTGTCAGATTTGGATGATTCAAGAAAAATGACATCTCTAGATACAACAAACTTTTTATTTACTTCATCATAGAGGCGGTATGCTTTAGAGGTGTTTGAATACCCCAGGAAGATACACTTACGACTTCTAGCACCAAGTTTGTTTCTATGTACCTTTGGTATCAAAGCATAACAGGTGGAACCAAAGATCCTGAGATGTTTTACCGAAGGAACATGTCCATACCACAATTCATAAGGAGTCTTGTTTCTTATAGCATTAGATGGACATCTATTCTTTATATATGCAGCACATAGAACAACATCAGCCCAAAACATTATCTTTACATTTTTGAAGAAATGCATGGATCGTACCATATTCAAGATTGTTCTATTCATTCTTTCAGCTACACCATTCTGTTGGGGATTATATGGCACAGTTGTTTGATGTTTGATCCCATGTTGACGAAGATAGCTTTCAAATTCATTTGATGTATATTATTTTCCATTATCAGTGTGAATAGACCCAATATGAGATTGTGCATCATTTTCAATCCATTTATGAAAATTCTTGAATGTTTGAAAAGCATCAGATTTGTTCTTCAATAAATAAACCCAACACATTCTGGTGTAATCATCAATAAATGTAATGATATATTTATTTCCATTTGCAGAAGGAACAGGCATTGGACCACATAAATCTGAATGAATGAGTTCAAGCTTCCTATGTGCTCTTGAATGTGAATCATGAAAAGACTGTTTGCTATGCTTTCCTAGAATGCAAGAATCACATTGCTTATGTTTCCTAGGAATTGTAGGCAAACTAGCAACACCATTTTTCTTCAATAATCGGAGACTGTCATAGTTTAAATGTCCAAATCTAGCATGCCATAATAAACTTGATGGAAGTGTACCTTCTTCATGATGAGAAATATATGAGAAATGATGTGCATGAGCAGAGGTTCCTTGCAGTTTGAGAAGCCTTTCTTCTTCTATTCCCCTCATGACAAGTGAGTGGTCAGATGCTTTTCTTACCTCAAGCTTGCCATCAAACATATGAATGGAGTGACCTTGCTGGCGGATGTGGACCAAGGACAACAAGTTTCTCTTGAGATGTGGGAGATATAGAACATGATCCAGAAGAAAGTCTGGAAGACCACGCAGTTTAAGCCTGATTGTGCCAAGCCCTGATGGCTTGATTTTTGACTGATCTGCAAAGTATACTACTCCATCAACATTGTCAGTGAAATCTTCAAAAAAATCTTTCCTATGAGTCATATGATAGGTTGCTCCTGAATCAAGCAACCAATCATTTTCGAAGAAGTAAGTGAAGCATTAAACAAATCTTCATTTACTCCAATGTTACATTGTGCCTTAATATAGTGTGTGGATTCAGGTGCTTTACCTTTGTCTGTATCATCAGTTTTACCTTTCTGCTGGTTTCTTTTCTGCTCAATTTTGTCCCATGGTAGCTTGCATGTAGAAGAATCATGTGATCCATTTTTTTTGCAACGAATGCAATGCAGATTTGCCTTTTCTCCTTGAGAATGTCTGCTCCCCTACCTCTGAAGTATCTTCCTCTTCCTCTTCGTCCACCTCTTCCTCTTGTAGAATCTTGAGCAAGATGTTTTTCTTTATGAGCAAGGCACACAGTCTCTTCAGAAGATTCAGGGGCTGTCTTCTTTCCAAAGGCTTTTTCTCTTTCAACAAACTTTTTCACAAGAGAGTCAAAGGTTATATCTTTAAGATTTCCATTCTCTTGTAAAGACTCAAGATAATTGGAGTAAGTAGGATAGAGTGCCTTGAGAAAAGAAATAAGAGGGATATCCAGCTCAACCTTAGTGGATTTTATATCATGCATTATAGACTTTACTTCAGATGCAAGAGCAAGAGGATCATTATTTTGCAGTTCAAGAGTGAAGATTTTAATCATGAGTTGGACTACCTCAAGTGCAGAATGTGAGTCATAGAGTTCTTTCAGCCTTTGTAAAGCTTCAAAGGCAGTTGAATATGATGAAATATGGCGACTTACTTCTTCATTTACAGATGTTGTGATTAATGCATATGATTTGTTGTTCTTGTTATCCCAAATGACAAGCTCTTTGTCTGATGTAGGTTGTACTGGGTCGTTGTCTCCTTCTCCGGCACACACTCCCTTCCACAACTCATTGAAGATGAGGGTGTGTTTTATCATCCGGGACCATTCAGGATAGTTCTCCTTGCCAGTGAGAACTATTCCTAGCATAGAGATGATTGAATGCATTCTGTAAAAAATACTTCTGTTGATATACAGTGAAATTGTACTCAAAAGGGCAAAAAAAAATAAAAAATCAAACACTTGTTTCTTCAAATCCCTCCAAGGATCCTCATATAATATATCCACCATATTCCATATCTACAAACTCAGTTCATAACTCATTCAAATGAAAACCATAATATATATATACTGGTTAATATAACCACAGCGCACATATAGCACACATCTTTAGCACACATATAAATCACCGCTTTAATATAGCCACAGCAACACGCATTAATTCAACACTCTATCTCAAATAAAAAGAACACTGCATACCATTATCAGCACCATTATCTTAGGCCATGGTTATATCTTAGGCCACGGGTTATACAGTCCACAGTTATATGATAGGCCACGGTTTATATATAATATACAGTCCAGGTTATAACTCGGTCCATGGTTTAAGCACAATACAACTCAGTCCACGGTTATATCTCAGGCCACGGTTTATATGTAATATACAGTCCAAGTTATAACTCGGTCCAAGGTTATATACAACCCAATTCAATGTTGCACATTACAGAGTATTAAACCAGGATATGAATATCAGACCAATGCATATATAAACTTCACCGCACATACCAGGAGTTTTAACCAATGCACAAAGAGTACGCACAGAGACTCAGAGATTATTCAACACAAAATATAAACCACGGAGCCCCACATAATTTACTGCTTCATACCAGAGATTCAATGCACACCATTGTATTCAACGCTCCATTCCCACGCTACAGCGTTGCGTTCAATGTTGTATTCAACGGAGTTCAACCTACGCTTTCAATACAACGTTCACCATAGTCCATTCATCACACAGAGACTATGAATCGATGCATAGAGATGCTTCAGTGTATTCATTGCTCGAACTATTCAACACACTCGCTGCTATGTCAGGACAGAGGCAGTGGCAGCGCTATGTCAGGACAGAGGAAATGGCAGAGATGAAGGGAGTTACATCTATTTTTAGAACCTGGGAGCTCTGATACCATGTCAGGCCAGCAGTAACTCCAGACTTGGCAGAAAAACTGATTCGTTTATTTCATTAGGTAGCTATTGTTATATACATGAATGTGACTGATCAGTTCATCTTCTTGATGATTGTTCACATTCCAAATTCACCCAATCATAGAGGATTAGGTGTCAACAAATCCAATTGTGATCGGACTTACGGTGTTAGAAAGAGGACATAGAGGGCTATAACATGCCCAAATTGCACAACTTAATGATCTGAAATTAGAGAGTTACAGGCGTTTGAAAATTGAGCTCCTAAAATCATGAAAAGGTGATATGATGAAGTTTGATGGCAAGGATCTAGTAAATTGGATACTACATGTGGAGAAATATTTTGATCTACATGAGGTGCAACTGCTACAAAAGGTACGTATTAGATATTTATATTTAGAACCGAATCACTTTTTATGGTATGAAGGGATTTTTTCTCGTAAAACACTTGTCGCATGGTCAATTTTCACGGAGGAAATGATAACACATTATGAGGATGAAAAGAGAAACACCTTCTTTAGCTAATTGATAAATCTCAAACAAAAGGGTTCAATGGCAGAGCACACTGAGGACTTTCAAAAATTGAATATAAGGGTAAATGATATTCCAGTGAAGCAAAGGATTTATGTCTTCATAGGCACGTTGAACGATAACATTCAACATGAGGTTTGACTTTGGGAACCTAATTCATTAGATAAGACATTCAGGTTGGCAAGAAAAATTGAAAGAAAAATTATGGAAACGAGGAATCCCACCACTCACGACTATAATTATGGAAGTGTTTTTTCTCCTAGCCTTCCACAACCTACAATGTTTACACCACAACAATTGGAAGAAAAAAGAGAAAAAGGGCTTTGTTACCATTGTGATAGCAAATACACTAAAGGTCATAAGTGTGCTGAGAAGAAATTATTTTACATAGATTATGAAGAGGAGGATGTGGAAGCATTGTTTTGTGCTATTTCTATTATCCAACTAGAGGGATAAATGAAGCAAGGGATGAATGGAAGAAGGACGAAGAGGTGTTGCCATTCATTCAAAAATTGCAGAAGATACGAGTTTAAACAATATTGGTAGAAATTGACGAGGAAGGAAAAATCATATTGGAACCTGGAGCAGTCATAGAAACAAGAACTTGACAACTATGAAATTGAACAATTTTAGAATATCTCATCAAGTGGAAGAACTTACCCATTGAAGATTCCACATGGAATGACAGGAATTTTATATAGAAGCATCAAGAACTACTCAAGCGTCGAGGACAACACTTCTTGAAGGAGATGGGTATGTTAGGTCCTTGTACTACTACTGTAACCCCTTATTGTTATTAGTACAACCCCCTTATTATATCGTTATGCCCATGTAGTCCCCATGTTGTTATTATTGTTCCCCATAAAAGCCCTCTATTGTTATTATTTTTCCCTTACATTATTATTTTTATGTCGACTCTAATTATATTATGACCCCTTAGGCTCCTATATATAGAAAGAAGGTCTTGTCATTTGTATGATCCAAGAATTGTTCATTAGTGTAATGTAAAGTACATTTCACCCTCGAAGAGGCTTATTTTGAAGGTGTTTATCTATATTTTCTATGTTTTTGTGGGTTGGTTTCATAACATAGCTAGAAGGTCATTGAAGGTTAGCATGCATATGCTATAAATTTATCTCTTTATCCAACATTGCTTCATTGCTAGAAGGCATGTTTAGTACCCCGACGAAGTTGCTAGGGTACCATGTATGCATGGACCCACTGCTAGTGACCTTGTTCAGTATCCCAACAGGTTTGCATACACTTCCCAGATATGTGTGAGCTTTTGAACCCCTTATATATGTATTTTTGAAAATCATCTTTTATACCTTTAGTTGAGTGGAGCGGGGTGGTACTACAGGCAAAGTATTTTAGGATATAGATGAGACATTATTTATGATTCACCTCACTAGACTTACTTTCATCTACCAAAATAGACGACATATATGTGGAGGGTATTGGAGAGATTCAAAGCTCAAACTAGTAGCCATTTGTTCTTCTATATTGATGAACTCAGAATACTTGAATCATGATTCAATGTTGCCCATGAAAAATAGTTAATGTATGAGATACAATTACATAGGTAATGGAATCCTTTTATAAAGGTAGAGTAAAAATTTACCCATATTGAGCAACTACCGTAGCTTAGAAATATAATTTTTTCATATGAAATTTCCAAAATGTCATAAAAATAAATAAACCCAAACCACAGAAAGCTATGAAATCCTTATAGAAGTTCAAAGAAAAACTAAGCAAGATTTAAAATCAAACCATTAAGCCTTGAAGGTCAAACAACACAAGGTAGAAAACTAAAATCTTTATCTTTGTTAAAATCAGTTGAGATAATGATAAGTATTTTTTCATAAGAGTGCAATTGATAAAGCCTTTGAGAACCCTAGCTAAAGTTACAATCATGTTCAAAATTTTCTTATGATAATATTACCAAAATATTTTAATAATTGCATTATGAAAGAATTTTTTTTTTCTTTCGAAAAATAAGTATCTAAAAATAAAATCTTGATATCATACAACAAATAAAACAATTACCTCAATGATGACTAAAATTTGGGTTTAAAAACTAGTCATGATTGTTTTATTCATAATTTAAAACGATATCAAACTAAGCTATGCTAACTAATATTACTATTAGTATATACATTATGTACACTATTTGCAGGAATGAGACCAATTGAGTATAAGAAAATTTTCAGTGGAGTCATTCAATCAACTTTATTCCTGCAACCTAAGATATAACATGCATTAGTAAAGGAAACGTAACAAAGATAAAAGAAATAAAAACATAATTCTGTACATCTACAACATATACCAAAATATTTGAATTCTTGCATTATAAAACAAATAAGTAAAACAAAAAAGTATCTAAATATAAATGATTGAAATCATAAAAAATATAAAACAATTACCTCAATGATGACTAGAATTTAGGTTTAAAAAATCATCATGATTTCTTTATTCATAATTTAAAATGAAAACAAAATAATTTACGCTAATTAATAATATTGTTACTATATAAATTATGTATAATATTTTTAGGAATAAGAGCAATTAAGTGTAGGAAAATTTTCAGTGGAGTCATTCCGTCAACTTTATTCCTGCATCCCAAGGTATAACATGCATAAGTAAAAGAAACAAAATAAAGCTAAAATAAATAAGAACATAATTCTATACATCAACTTCTAACAAGTTAAAAGAAATAAATTTATGTACAAGAGTCTTTCCTTGAAATGAATTCTCCAAGTTTTTTTCAAAAGGATCAATGAAATAAGGATGAACATTAACTAGTCCTTAAAGAACATTCTAAGGAGAAACAAAGGATAAGATTGGACGGTATAATATATTGGTGCATGATGAAGTGTGTGGAAAACTGTTAGTGGTATCTACATGGTTATATAATCTATTATCAAATTTAGAAAGAGAATTTAGAGACCAACCCTTGTTCACATCGTTGGATTTGTCGCTAGGAAGACAAGGAAATGAAACTATACCATGACCACTTTCCATAGGACTATGGAAATGAGTTTTATTGGAAACTTTAAGATCAGATGCATCAGAACATGTAAGGATTTTCTTTTCTACAGGAGGAACAGAAGGAATAGAAGAAGAATCCATTGATGAATGCAAATCTAATCCATTTCGTGTTGAAGGAAATTCTATGTCGCCATCATCAAGGTATTCATCATACATGACCTCTCTTTCATGGAAATGATGTTATTGATTAGAGATAAAAATTTCAATGAAAGGGTAAGAAAGAGATTCATAATTATGATTCGTATGCAAGGAATCCTTCTGAGAGAAATGTGTACTAGTTGAGGGAAACTTTGCAACATAAATATCAAAGGAATTATTATTAGATGTACTATGATTTACAAAGAGGGTTGGGCACAAGAAGCAATGATTACCATAATATGTTATACTAAGTGTCTCCATATGATTTTCATCATTATGTTTGTGAAAAGCAGTCTGATTTGATTGTAAAACTTCTATTAAACGAATAGGAACTAGTAGTGAATCTACTTATGGAGAAGAACTAACACAATGCTCATTAGTCACATCCTAAGGTGTAGTTATTCCTATTGAACCTACATGAGGTTGATCAAAATCATTAGAAGATATTTCAAATATATCCTCAAACTCTAGATTCAAATTTCTATGATCATTTTGCGAAATGTGAGGATCAATGAAGACAAGTCCTAGTGATTGCTAGTTTGAAAAATTTTCCAATTCATTCAAAGGTTCAATAGAATTAGGGAATGTGTCAAGACTAACTAATGGATTAGAGACTTACTGTTCATTCTTGTTGGATTTATTATGTTCATAAGAACAAGTAACAAAAAGTTGAAAACACATTGATAAATCCTCTTTTGAAGGAAGATCTTTGAGACATGATCTAAAACAAAGTGATTTAAATCTAGTGTATAACTCATTAATTGACTCGTCTTTTTTCATAAAAATAGTTTCCATTTCTAAACACAAATTCTCATAATCATAGTTCTGATGAGATGACAAAAAAATTCTCATAAAGTGGTTCCAAGCATATATGTACTTAGCTGGTAAAGTATTGAACCATTCTCAAATCCATCCATGGAATGTGAGGGCAAAAGATAAGCAAATCACATCATCATCAGTAATATCAAAATAATTACATTTTTCCAAAATTTGACAAATCTGATATAAAGATGAAAACTCACAGCCAATGTCATATCTCAATTTAGACAAAGATTCAATCTATTTCTTGGGCATGCTTCTATTAGGTCCGCATGAGTTGAAAACATGATCCAAAGAAGCATCATATGAATGAGTCATGATTAAATTAAAACTTTTTAAAAATAAGTCTTTACAAAACTTCAATATCTGTGGCCCTCCCTCTAGTACAAAAAATGTTGATGGCTAGAAATGACCATATCCAATATTAAGGAGATCAAGAGATCAACTGGTGAGGATCCCAATTAGATACCTATTAATTTTGTTTGGCGATTTTGACTAGTTCAATGGGCCTTTAGTTACCCTTACCCTAAGGCAAGCCTACGGTAAATCTAGCCTAAGTTATCCTATATGTAAAGCTAGTTATGTACAATACTTTGGGTTTGTTTGTATATGTCTATGTTAGTATTCTAAAAATGGTAATTTCTTTCACATGAATAAAATTAGGGTTCTATCCAGCCACAAATGGCTTACTTCTACGAAAAGCGATTTAAAATAATGAAGAGAATTAATCTATATGCAAATGAGAGTTTAATCTAAGAAGCACATGAATAAAAAGAAAACTCGTCTCAACTAAGAGAAGGTTATCCTTAATCTCAATCAAGAGCAAAGGTGATAAGAAAAGAGAAAGACTAAGATTGACTTTGGATTGAAATTTACTTGCATTCTTCAAAATTATTTGATACTTTACAAATTGTTTAAACCAATATGTAATGAAAATATCCCAATAATAGTTGTTAAAATATTACATCCACATACCCAAAATAATATAGCAAGTAAACTAATTCAAAGTAATATTTATGCTTAATTAAAAAAATAATTTATCTAACTCAATATAAACGAGAACAAGACAAAACTATCATGATTAACAAATAGTTATTAATTATTCCAATCAAATGTACAACTATAATGATTAACAAATAGTTATTAATCATTCCAATCAAATCTACATGAACTAGATATTCAACATTGATTAAAACTAGTTAAACCAATTAAAGATAAATTTATGATGATGATGATGATGGTTAACGTCCACTGAGACCAAATTGGTCTATCAGACCTATAACTTTCTTAGTTTTTAATTATCTGGCTCCTCGTCTTTCTTGGCGAGATTGGTGTTGTAGCATTCTTGTTTTTCTCTACGGTCTTCCAACTTCCTTTATCTTGCATCCCCTTCATCTCTTCTGGTACTTGGGACATTAGTGTCTTAGCTTCGCGATCTATTATGTTCGTCCTTTTGAAGATAGTCGGAGAAGAAGTTTGGTCTAAGAGATTTTCTTTGCTGTTAAATGAAGACTTATTTTGTGCGGTCGAATCCTCATAATTGTTGATTTGTTGGGTGGGGCTTTCTCCCTGCCTGTCTTGAGAGTTGTTTCTTTCCTGCCCGATTTCTTGTGATTCAGAGTTTTCTCCAGAGTATTCTTCTTTGATGACAGTGTAGTGTTATTTTTGTGCTCCTTCCACGATGTAGATCTATGGTGGTTGTTTCTAGCAGAATTTTTCTAGGAGGCTTTTGGGAAATTTTTTACTAGATGCCCTGTCTCAAAGCAGGATCGACATTTGAAGAGGACACTTTCGTAATCGAGTTTATGGTTCCACACATAGTCTTTACTTGTTAGGTTTATTTCAGCTGGGAATCCGGCACTGAAATCCATTTCCACACAGATGCGTGCATAGGTGGTTCTTGCATATTCCTCTGTTTCTGGGCACCTGCAGTAAAATTTCCCAATTTCATCTCCAATGGCTTTTAGCGACGAGAGATTCCAAAGATGCAAGGGTAGGCTTGGAAATCTCACCCAAACTGGTGTTGAAGTTAAAACTGCTATAGAGGGATCGAATGACGGGTTCCATGGCTTCATGAATAGGCCTGATTTTTCCCAAACCAAGGGTTGAAATCTAGAATACATTGTCTGCTTTCAGGATTTTCAAAATCTACTATAAAGAAAGCCCTAGCACAGGGGTAGATCTTAATTTCATCAGAAATGACAGGCTTCCATACCTCCGAGATCCAGTTGTTGAGAGCTGTTCGTCGCGGACAAAAACCATTGAACCGGCAGGTTAGGGCACTTTTGTAAAACTTGAAAGCCTCATCGAGTGAGGCCTGGACCACCTGGACAGTGGGAGCTGGGGCTTCACTGACGATATGGGCAGGAGCTTGCCCTCCAGAAGCGGATGAGTCAACAGCTATTTTCGTGAATCTGGGAGCTATATTTTACTTGCCCATAAAACCCAGCCGCAAAGAAATAAAGCAAAATATAAGATTAGATTTAGATCTCATTGCAGAAGATTAGATCTAGAACCTAGCCGCCTAGATCTAGATCTAGCCACAGAAGATTAGATCTAGAATCCAAAATGTGCAAACAAACTTATTCACTCTCGAAAATGGTAGATCGCCTCACAGTGGAACCCAGAACGGTAGATCGCGGCAGATCGAAAATCGTAGATTATATATGATTATTAATAAATTTGAGAAAATATGGCAGAAAATTTCCTGCAGGAGCGCTCAGTTTCCGCGGCTAAAATGCACACTTCAGATCCGCAGCGCAGAAACAATATAATAAAATATTATATTACATGTCCCGTAATGCAGAAACACTTCAGATCCACAGCGTAGAAAACCGAAGATAGGAAGCACTTCAGATCTGCAACGCAAAAATACTATACACCAGATCCACAGTGCAGAAGATAGGAAATACTTCAGATTTGCAGCGCAGAAATATGATCCGCAGCACAGAAATACTATACACCAAATCCGCAGTGCAGAAGATAGGAAATACATCAGGTCCGCAGTGCAGAAATTACTTTCATCATTTTCTGATACACTTACCTGTCTTGCAGCGTAGAAATACCATTAGTATAAAGCAAAACCAAAATTAACAATTGTGTTCACTCTATTTATATTAACAATAGTGTTAACTCTATTTATACTAACGAAGGTAAAAATAAATTGAAAATAAGTTTGCAAACTAAATGACAGTGCTAAAAAATTTGAACTTATAGTCATTAGCTCCACATGCTTTTACACATGTACAGTCCTCCGGTTCTCTAACTTATTCATCAAACAGTTGATAGTAGCGTTAAGAAACTTCCCTCCAGAGATCGAGAAACAAAGCCATCCTACACACAGGTTTCACTAAGTACAATAACTGCAGAGTGTAGGGTTTATAATAATATAAGAGTGCTCTCCTCCTACAGTCTATGCTCCGGTTTCTGGAACTCCTTTGACAGTATAAAAATGACATTTTTATAATATTACATAATAATAAAATATCCTTTCCTCTCGAGATCTCTTAACCAATAAACCAATCCTCTCCAGAAGGGAGGAACATATCAATTTAAAATTGGCAAATCAACATTTTATCGATGGTCTTCAGCGTTCCTCAACAAGTTCGAATAACTTAGCGTTTGTCAATTTGTTGGGCTAAGCGCTCCTATGGGACTTTATTGCTTTGATGCCTAGAAATTCATTTCATTTTCACCGAGATTCCAACGTAGATTCATTCACCAGACACAAAAACATTAAATGACAGTTAAAAAAATCATATAAATTTATATCCTCATTTTGGTTATGCTCGTCAACTTTTTCCTTTTGCAAAATGAAAAATCTTTATGTTTTGGAGTTATAAAACATGTGTATTCATGTGAAATGGGATTTTATTTTATAGTTTTTGTTCTCATATGTGCAAATTTCATGTCTATTAAATTTATATTATACTATTTACAACCTACTTTCAATCTAAATTTTATTTGATATTAATTCGTATCTTTGGCATGAATTATAAGTTTAGCACATAAGACTAAATCAATGTGAATTATATAACATATTTAGGCCGATAGGCCTTCCTATGCATCAACAATCATCAACCCATTTACCCTGCTTCGTTTGATCAGGTGAGACACTTTTAATCGTTGATTTGAAGTGTGGTTTCTGCAACCGATTTTACAGCCAGTTGTTATGCATTTTACGTCATATTTCCGGGACACCACTTGGGTGTAGCACAATCCCTAGTCTAGGTGCATGCACTTGTCTGCACAAACTCCTCCCTCTATATTCAACACTACCCTCACTCCCTTCATTGCTTTTCCAACCTCCCAAACCCTCGTCATTGGCGGTCCAGGAAAATGCGAAGCACTGACGCCAATAAGCCTCTCAAGATCATTACAAGAGCAGATGACTTCGGTTGCACACTCAAAGATTCCCTTATCAAACACCTTCGATCCATGCCTGGTTCGACACCCCTTTCAAGGCCCCTGCCCTGCCAGCAAAGGGAATCCATGGCTACCTGAGATCGCTGGCTCTTTATAAAATTCCTTACAGGAAATGCCCAAAATACCCTAACACAACACACCTCAATCCGAATCCTCCTATGCCCTCTCTTCATTAAGAAAAACAAGAAACTTTCGGGATGTGGATATCATGCCCAGGGGATCCTTGAGCATCATGCAAGAAAGCCCTACTGTTGCCATTGTCAATTTCAAGGCCAGAAGTATCGAGTCTGTCCATCACCATAACTTTGGGCATGATCTTCTTGTGGTGTTTGGGTCGAAGAGAGTGTGGAATCTCACTAAGAATCAGTGCTTCAATTTGGTCCTCAGGGATTATCTCTATACTCCTGCACCATTTATTGCACTACAGGAACCATAGAGGTGATTTCATCCTCTCCAACTCGTCTTAGTCGCCTTCTATGAGTCAGGACATATAATGAATGTATATGAATCAACACATATCATGAATGTCTACTAAGGTGGCATGCAGGTTTTATAAGGGTTTCCTTTTATGATTCAGAGAGATTTTTGAATATCTTGCTCACCTACCCTCATCATTGTCCTCTGCCATGCAGTCAAGTGTTCAAAGGGGTTCTTCCTGATGGGCCATTTGTGGCAGTTAAATCACTAAAATCTTCTAGAGAAGTAGAGCAAGAACTTCTTTTGGAAGTTGAAATTACTGCTACCTTGCAGCACAAGCACATTGTTTCATTAATTGGTTACTGTGTTGAAGAGAAGGAGTACTTTTTGGTCTACAACTTGCTACCAAGAGGAAGTTTGGAAGAAACGTTTTATGGTATGTAGTATGCCAATTTTCATGTATTTATCATGTTAAGTCCTTGGAGATTTTTATTATTTTTCAGTGTTAAGTGTTGTTCCCAATTCTCAGAAAAAGTTGGTTACAGGAGGGAAGGACAAGCCACAGGCTCACTAGAAAGATAGGTTGAAAGTGGCCACTGGAATTGTTGAAGCTTTGACTTATCTGTATGAAGGTTGTTCTCATCCTATTATCCATAGAGATGTGAAATCATCTAATATTTTTCTTTCTGAAAACTTTGAACCTCAGGTATCTTGATCTTTGTGAGAGAAACAAGTTCTCAAGCTTCTGTTGAATTGTTTTTATTTTTTGGTTGGAGATGTTATAATAATATTTGCTTGACCATTAACTAGCAATTCATCTTTCCATGGATCATTAAATAAAGATATTCTATGAATAGTTGTCAGATTTTGGGCTGGCCAAATGGGCTTCAACAACATCTGCATATATCACATGTAGTGATGTTGTAGGTACATTTTGGTTAATATCCATTTCTTTCTTTACACCAGCTCTTTCCTTAGGAAAATAAATGTCGTTTATAATCAAGGCTTCATAAAACTAGCTGTTATCATATTTAAGGTATCTTGCTCCAGAATATTTCATGTATGGCAAGGTTAATGAGAAGACGGGCGTGTATTCCTTTGGAGCAGTTCTTCTAGAGCTAATAACTGGAAGAAAACCAATCAATGACAAGAACCCCAAAAGCCAAGTACAACATGTTGTCTAAGACAGGGAACTCAGTTTCGACCTCGAATGAACATAGTAATTACTCTTATTCTCTTTAGTTGCGTATATATGTTTCAGTTTCTTATCTTATGTCAAATTTAGTTGCTTGAAGAGGTTTCCTTTCCTGTGAGGAGTTAGTGCTAGAATTGTTTTTGCCCATAACGAAGAATGGCACATGAAATATCGAGTTGATATCCTTCTGACGTAGAGTTAGGGGTGTTTAGATCTAGTGTTTAGGGTTGTAATATAAACATTTGTTCAGTAGTTCAATTTGTAAAATTATCACCCTTAAACAGGTTAGCCATGAATGCTGATCGTGGATTATGGAAAAATATTCAAAGCCTAAATTGCTAATAATCTCTTTTTCCATTAATGAAATATAAGATTCTTTGAATATTAGCAAAAAATATTACATAATATCTCAAACCAAAGCTTCAGTATGCAAACTACCCCTCCCTAAATAGGCAAGAAGAACCAACATATCTGGTTTCACTCCAATATCAAGAGAGTATATATCATTCCTGAGAATCACTATCCTGGCTGAAATCTCGATTGCAAGATCTAAATTGAAAGTTTTGGTTTCCCCAAATAAGGTGGCTTACCTTTGTATTAAACTGGCTTTGGCAAATTTCAAACAATGGATAAATGTTAATGTAAGAACATTAACTTATTCTTCCTCATTGTTTGTGTGTAACTTAGTATTGCAGATTTTGAAATTACTATGAGGAGTAGGAGATGACCTACCTTATTGGACCAAGAGGCAATTGACAATGTCCATGGAATTAGATGAATTGATTGAGGATGAATCTGGAGCAAACTTTGGGAGTTGTGACATACAAACTCATCTATCACTTGCAATGCTTGGAGTTGATGATGATTTGGTATCAAACAGTAATCCAGATCAAAGTGTAGATCTTGTACATGAGAGCAGAACCTTGGAAGATTATTTCTATGGATGTTAGAGCCGTTCAACAAGCTTTGATTGATTTAAATCTACTTCTCTGAGCTTCATAATCTTTCTTACTCCTTGCTTCTGTAAAAGCTTCAATATTATATACTTGGTGTATTATTGTGAGCCAATGTCACTACTTAGTTGTGTTCAATTTCAATCACTCTGCATATTGGCCGAAGCTATGTCTGAAGTTGAGTGGAGTCCATGTAAAATCCCTTGCCAATTCCTTATATAAATGTGAAAGCCATTAGTGGTCACTCCTTTTACTGACCCACTGGTACTCACTAGAGCTGAAAAATTTCTTGTCCTTGCCTTTGGAACAATTGTATGTATGTGGAAGGAAAAGCAATTATGATATCGCTATTGATTTACCAAACCATTGATATGTACTTTTTCAGGTCTAAAGATGTGTAACTTGTGGTTTAGCTTGGTACATTCTCTTGTATACCATTTTACTTTGAATTTGTCAATATCATAAGCCCAGTAGCGATTTAAGTGTATGTTTGCATGGCAAAATTGCATTGGGCTTGAACTTTTCTAAAAAATTAAGCTGTATTTAAAGAAATATGGTGTCCAAAAAGCATAGAACTCCAAAGATCAAATATCTTTGCTCCTTGTAGGCTTGAACCAACATCTCTTCTAGAGAAATTCAAGAATTATAATATAATAATCCTATCAACCTCTCTTTGTGCCTTTTGGGACAATTTCTAGTATATAGGAATGTGTCTCAGGTTCGTTGCTTACAGTTTGAGTTAAAAATTCACAATATAATTTATCCTCAATGTAAAACAATGAAATGAGTTGTAGTTTCACATCTATATATATATATATATATATATATATATATATATATATATGACACAATTATTAATATACAATTTATTGTAAATGTTAATTAAATAATGAAATTTATTGATATCTAATTTACACATTTATATATAGCTATACGTTAATTTAAATCTCATTTTTACATGTGTACATTATATGAAGGTTATACCAGAGATAAGGTTGAACCAAGATCTAAATAACTAAAATTTATCACATCAAGCTAAATTGCATGGGTGAAGAATTTGATCCAAGACCCCAAACAAGAGTAACTTGAAAGAAAAGATCCATCGAACAATAGTGTTGAAATAGCAAATCAAATTTTGAACTCATGAATGGGTGCACCCAAATTAAGTAAAATCCATATCATTGGAAATATGCTAGAGAACTAAAGGTAATTGAGTGAAAAAGAATAAAAATACAAGCAAATATAAAAAAATTGAAGCAAAGTGAGGCAAGCTGACAATGACATTAACTGAATTAAATGGAGAGGCCCATAAGTTTAAAAAACAGGTTCGCATGGCTTTTAAATGGCACAAAATTGATGCAACCTATGGTCAAGTTACTAGAAGAATAACTTTTTCATACATAAGCTAGTCATAGTTCTTTTTTTATCCATAAATGCATTTATGAAATATACAATAAGGAGTTTTGGGAAAGTGAGTTATTTTTAGTTTAAAGACTCAAAAAATGTTATTTCAACCCTAGAATGTGAGACTTTAGGTTTTAACTGCCAAATATTATGTAGAAATAAAAACTTGGACCCAATTTTCTTGATAAGAATGGATGGATTATAGAGTTTTACATTTTCTAATTCACTATTGAGTATGTTTACATGTATGCTAGTAGATCTAGTATGCAAGAATTGTTTCCTTCCTATCCACATCTAAAGGAATCCTAGTCCCTACAACCTTTATTCTTTCTAATGTAGATGGACTTGGTCTCCAATATTGAATATTTCCCTTCCTTGTGATGGTTACAACTCACCCTATGGTTTTCCTATGATTCTTTAAGTCTCTCATGAATATACAAATGGACAGTCTTGATTTTATTTACCTTTTATACATGTGTGATGCTGCCTCTCTTTCCTTTTCATTCTATCCATATAGAAAAAATCAAACTAAAGATGAGAAATATTCAAAACATGCTTCAAAGAGGACTCACTAATCAATAGTAGAAGCATGGAATTTTTTGTTTTATGAATGTTGAATGTGATCCTTGTTATAGAATCAATACCATTTCTTACACCTTTAGAACCAACTAATAAGACTTCTCTATTGTAATTTTTGTAACTTACATAAGCTTGTTTCTCTTTTAGAGAATGATAATATAATCTAGTTAAATACCTCCAAACTTCTTGATTTAAATCTTTTTCATGTTACCATGTGTTGACAAATTAATACTTCATTTGTTTTCTATTGTACACCCCCATTTTGTGTTTTGATTCTATATGTACATTATCATTGTATGATTATACTCTATAGGGAGAGCCATGTTTCTTAACTTTGATATCATCTTGATCTACCCTATAAATGCTTGATTTCCCTTTTGAAATATATCTAAATGTGTTAAAAATCCATCTAAGATGTGTTTTTTCCTTTCAAATTTGCATTAGGAAATTCCATCCTATGAAGACCTTTAGTTTTCTCAAATTGAAAGTACCTTTAACATTTATATCCATTCCTCTACCTTTCCATCTCATGGACACTAGGACACAATTTCTAGTATTTTTTCATTCACTATTAAGCTCACAATTTGTCTCATAACATCTCCTTCTACTACTACTTCATGATTCTCTATTTCTAATTTTGATTCACTAATTTATGCTTCACAAGTTTTTTGTTAATTACCCATTGTATATATCATTCTCTATGGTGATTCCAATATTCTATTAACTATCATTCAACCACATATTTGTGTCATTTATAACGATGTGAAATTTACAATATTGTAAAAACTCTTATCTTTTCTTAAGTGTTTTTCTTTCGTAATTGTAACCTCATTCAATATCAAAAAACACACTTAAAGAAGATTGCTCATAATTTTCACTAATTCCTTTCTCAAATAATAATCAGACACAATTAGATACACAACCTAAAGAAAATGCATTATCAATAATAAGAATTGAAGATACTTCTAATTATAAATGTATGGAGATCGAGATTGTTTGTTGATTTTCTTTTTTTTAAGGAAAAAAGTAGCATTTTCATTAGATAAACTAGAAAAGGGCCAGGTACAGACAATCTTGTAGAGCAAGCTCTCATAAATATTCATTGTTTTGAACTGGAGAAGGACCTTATTGCTACAATCTTTATTTACTTTTGTACATAGCCTATACTGTAAACTTTCCAAAAAAACCCTACCATATTCTATAGATTGACAAAACACAGATATAACTTAAAGGAAACATCTACCCATGGTTACTAGTATCAATTTCTCCACAAGCTTCTTCCGCAGTCATAACCTATTCTTCAACATCGCCCACCCAAGGTTCCAGGTCGTGCACAACAACAATGTCCGCAACACCTTCAGCATAAGGGACAATGTCATCCCCAAATCCAAAAACATCTTTTAACACCCCGAATGTTGCAGTCTCTACTTTAATCTCAATGTTCTACACCTTTTGTTACAGAATCATCACATTTATGCACAAGATCCCTATAGTTTTTTTCCATTATTCCCATGAATTTTCTGAGACCCGAAAATAGGGCGTACAAAATTGCCATGTTCTTATCAATCTCTTTAATAATTTCTTTTACAACCTTCTTGCATGAACTGTCAATCGAGCCTTCTATATTATCGGAGTGTCCTGAACTTATTCCGCTACCATTTTCATTACTTGTTGAAGCCATATTCGTGACGATTCTACCTTGTATTAACAAAAACTTGTGATCTACCGATCACAAACAACTCCTATAAATAATGGTTTGGTTAATTTCGACATTCCTTCCCATCTTATCCTTCATAAATGAAAAGTGATTTTGCTTCACGACGTAGTAGTTAACCTCCATCTCCTCCACCGTCAAACTAGCGTTGAGCGAATTGTGATGGTACCTACCTACCCCATGAATGGAACTCTATTAAAATACAACGTAAATAACTAATGATGCATCGATCAATTGTCACAGCACATAACCTTTGATATACATTTTCCAAATGTTATCAAACCAGCTCACAAAAAGATAGAAAAGATAGATGAACGCCTTAGAATTTAGCCTCTTCGAGGGGGCAAGCTCCTTTATATTACAAAAATGAACAATTCTTGGATGATACAAATGACAAGACCTCCTTTCTATATATAGGAGTCTAAGGGGTCACAATATAATCAGAGCGGACATAATAATAATAATGTAAGGGCACAATAATAACAATAGTGAGCTTCTATGGGGCACAATAATAACAATATGGGGTCTACATGGGCACAAAAATATAATACGGGGGTTGTACTAATAACAATAAGGGGTTACACTATTAGTATAGGGACTTAACATGCCCCTCTGCTTCGAAAAGTGTTGTCGTCAATGCTTGAGTAGTTCTTGATGCTCCTTTGTAAAATTCTTGTCCTCCCATGTGGAATCATTAGCTGGTAAGTTCTTCCACTTGATGAGATAGTCTAAAATTGATCAATTTCGTAGTTGTCAGGTTCTTGTATCTGTGACTGCTCTAGGGTCCAATATGATTTTTCCTTCCTTGTCAAGTTCTGGCAAGATTGTTTGAACTCTGTTAAAATTTTTCCTAACACCACACGTCTTCCATAACTCCTTACCAACCACCGCAAATCCTAATCCACTACAAAGGGCCATTAGTGAGATAACCTTAAGTATCTAATTTGAATCAGGGAATATGACATATTTTAATAGAGTGATTGATATGTAAGGAGCCTTGCTCCAAGGCCACCCCGACGTTGGCTTGCGTGTCCACCACCTTGTTGTTAGCCCGCAACACTTGGAACATTTTAACCTTTCCAAAGTTTTTTAATACATAATTTATCTTGGGAATGATTGGAGAGAATTCAACATCAATGAGATTCTCGTTCTCGAAGATCTTCAAATATTTTTGTATTATTGTCATTGAATCACCAATGATAATCAAGTTTTTGATACCATTAGAAACACTAATTTTGAGACCCTGCCAAAGAGAGAGATTCTGCTTGCTTGTTCTTGCTCGTGGTGATCCCTAATCTCCATGTGAACTTTATTTATGTCTTTTTTTTCAATATTTACTATTACCCCTTATTTGTTGAGTCTTAATAAACTATTTTTCTAACTTTACTCTATAATTTAATTTATCTCCCTATTTTATCATTTATTATAACTATCTCTATTTTTATTTTTAAAACTATGTTTTCACTATTTCTTCGATCTAATTTATTTTAAAATCTTTTTTCTATGTGTATTTATTTACATTTGAAGTCCTTCTTACTCTTCATCATTTCCACGGAATTTTTAAATTTCCTCGTCAATGTTATTACTTCTTCTCTACCTTTATGTGAATCTTAACCATCCTGCCCTTTCACATCCATCTGTTTTTGTTTTCCATGTTACTCAGACTTTTTTCCTATCCACCCGACACTTCATAATTACTTTCCAAATTTTTATGCCTTCCTGCCCATAAATTATTATGCGTTGTAAGTGTAGATATACATAGTGTTAGTTATATACATATGATTCAAAGGGTGTTTAAATTAAAGTCTGTGACCGAACTACAATAAAAAAAAGCTACGAGTTGCATAGGAAAAACATTTAAATAAGTTTTTTATTTAGTGTAATATTTTTTAAAAATAATTCATATTAATAATATATGAAATTTTATTTACATATATTTAAAATATAAAATTTATTATTTTTTTAATCATATAATTTTATTTTTATTTTAATATAGAAAAGATTAAATATTTTTTTTATAATATAAACCATTTAAATTTCGTGGGATCGTATAATTTATGGGAATTTGAAATTTGAATTTTACACTTTACATATTGCTTCATAAAAAAGTAATCACCAATTTAATTTAACTATATATATTTGGCAAAAAAAATAAATATTTCAATTTCATATATATATCAAAATTATTTAAATGTATTGTTATTTGTAATTTTTGTAAGAACAAAACTCTGACAACTCCACTAACATAAATCATCAGTTAAAAAAGTGAACTGCATGATACATCATGCTTTATAATCTACACATTCATATATATAGAAACTATTACCTTATCTATCTATCTATATATCTATCTCTCTCTATATATTATTTTATTTTATTTTGAATTTTAGTTTTATTTTGAATTTTTTATCATTTTTAAAAATTTATCTTTTACTATTACTATTATTATTTTTATTTTTAACTACTCAGCTAACAGTAATAAGCTAATAAAATTTTCAAATACGTTAATCTTCACAAATCTCTATAATTTATGATCCATGACTCTATTTAGCTATTATGAGCAATGACTTCTCTCAATCAGGAAATAGTCTATTTTCATTTTGATATTTTATCCAACGAAAATATTATTACCGTGTTGGGGTATTTTACTAGACATTTTCCACCCATGTTGGGAAACGCTTATGCATTTCCATGCGAAGATAAGCATGCCTACACTTTTTCCATTTTACTCAGTAAATGAATGTCTTAATAAATATTTTTAATTTTATAAATATAAAAGTGCAGAAAGTTTATAGTTATAATTATTTTAAATATATAAAAGTTATATACTGGTTTAAACATAATTAATATATAATTATATTAATTTTGTATATAATTGAAAAGTTTTAATTTCTTTAAAATTTATGTAACTTCAAATTCCATATATATATTTCCTTTACTTAATATTATTTATTTATCACTTTCTGTCCGTACTGATTTATAAATACATATAAAACTAAGCTTTCAAAATGAAATAATTATGTGTATTTTTTTTTTTAATATTTTGGATCAATTATATAATTTATTTATAATTATTATTATTAGTGTTGATTAGAGAAATCTATTGTTATATTAACATTAATTTATTTAATATATATATATATATATATAGATATATATTAATGTATACATATTTATGAGATTACAACTTTTTGTACAATTTTTTATTTGTTGTTTTCATTTCTAAGTAAAATTGAATTTATAGGTTTATAAAATAAATATCTTTATATGTTTATGAAAGACTTTTTGGCGTAAATCATATGATATTTCATTTGTCCACTCTTTAGAATCAACCAGTGTGGTTCATTATCAGGATAAGTTGAAGTATCAGATTTAGCTTTGCATATTAAATAGTCAGAGCAGAATATCCAATAGCTATATTTCTTGACTAGGTAATGGCTATATTGTCTAACGACTAAGTTTGACTAAGCAACGGTTAGATGGACTGGATTAGGAGCATAACCTTTACTTAATTAAATAACTTAATTCAGTTAGTTATATTCTTATTAAAATAAAAATAAAGGGACCATTTTATAAACTTATAATTACAATAAATTAATTTAAATTAATAGTTATTTATAAAAGTTATTACATATATAAATATTGGAGTGATTAATAGTTAGTTATAAAAGTTGTTAAATATATAGATATTAGAGTAATTAATAGTTAATTATAAAAGTTGTTAAATATATAAATATTAGAATAATATATAAATAGTTAGTTATATTCTTATTAAATATATTATTTATGTTTAATGATATAACTAGAAAATCAACTTAATTTTATACGTGTTGTTTTAATTTTTTACATAATTATATAATTTAAGTTTTAATTGAGATTAATATTATGATATTTTTGTTACTCCAAACTTTTTCCTTCAACTTATATGTTATTTAAAAGTAATATTTCATTATTAATAAATTAAAAAATTACATTTAACAATAAAAAAAACTACAGAATTATTATATATATATATATATATATATATATATATATATATATATATATATATATATATATATATATACAATCAACATGTCCATAATAAACAACAAAACTAATTAAAAAACCTTGCATTGAGTGATAAAATGATAACTCGTAAACAACGAAATCTAACTAGATGAATATTAGAATGCTGACCTTACTATTTCCCAATTTTCAATGTAAGAAAAATTTAGAGGATTGTCTTGTGGGAAGACATGTTTCAAGTCACTTTCTATTCTTAATCAATTTTTTTTATATGTAATTTATACAAATGAAGGGTTGGATTTATACACTTGCCAATTCTATAGATAAACTAACACAATTAATTTATTTTGTTATTGTTTTTTATATGAAACATAAAACCTAGGGGTGTAATATAGATAATGCCAATAGACTTATCAATGAAGATTTACAATATAAACTTGCTTTGCTAAGTGATTACTAAAAGATGAGAATATTTTATGGAAGATAAGAATAAATTGATGATTATACACACACTCTTTGTTGCGATAGGTACATTCTTTGAAAGAGGAAAATACTAAACTTCTTACTAAGGTACTATTTTCTTCAAACTCTTGATTCTATTAACATCAATATAATTTTAGGTGTAGGATCTCAATAAGATGATATATACATAACGTCACAGTCATGTCACAGTTGATTACCAAATTCGATGAATCTACTTCTGGGGCAGTTTTATTTGTTAATGCATCCATGACAAAATCTCACTAACTTCTGGGGTATGCTACTCGACGCCTTTGTTTCTTTCTATCTTTATCCTATTTTATAATTTATTTGAGAGCCATATTGACAGACTACCTTATGAGAGTATGTCTACCAGTCCTTATTGTTATAGACATATTTGGGCACTGCAACCCCAAACTCATATGTCCATAAAGCAAGGGCTCTTTAGTCCCCAAAAGTGTTGTTTCATACCCCAAAGTGTCGTGGTCAAATGATTATATCATTTCCCAGAAGTTCCACCTGGAAAACCACTCAGTGGTGGTGAAAACTCGACCATACTGACTGCTTAATGGTCAAGGTGTGATGCATACTGGCTGCCACACTAGCCAAGTGCGATGCATACCAAAATGGCCTTCTGTAGGGTGCGACGAGCGAGAATAGACAAATGGCAAAGACAGTTTTCTAAGTGGAAGCTCATGGAATCTTCCAGAAACTTCTCCTATGACACTTGCCTCTCTAAGTTCGCCCAGGGATGAGTGAGAGATCAATGAAATCTCCAAGCGGAACCAAGAACTATCAGTGGAATGACACCAATCAAAAACCCAGAGCTCACTCACACCCTTGCAAGACATCTATAAATGGATCCCTCATCTGAGAGATCTAGAGGCTGGAATTTTGTAATTTGTAAGGAAGTTTTGTTGTTTTATCTGTGAGAAAAGACATTGTATTGTTGGGTGATCTTTCTTTTCATGAGATGAAGAGGGCTTCTATGTAGGGAGGATGGTGCTGGATCAGACAACTGGGTTGAAAGCCTCTCTTCTACTATTAATAAAGTTTTTGAGTTTTCCTCCATATAATCGTGTCTTTGTGAATCTTATTGTTTATGAATGCAATTGTATGGTCAATGTGTTTTTGATTCTACATTGTTTATGATGTTTTAGATAGAGATGCTTTGATGGTTTTCTGTTACTTTGACTCTACAGGTACTCTTTGAAGTGGGACAAGTAGGAGAGAAGTGGCAAATTCTATGAAGGGAAAGAGAAATCAAGCAAGGATCGAAGAGGCAGATCTAGGTTGGTCCTCTTTTCTTCCCTCTTATCTATTACACTTAAGGGAAATCTTGAATTGTTTTGATTGTTTGTTTCTAAGGTAGCTACCCATCTTAGTGGGACTAGCAGTTCAAATCGATACTAGTTTTCCTTGAAACATAATGGTGACTCCACTGGGGATCGAATAGTTTTTTTTTTTTGTTTATTGTTTTCTTTATAAACTACATACGGAGACTGAAGTTAGCCAGCTAGCCTTCAAAACACCTTTGCTATGTAATTGTGAAGTAGATGAATGCTGCTTCAGTCAATCTCCAGGATGGTTTATGAACTGAACATCTAACTTACAAGCATTCTAAGCACCCTTGCGGTAACTCATAACGTCATAAGATCATACAATTATACTTTGTTTTTACTGTCCATCATAACTCATCCTAAATCACTAAACATAGCTACAAATTTTGAGCAAAAACCAAGCTCAATTTCGCTCCCTAGTCCATTGCACCATCTGTAATTGGTAGCCTATATGCATCACACCTCCCATGTGTTGCAGGTGAGATGAATCCTTGTTTCCCTTAAGGACAGGTGTGATGATTGAGTGATATTGTTTCTCTCTTTGAAATTTGGATTTTCCTCCTTGTTCTCACCTCTATTTAGTAGTTTTGTTGTTCATGGTCAATATCGCATTACTGAAGCCTCCTTCCTTTACATTATTCAGCCTCCATTAATTAGGATTCGTAATTTTTTTTTATGTATTTATCAATCATTTATAGTCCTCCTTTGTCAAAAGTAGCTTAATCGAACTATCATTTTTGATGCAAAAAGTGTAGTAACTGTCATTTTAAGTAAAAAATAAGAGTGTCGTAAAGTTTTCCTCCTCTAGATAGTTGATTGTACTTTTGTCATTGTATTTGATGTGGATTATCAGTATTTGAAGTGTCGAAAGTAGTTTTCAATTCGAAATCAAAAAGTGTCATTTTAGTCTTCCTTTCATTTTGAAAATAAATTGTTAAAGATGTCACTTTGAAGAAAATAGTTCAGTGTACTTAGTTTTCCTTTTTGGCATTCTCACATTAAGCAAACGAAAAGCAAATACATGCATTTGCATTTGCATTTAGATTGTGTGCGAAAGATGATTTAGGAAAAGGGCATTTAGTGTCTGTTCTTTGCTCTATATTGAAAGAATCATACTCTTCTTTCCTTAGTAGCTAGGATTTTCATTGCTAAAACAAAATAAATGACTGTTTATCATTTTACATTGCATATTTAGCAATTTTACATGTACATCATGCGGTGAACCTTGAAAGAAAAACTTCTAAGAAAGATCAACTCTAAAATAAATCTCAATGAACATAAAAATGCTTTGGAACCTAACACAACACATCTAGAATTCTAGGCTAGAGACGTGTTTTGGCATCGTAAAACTTGGTAACTACCGTTTTCATTGAAGGTTCAGTGATTCCTACTCTTCGATACGACAAGTGCCAGTACGGACTTGTGCTACCCATACCGTCGAGTATATATTGGGAGACCACTATAGGCTGATACCCTTTATCCTTAGGAAGATGTGTTTGCTTCCCTATTGATCACAATGCACTGAACACAACATTCAGGAAGATTGACTACCGTACATAAGTCCTTGGTATTTTCTCTATCATTTATCACCAAGGTGTATTTAGTAGTTTTGCGATTGGTTTGGTAATCCCTCTGTCTATATTTCCAGAGTAGTCACTTTCGTTCCTTCTTGCCTATTTAAAAGAAAAGGCCCATCTGAGCACTTGTCACTTTAGGCTCATTAAAAATCGAAGGCAACTAGAGTCACCTTTAGCTTTTTCTCGACTCTTAAAAATTGAAAAAGAAAAGTTGCGTCAAAGTGTCTTAAAATTTATTTGAATCGGAATAATGTTTTCACCTTCAATTTTGAGTTGATCAAGTAATTCACAATCATTGAAGAAATTCAATCAAAATCCCATCATTCGCAGAGACTAGCGAGTCAACCATCTTTGACTATGGAGACGAAACCATTCCGGGCAAAATGGTCTCGTTTAACTGAGTCCAATTCACCTGATTTATTTGAAACTTGTGTTTGAACATCATCAGAGACTATAGTTACTCTAATTATTTCTGGTACATCCGCCTTTACAGAAGAAGTTCCGCAGTTACAAGAGGACATTAGAACTGATCCTAGTGTAACGGTAGACACTTCTATTCCTGAAACAACTCTATCTAGGGTTGATCCAGAAACTGAAGTTCACTTACTTAAACATTTGGAAGTTGAGTTCCAGAATTCAAAAGGTGTCACCCCTCCAGCATCTGTTACTGTAGAAGATACACTTCCTTAAGCTCTAGAAATATTTTACAGACTTGAAATTCTAACCTCTTCCACCTAGATTGATTGTCATAGAAGAGATAGTAGAGGATCTTCCATCCAGTACTCCATTTCATTTTGGAACTGGGATCCACTTTTATCCTTCTACTACAGAAGTTAGTTCTTTTAATCATCCTTCATTGCAAGTTCCTGTCAAATCGCTCAGAGATCCTTTAGATAGACTAAATATGTCTAAGCAACCATCAACATCTAGGACTATGTCAACTGACACGGCTACGACGGAACTTCCTCCTGCCATTCCCATAATGTTTGCTGGTATACCATCTGTCCCGGCTAGTTATCAACAGCTAGTTGGAGTCCACTCAGGGATTGATCGACAACATGGTCTATTCCTATTTCTTCATCCGGAGTCTTATCTGGTATTTCTTATGTTGAAACTCAACAAGTTGATCCAATATGTCTTCAAAGGCCAATCTACCCTTTAAGCACTGGGTTTCCACCATATGGGGGGTAGTATGCCTTTTCATTCTTCCCTCCTGGAGAATAACCATATGAGATTTTACAACAAAATTCAAGTCAAAATTTAAGTCAAACTAGAATTACATCTAGTGATTGGGTACCAATACTGCCTCAACAAACAAGGGTTGTATATTAAATTCAACCAGTCCAACCTATGTCGAATGTTCCCACTACACCTGCTATTATGACTGTATCGCAAGTACAAGCGTTACCTGTTGTGTGTCAACCTCAAGTCTCTCAGGTTGCAATACAATAGCCTCTTGTCTCCACGATTCAATCACAACCTTATGTTAGTGCCTCCTTACCTAGAATGACTCAGGCTCAAACTAGTACTATCACTCCACATCTTGTTCAATCATCCAGTATTGGACAATAGAAAATTGTCCAACAACCTGTAGGTTTTAACCCTTTACAGCAATTACCTGCATACGAATTCTAAAACACAGAAAATAAACAATGCAAGAGCATAACACATAAAACACATATACATAGAGATTTTCCCCTGGATCCCTAAACCGAGACTACCAGCTTGATTTTTCATTATATTCCTTTCAATGTTACAATACATATTTATACATGCCGAAGCATCCAATACCATGGACCGAAAACCATCGCGTCCAAAACCATGGACCGAAAACCATAGGTAGGTTCGCCCAACCTAATATAGGGTCCAAATTTTTTTTTCCAAGGGCGCTGCCTCGGACCCCGTAGAGGGAGGCTACCTGCCCCCTTCAAACCCCCTGGACAGGGGGGCTACCACCCCCCCTGTGACCCCCTCGCTGCACAATCAGCGCAACAAAGGGGGGGATCCGCCCCCCCTCTAACCCCCCGGTTCACTACATAGGTTAGTCGTGGAAAGAATATTACACAACCCAACACGACCATGGCTGGTACAATATCAACAACCATAATTCCAAAAATCTTTGCAAGGACCTGAGCAAAAAGGCTTTGTAAGTAACAGGCAACCACATTTCCAAAATGGTTATCAACAACCATACTATAATGGTTATGCCCATCAACCTTATCAATGTTACCAACATTAGATACATTATGCTAGTATGCAAAGACCTAATACTCAGGTGATTCCATCTTATCCTGGGTATGCTTCGTCTAACCTAAATCAACAGTTGCCTTTTGTAGCGACTCTAGAATTACTAGATCTAAACTGGCTAATGAATGATACAATTGATTACGCCCCTTGGTGGCCAGCGATTCCCCATAAAATTCCCTCTGGTATTCCTAAATTCAATGGAAATACAGGTGAAGATCCATCGAATCATGTAATGACATTCCATTTGTGGTGCTCATCTAACACCCTGAATGATGATTTGATTAGGCTTCACCTTTTTCAATGAACGCTAACTGGTCCAGCAGTAAAATGGTATGTTGAATTTCCTAGAGCTTCGTTTGATAACTTCAGCACCCCTGCCACTACCTTTTTAACCCATTTTTAGTTACCCATAAGGTATGAAATGGGGACAGAACTCCTTACTAACTTTAAACAGATGACAACCACTCACATATCTAATCATATTCATGAGTGGCAACATTATCGTCGAATGGGAAAGATGTATGCTGGTGATAAGCTTTTAGCTGAATGGTTTATAAAGTCATTATTTCCCTCTATTACAGAGGATGTGGCCAAGGGAGGAGTTGTCACTGACGAGCAAGTCATTGCTCGTGCACAATATTTAGAATTGATCTATACTCAGTCTGGCACACTCTACGACAAAATTCCTGACGCTCCTAGACTAGAATTTTTCGTTCCTCCCCCTCCTAAATCAAACAAGAACTCTCATGTCGGTGATGGCAGGATCAGTGCCACAAGCACGAAAACCACAAAGGCTACATCTATGGGGCAAGAAGAAAGGGACAAACAGAAAGAAGAAACTAGAATATTCGACTCCTGAGAAGTCTTCTAGAAACCCTACTGGACAAAAGAAACCTAATCAGCCATGTTTCATATGTGATGAGGACCATTAGACGAGAGATTTTCCACATCAAGCTGAGGTCATGAAGTTTTTAAAGACTTCAAGTGCCTCAGCGATATTGATTGATCCATTTCCAAACCCAAAAACTAATCTGGTTTCTAGTGATCATGCTTCCCCATCCCAAGTGCTTATGTTATCCATCTCAAAACAAAAAATTGATGCATTGATATCAACAAGGAATACAGATTATGGGAATCCATAGTCATCGAACAACAGGGCTATAGATCAACTCGGTGGTTCGACAATGACTTCGCCAGAAGTTGTTCCACCAATCATTCATGAATTAACAGTAAACCCACCTAAGGGAGTAGTACATAAATCGACGTTTAATCCTCATGCTCGAGCAGCACAGAATTATAATATAGTGGAGGATATGGCCCAATTGCCATCCGCTATGTCAACACTTGAAGTAGTACAGAATTTCCCCTCCCAAAAGCAAGCTTTGTTATCAGCAATAGGTGGTATTAATCTAGCAGATTCCAATCTAGTGGAATTTAATCATAACGGATATGAACCTTAGTTACCAGCCCATCTCACTTTCCTCATATAGGTAAAATCCCTCAACAAAACTATTCATCAAACAATCCCTGATGAAGGGGCATCTACCTGTATTATGTCAATGAGTTGCTGGAAAACTTTAGGCTCTCCACCCTTGTCACAATCATCAACGACATTAAAATCATTCGATAGAAGAACATACACGCCATATGGGATATTAAGTAACTTACAAATCAAACTGGGGGGCAAGACAATAGAAATTGAAGTCGAGGTCATTGATGGAAACCTTGACTACAATATCCTACTAGGCAGGCCCTAGCTTTATGCTATGGCTACTGTTGTGTCAACATATTTTATAAAGATTGCATTCCTCTTTCAAGGCGGAATTACAATCATTGACCAACTAACCTTCCTCCCCAACGGTTCGCAAGTTATCAGAAGCATTCCATTGATCCATGGAAGCTCTCAATCACTTCAAAATATCGGAGTAGGTCTCCTAAAAGACCCTTCCTTAATGTGTACTTTTGCCCTTCCGCCTCTGAGTAATCTGGCAGAAGTGGCCATAGTGGAAACCTATCACATGACATCTTCTACATCGACAAATATTAAGAACTTTGAACATTTTCATAGTGTGGATCACCACCATCATTTCTAGCTTCAAGATAACAACGAAGATTATTCTAACGACTTTAATCGTCCTTAAGTTTTTGATTTTCTGTCAAATACTACAAATACGGTGGATTCCGAGCAAAATCTGTCCAATATTGAAGAAACTATTACCATTAATATCTTGACCAAACCTAATGTTGTAGAGAATATTCATGTTGGAAAGTCTTGTTCTCCTTCAGAACTGGAAATATACTATGCTCTCTTTCTTGAATTCAGAGATGTCTTTGCATGGTCATATGAAGAAATTCCAGGCATTGACTTGAGTATCATTGAACATGAGATCAAGATGTATCCAGATGTCAAACTAGTATGACAACGACTTTGACCGGTTCACCCGAAGAAAGCTGCTACCATTAAGGCAAAAGTTGAAAAACTTTTACATGCTGGTTTCATTTACCCTATTCCTCTAATTGATTAGGTATCGAATATTGTTCCTGTGATGAGAAAGTAAGGAATGACTAGAGTGTGCATTGATTACAGGGATGTGAATCAAGCTTGTTCAAAGGAAAACTACCCTACACCCTTCATCAACCAGATAATTGATGAATGTGCCGGAAGCGAAGTATTTTCATTTATGGATGGATTTTTCGGATACAATCAAATCAATACCCACCCATAGGACCAGTCGAAGACTACATTTATATGTCCATGGGGCACATTCACATACCACAAACTAGCATTCAGTTTGAAGAGTGCAGGGGCAACATTTCAGAGGGAAATGAACTACGCCTTCCACGACATCAAACACATTATTCAATCGTATCTCAATGATCTACTGGCTCATTCACGAAAGTGGACTGATCACCCGCAACATTTGAGAGCTATATTTCTACGTTGTTGACACTACAAGATATGACTCAATCCACACAAGTGTGTGTTTTGTGTTGGTTCTAGTCAGTTACATGGTTTCATAGTTTCTAAGGATGGAATCCGACTTGACCCATGTAAGGTTCAAGTAATCATCGATATCCCTCCAACTTCAAATTTGCTTCAGATTCAAAAACTCCAAGCGCAAGAAAACATTCTGAGGTTCATTCCAAATTACAGAGAACTTGCTAAAGGTTATACGCATCTTTTGAAAACAGAAGTACCCTTTAACTGGGATTAGGTTGCGCAAGATTCCTTTGATGCTTTAAAGGATTCCCTAGTAAAAGCATCATTAATGTACGCTCCTAACTATTAAAAAGTTTTTAGCCTGTATCTCGCCACTACAGATACAACCATCACAATGGTTTTAATACAAGAAGACAATGGAATAGAACATCCAGTGTGTTATTTAAGCTGCAACTTAAATGATACAGAAAGCAAGTACTCATATGTTGAAAAGCTAGCTTTAGCAGCTGTTCAAGCAGTATAGAGATTTTGACACTACATACTCTTTCGCAAAACTACCATTTTGTCAGATTGCAACCCTATGACCTACATTTTGTCACGTCAATTACTAGGGGGAAAATATTCCAAATGGATAGCCATTTTGGAAGAGTTTGATTTGGAATTCACCAAATATAAATCAAAGAAATCTCTAGTCTTTGTGGAGTTACTTTGTGACCTCGCATCACCGTCCAATGATTTAACATCTAAAGCATCAATCGTGGATGAAACTCTGTTTTTGATATCATCAAGTGACCCATGGTAAGGAGATATACTAATCTATCTCCAAACCCAAACCTTTATGCCTAACACCTCTCGTTCGGAATAATGACGTACTTGATACCAAGAAAAAGGCTACATGATCGTTGGTGATACACTTTACTGTCGTGGTGTCGATACAGTTCTACGAAGGTGCCTCACGCATGAGGAGGCTGAAAAAATCCTGAATGATTGTCATTCAGGTGCATGTTGGGGGAATCTATCTGGTTACGCTACTGCACAAAAGATCCTATGAGCTACTTACTTCTGGCCCACTATCTTCAAAGATTGCATAATTGTAGTCAAAAGTTGCCATGCTTGTCAGATTTTTTATCACAAAACCAGATTACCACCTACACCGCTGCATCCAATAGTTGTTGTTGGGCCATTCGCTAAATGGGGCATAGATTTCATGACATGTAACCCCACCTCGGTCGGGGGGGATGGGTATATCGTAGTTGCTATCGGCTATTTTACAAAATGGGTTGACGCGATGCCTACATTAAACAACAGTGGCGAAACAGCTGCTCTTTTCTTTTTCAATCATGTAGTCTCTAGGCTCGGTGTTCCACAGGCTATAGTCTCAGGTCATGGATCGCATTTTTGCAATCACATGATGGTCGAATTGACTACCCAATTAGGACTGTCCCACGATAGTTCCACTCCATATTACCCGTAGGCTAATGGATAGGTTGAAGAGATCAACAATGTCCTTAAGTGCATGTTGCACAGAATGATTGGAGTCCACAAATGGAATTCGCATTTGATCTTGTACTCATCTCTGTAGGCATATAGAACATCAGTAAGAAATGTGACCGGATTTACACCTTTTCAGTTGGTGTATGGTCTAGAAGCTATCTTGCCAATTCAGTGTGAAATTACATCTCTGAAACTTGCAATTGATATACTTCCTGAAACTTCAGAGGAGGAAGCTCGTTTCTTGGAACTAATCCACTTGGATGAAACCTGTCGTGATGTCGCACTGGCTAACCAAGCACATAAAAAATGTGTCAAAGCACAATTTGACAAAAATGTCAAACCTTGTTTCTTCTCGGAAGGTGACGTGGTCTTGGTGTATGATCAGGACTCTGATAAATTGGGAGCAGGTAAGTTCAAACCATTACGGATGGGCCCCTACATTGTTAAACGAGTTTTAGCAAAAGGAGCCTATGAGCTGGTATATTACGATGGAATTCCATTGTCGCAACCCCAAAACGGGTTGTATCTTAAGCGTTACTATGCTTGATCAAGCGTAGTAATCTCTTTATAGATATTATTTTGTTACATTTTTTATTTCTTTATGAGTTGTCATTTTGGTTAGGTAATCCAATTTGCATTTGTTGTAGATGTCGGATTTTTTGGAAACATTCATTGGGTATGCCGACGGAGCTAGTCATAGAGCGCAGAAACTATCTTCCGTAGCCTGGGCCATCTTTTCTCCAAGCACCGAGTTAGTGAGTTTCAGAGGGATATGTATTCGTTAATCAACGAACAACATCGCTAAGTACAACGCATTGATGGGGCTTGTCTCTGATGCCATTTCACATGGCATACAATAACTTGTTGTCAGGCTAGATTCGCAACTCGTCATTCTACAGCTTACTTGCATCTATTCAGTTCAAAACCTAGCTATCTATTGTATGTTCCTAAGGGTCAGGATTTTGGAATGGAAGTTTGATTCCATTCAATATCAAGACATTTCTAGAAACTTAAACACATTAACTGATTCATTAGCGAATTATGTGTTAGATAAACATTTACAGCATTCGTAAAGAAAAGCATTTCATATCAATACTTGCATCTGGATCACATAAATTAACCGAAATAAACTCCGAAAATCAAAAATATATAACTGTTTATAGTTTCACATAATGTTTTGTGTACAAGGAAAAATCGGTCATGTGACCAAGAAACTCAAAATTAAATGTAGAAAAGCATCCTATACTAATTATGATGGTGATAACATGTCATCACCTGTGTGATCATACGCAAGAGACTAGTCCATTGACTCAGTACACCAGTAGTATGGTGCTGTAGCCTCAGAGGTAACTCGTCAGTCCTCACATCCTGAATACCTCAGAGGTAACTCGTCGGTCCTCACATCCTGAATACCAAGGGTAATACCCTCGATCTAACCCTGCAATAATGCCAGGGTCTCTGCTATGTCCAGTTCATGAAGGATAACCCTTCCTATAGCCTCTCCTGCTGGAACGTCACCTGCCACCCTTGGGCATGCTGCTGGTTGCATCGGCCCAACATCTACACAAGTACATGGGTTCAATTAGTCTTGATAAATCACAAAAATATTATAAAACTGATAAACAAAGACATGGTAAAATCATCTTTACCTATCACACTCCATTGCTCGCCAGCCGGTAATGCCAAATACGGGTTGCCACGGAAATCCATCCCGACATATGGATACTTTGCGAAGAACATCTCCTAATGGTTGAACCACTCAAAGAAGGAATCAGAGAAAGAAATCTATGGCTGACTAGCATGTCTCGGGATGAGATCAACCCATCTCTGCATCTTGGGTTCCCTCAGTGCTCACAATCCTAGTGAAATGTGTTGAGGCTATTGTTAGCCTTGTTGGAATTTGGCCCAAAAAACGGACCCAAAAAACTCCTGAAGTCTTCAAATGTGGATTAAGATCCTCCCAAGACTGAAACAATCATACGCCAAAAGCCCTTAGAAGTTTGGAAATGCGCTATCAGGAGGCTAAAATACTCCAAAACAGTGAAAAACAGAGTATTATAGGTGCGAACAAAGCAACGCACAACCACCTTTAGATCCGGTTGATCAATGGCTCAGATCTAACTAGCTAAATTGCAATTGGCCAAGCTGAAGGGACAGTTAATCGGCGAGTCACATCGGCAGTTGCGATAGTGGAAAGCGTAATCTATAAAGCCCCGGCATTGAGCAATCAGCGAGTGCGATCGGATCGCATCGTTACATCGCAGCGGAACATTACCAAGGGACGGGGTGCCCACATCGCATCACAAGTTCGTAATAGGCAAGAACATACGTTGTATTATATGAAGACCATTGGCTAGAGCGATATACAATTACGATCAGATCGCATCGGAATATTGCAAAGGAGTAGGGCCTCTATACAGGTGGCAATGTCGATCACAATGAGTCCTAGACCCGAAAGGGTTCGAGAATGAAATCCATAAGATTTGAAGTCTAAAGGGAGGCCAATTTTCATGTATTTCCAGCGTTTTTAAGTATTTAAAAATACAAGGGGTACAAAGGAACTAGGTCAGCTATGATAGACGACAATGACCAAAGGGGAGAACCAATGAACAGAATAGGCCATGTTTAAGGAATTTTGAGGTCCGAAAAGAACAAAGAAGGGCAGGATTTACACAGTTGTAGCATTTTATGTATGAAATAGAAAACCTTCATGTTTATCATTTGAGAAGGACTGTTGGAAGGATTGCATAGGCCCGATAGCCACACCATTTGAAAGATTAGGGGTCCAACCATCCTTAGAAGTGTTGTGTAGAAATTTTTACATGCCAGAAAAGGGATTCGGCCGAGATACAATGGCCGGTGGACAGATCCCAAAAAGAGAAAGAGAGGGACTACAACACACTGCAACCCGAATCAAACGAGATCATGGAGCATCGAAGGTCCTTCTAGCGCAACAACCATCTTAACAAACATTATGGGCATCTCTATCATGAGAGAGCTCCCAGGCATTACAGTAGGCTGCCCAAAATATCTGAATATGGTTATTCCGCTATCAGAAGAGGAAAAACACTGAGTCATGTGGCCTATTGACGTAATCAAACGGTTAGACAAGATAGAGGGATAGATTAAGACACATGAAGCCTCAAAAGGCTCAAGACCATTGTAAACGGCCTATAAAAGGCAGAAAACTAGATGTAACAAAGGTTCAACTTTTGGAGATTATTCCTCCGTTGTTTCTTCAAGCTTCTCATCTACGTTTTTAAGTAATACAAGCTTCTTTTGATGTTATATGTTCAATGTCCATTTCTCTTCTGTTCCATGCTTGCACCTGAACAATTTGTTTAAGGTTTTCTCTATGTTTAAAGGCCAGATAACTGCCATCCTATCTCTGCTTTGATATATTAGATTTGAAAGCTTCTTTGCTACCTATAGCTACCCATTTATATGTGTTATTATATATGCATCTGCTAGTATAGTCAGTAGGTTCATTTGTTTCCTATAGCTAGCCATTCATATATGTTCATGTATACAACCTGCTGGTATTATCAGTATTCTCCATCTATCCATTAAATCTACAAAATATTGAGCATTTGTAGTCTAAACCCTTGTATTATTGGGGGTGTTCATGCATATCTTGAGTGAGAATAGAGCTGAAATGGTTATCCAACTTGATTCGAACCATCATTTATTCCAATAGTTCAGAGAACAATATTGAAGATTACACGTTACCAGGCGTCTCCGATTTACAACCTAGGAGAGTTTCCTAGATTGCTAACATAAATTGGCGTCGTTGTCGGTGAGAGGAAACTGAAGCTTAGCTTCCCTAGGAAATGACACAGACCCAACTTTGATGATAGGCAATGTCTTGGCACATTTTTTGTTGTAATCATCTATCTAGCGACTCTACTGGAGGTCGAACCTCTTGGCGACTCCACTTCATAATTCTAGCTTAGTTTGTGAAGCACACTTGGAGAAATCCTGAGAAATGACAAGCTAATCCAATTCCTGACCCTTGAAGGACCTTCAAAGTAAGAAAGACATTGTAGAAAGGAGCATCAGGTTTAGGTAAACCTAAACAATGTTCTATATCTCTTCAAGAAAATCCTGCAATAGAACAAATACATGTTGAGAGTACAGATTCAAATACTAGCAGTGAAGAAAAGCTCTTAGAAATTCATAAAGTTCCTTATTCTTTAGTTTCTCCTATTGGTTTCAGCCCAAACGGAACCTCACCTCCTATCCCTCATACTCCTTTGGTCTCATCAGTCACTCCTCAGCCTTTTGTCATTCAGACTTCTAGTACTCTTTTAGTCACCACAACTATGGCAGGTCCACAAGCACCCACCAAAATGGAAAGAATCATAGTTGCTAGGTATGGACCTCTAATACTGCTCACTCCTTTGAATACTATGCCCACTGGAGAATATCAGAAGTATATGCCTAAGTACACTGGGACTGAAGGTGTTACTGCTAAAGAACACCTTGAATCATTTTATAGCTATGCTGATAATCTGGTCATTAGTGAAGATGATGTGTGGATGAGAGTCTTTATCCAAAGCCTAGATGGGGAGGCTAGAAAATGGTTCAGAGAACAAGCCCCAAGATCTGTAGTAGATATCAAAGCTTTAGATGATGCATTCCTAAAACATTTGGCGGATAAAAAGGACCTCCTCTACTACCACACTAAGTTTGGTAACTTAAAGAGTGAAAATGGTGAGTTGCTGTCTGATTTCAATAAAAGGTTTAACCATATGTATAGTAAGATTCCAGCTGAAGTAAAACCCACTACTACCTCTGCCAAACTCAGCTATGCTACTTCTTTTGATTCTAACTTCTACCTATTGTTGAGAGAGAGGTGATGCACCACTTTGGCTGACATGCAGGATGCAGCCTTGCAAGTGGAATCCAACATCATGGCTGCAGATAAACTCAAGGGAAATGTTGATAGAAGAAGACAGAAGGGCAAGTCTTCATCATCCTTTGATCCTAAGATAGATAAAATGACCAAAATGATCGAGTCATTCGCCTTTGAAATTTCCGAATTAAAGGTTGAACAACACCCTCGGAAAGGGAGAGTACCCAATACCTTTTCTCCTAGAAACCCAAATCCATATAGAAGAGCTAATGAACAGTTGCAGATATTGCAAAGAAGCAAAGATGCCAATGAAGACCAAAAGGTGAAGATCCCTTTCCAGAATGTAGTCATGGAGGAAGAGTAGTTTGAAGAAGATGATGAGATCCATTGCCTTGAAGACAAAGGCAATGCTTCCTTTTTGACTGCAGCTGCCTATGAAAATTCATTATGCAATGACTAGACTAACCAAGAATGGGATGGTGAAGCTGTTCTACAAGATGAATATCAGTGCAGATATAATATGTGGTCGAAGATGAATAACGCTAAGGAAACTCCTGTTCAAAGAGCTGCTAACCTTGCACTGCAGCAAGCTAATAAGCACAAACAACCAACAGTTGATCCTATCATCCTCAAAGCTCCAGCTCATGAAGTAAGAGGCCTTAACAAGTCCCCTTCTCCTTTCAATTTTCAATCAAAAATTCAAAAGCTAAGAATACCTATGCCTTTGGTTGAACTAGTGAAAATTGAGTCCTTAAAAAGATCCATCCTCGAAGCCCTTGAGCGTAAAGCCATCCAAGCCTCCAATGATTTTGTAAATCTGCAAGATGACAAGCCAGCTATTATCCTCAGCCCAATGATTGAAAACTATGAAGAAAACTCGTCATCATTCTATATCTCTCTGACTATTCATGATAAAATCCTTCACAACTGCCTTTTGGACACTGGAGCTAGCCATAACCCAATGCCCAAGGCTGTTATGAATGAGCTGCATCTAGACATTACCAAGCCTTCTCATGACCTGTTCTCTTTTGACTCTGGAAAAGTGAAATGTCTAGGATTAATCAAAGACTTAGCCATCACTTTGTCTCAGCTGCGAATGAAAAGCATGATGATGGATATTGTGGTAGCAGATGTACCACCCAAGTTTGGCATGTTACTTTCCAGAGGGTGGATCAAAAGACTAGGTGGATCATTGCAGAATGATATGTACTATGCTATTGCCCCAGTTTTTGGAGGTGAAAGCAAGAGATTATACAGAGAGGCGTAATTGGCTTATATCATTAGTGATGAGAAGAACCCTAAGAATCATCCCATATATGTTGTGGATATTGATTTTGGAGCATGTTTTCTTCACATTGAAGAATCTCAGTTGGCCTCCATGCAGCTCAAGAAACCAGTTTGCTAGATCGCAGAGGATGGAAACCCATAGCTTTGGGATATGTTCTTTGATGGGGCTTGTTTCAAAGAGGCTGCAAGGGCAGGTGTAGTCCTTGTGTCCCCAACATAGGAATACGTTCATCTTTCTTTCAAACTAACATTTCAAGTCATAAAAAACATAGTAGAGTATGAAGCTTTGATTTTGGGCTTAAGCACTGCTAAAGAAATGGGTATCAAAGGCCTGCAAGTGTTTGGAGATGTAGACCTCATCATTCAACAGGTAAATAGAATGTTCCGAGCAAAGCATCTAAGGCTGAAAGCATACAGGGATGAGGTATGGAGGCTCAAAGATTCCTTCAAAGCTTTTAGCATTTCTTATATTCCAAGAATGAAGAACCAGCTTGCCGATTCCCTTGTTGTGTCCTCTAGAATGTTTGTTCCTCGTTCACCTCCTAAATTGACATATTAAGTTCAGGTAAAATATAGACCATCCCTGCCAGAAAATGTCAAATATTGGAGCGTTATTGAAGATGATGAGGAAATTAATAGGTTCTTACAAGTCATTGAGGAATTTTTTGAAATGCACAACAACCAAGAAAATCAAAACATCAAAGAATTCAGTTAGTCCAAGCTAAAAAGTGAAATCGGCCGAAAATCATCGTCTAGCTGCCCAGTAATCACATACCAAAGGGATTGGTGCCTCTAGAGAAGCTTTCCAATCAAAATGACGTGCCCTACAAGCCGCCCAAAATAGAGAATGAATCTGTTGTCTCTAAACATAATATAGGGAGCCCAACCCATCCAAAATTCATCAATCTGTCCACTCATTTATCTTCTACCCAGAATTCCAAGTATTGCACCCTCATGAAGCAATTCACTGATATTTTTTCCTGGGAATATAGTGATCTTAAAACCTATGACCCAGACATTATCCAGCATAGAATCCCATTGGAAAAGAACACGACCCCTTTTAAGCAGAAATTAAGACCTGTCAGCCCTCTCTTACTGCCTTTGATCGAGAAAGAAATCAAGAAGCTGTTGGATGCCAAAATCATAATTCCCCTAAGGTATTAAAAGTTGATAGCCAACCTTGTGGTGGTAAGGAAGAAAAATAGAGAAATCAAGCTTTGTGTCGTCTTCAGAGATCTGAACAAGTGCTCTAAAAAAGGTAACTATCCCCTACCCAAGATGGAACACTTGCTACAAAAGGTTTCAGGGGCTAGAGTCATGCCTTTCTTAGACAGATTTTCAGGTTATAATCAGATTGTTTTACATCGTGAAGATGAGGAAAAGACCACCTTCACTACTCCTTGGGGCACTTTCATGTACTCCAAGATGCCTTTCGAACTGATGAATGTTGGGGCCACGTTTCATAGGGCCTTGGACATAGCCTTCATGGGAGAGAAGGAAACGTTTTTCCTTGATGACATAACATTGTTCTCCAACAACCAAATAGACCATTTAAAACATTTGAAGAAGGTCTTCCTAAAGTGCAGACAGTTCGGAATCTGAGTAAACGCAAAGAAGTCACAGTTTGCTCTTGAAGAAGGCAAACTTCTCGGACATATTGTTTCCGCTGAAGGTGTGAAGATTGATCCAGCAAGGGTTCAAGCCATTCAGACATTGTCCATCCCAAGGTCGAAAAGGGGCATCCAATCCTTCCTGGGTAAGATCAACTTTGTAAGAAGGTTCATTCCAAACTTTGGAAAGTTAGTAAAGCACATCACTTCCATGCTGAAGAAAGGATCAGAGATAAAATGGATAGCCGCTTCAAGAAGCTCTTTTGAAGCCATCAAGCAAGCTATCATGGAAGCTCCCACTCTAATCAGCCCATATTACACTAAGGAGTTTTGTATCTTCTCTTTTCCCTCTTATGATATACTGGCAACAATTTTGTTGCAGAAAAAGGTATGACCTTATTGAGAAGCAAGATTATGCTCTCATAAAATCTTTGAGTATTCAGGATTTATATTCTGCATTCCAAATTAATTGCATTTGTGCCCTCAGCCTCAGTGAAAGTTGTCTGAACTTAGTTAGATATTGATGGAAAGAGGGCGAAATGGATTGCAAAATTCATAGAATTCGATATAAAGGTGAAGGCCAGTAGGCTTGTCAAAGGCCAGGGCTTGGCTAGCTCATGGCCAAAGAAAATTGCAGCTTGTTAGATATAAATTGCATGGGTCTAAATTCAGATGATGAGTAAGCAAAAGGAGCATGAGAAGATCAAAAGAAGAATCAGCCCTTAGCTGAAAATCTAGCCACATGGGAATGGTATTCCAGCATAGTTCATTTCTTGCAAAAGTTGGAAGTTCCTCGAAGGATTATTCCAAGTCAAACTCATACCACTAGACTCAGATCGGCCAAATTCTACATTGACAAAAATCTTCTCTACTGGAAAGACCCATCAGGAATTCTTTTGAGGTGTCTAGATAAAGAGAAATCTGCAATGGTCATACACCAGTTCCATTCTAGCATCTGTGGTGGGCATCATTATTGGAAAACCATAGCTCACAAAATCTTGAGGGCTGGGTATTATTGGCCTACATTGTTCTCTGATGTGTTTTGCTTTGTAAAGGCTTGTGACAAGTGCTAGAGGTTTGCAGGAAGACAATAGCTAAAATCTCTACCTTTGAAGCCAATACAAGTCAATGTCCTTCCAACAGTGCGGCTTGGACTTTATAGATGAGACTAACCCACATTCTAGTCGCCAACACAAATGGATCTTAGTAGCCATTTATTATTTCACCAAGTGGATTGAGGCTATACCTACTAAGAGTTCTAATCATCGAGTTGTCATAAAGTTCTTGAATGAGAATATTTTCACTAGATTTGGTTGCCCAACCAAACTAGTCACTAATAATGCATCAGATTTTAAGGAAAAATAATCGATGGACATGGCTGAATCCATGGGAATTCAGGTGGTGCATTCTACCTCATATTATCCTCAAGGAAACGGCCTAGTAGAATCATCTAACAAGAGTTTGGTAAGGATAATCCAAAAACTATTAGAAGACAACAAAAAGAGCTGGGATTCCACGTTGAAGTTTGCACTATGGGATGACAGAGTTTCCACTGAGAAGTCCATAGGGAACTCTCCATTTAAACTGGTCTATGGCATTGATGCTATTTTCCCTATCTAGCTGATCCTCCCTGTGGCTGAGCTCTTGCAAGAAGAACAAAATGAAGAAAATGACATGGTAAGAAGCATGAATAACCTAGTTGAATTATAGTAGATCAGAAAGAAGCTAGTTGAGAAGTCACAAGTTCATCAGAGGAAAATCAAAGAAATCTTTGACAGGAAGGCAAAAGCAGACAATTTACAAGTTGGTGATTGGGTGCTCAAATGGGATGCACTGAAGGAAAATAAAGGTAACCATGGCAAGTTTGACTCCTTATGGATAGGTCCTTTTGTCATCGCTCAAGTTCAACACAACAATACATTCATCTTGCACAATCTAGAAGGAGGAGACACTTTTGGTATCCCGGTAAATGGGCGGTTCCTGAAACTTTATTTCATTTAAGGCCTTAAAACCTTATTATTGTACATATGTTTTTCTTTAAGTTTTTATGCTTATGCTAAAAAGACTCCATGCCCAATGGAACACTAGGGGCAAGATTTAATTTTGTTTTATAGGAAAGGCATTGCTCTGAGATTCTTGAAACCTCACAGGGAGGATTTCATCCCCAGAAGGAGCCAGTGTTAGCCTTGTTGGCGTTTGGCCATAAAAACAGACCCAAAACACTCCTAAAGTCTTCAAGAGTGGATTAAGATCCTCCCAAGACTGAAACAGTCATATGCCAAAAGCCCTTAGAAGGGTGGAAATATGCTATCGGGAGGCTAAAATACTCCAAACCAGTGAAAAAATAGAGTATTACAGGCAAGAATAGAGAAATTCATAGCCGCCTTTATATCTGGCTGATCAATGGCCCAAATATAACTGGCTAAATCACAATCGGTCAAGCTGAAGGGACAGTTAATTGGCGAGTCACATCGGCAAGCCGCAATGGTGGAAAGCATAATCTACAAAACCCCAGCGTTGAGCGATCAACGAGTGCAATCAAATTGCATCTTTACATCGCAATGGAACATTACGAAGGGATGGGGTGCGCACATCACATCAAAAGTTCGCAATAGGCAGGAACATATGCTATGTTATATGAAGACCGTTGGCTAGAGCAATATGCGATTGTAATCAGATCGCATCGCAAGATCACATTGGAATATTGCGAAGGAGTAGGGCCTCTATACAGGCGGTAATGTCGATTGTGATGAGTCTTAGACCCGAAAGGGTTCGGGAATGAAATCCATAAGATTTGAAGCCCACAAGGAGGCCAACTTTCATGTATTTCCCATGTTTTTAAGTATTTCGAAATACAAGGGGTACAAAGGGACTTGGCTAGCTACAACCCAAGGGCAGGACTAATGAAGAGAATAGGCCATGTTTAAGGAATTTTGAGGTCCGAAAAGAATAAAGAAAGGTGAGATTTACACAATTGCAGCGTTTTATGTATGAAATAGAAAACATTCATGGTTATCATTTGAAAGGGACTGTTGCAGGGATTTCATAGGCCCGGTAGCCACTCCATTTGCAAGATCAGGGGCCAACGATCCTTAGAAGCATTGTGCAAAAAATTTTACATGCCAGAAGAGGTATTCGGTCGGGATACAGCGGCCGGCAGATAGATCCCAGAAAGCGAAATAGAGGGGCTACACCACGCTGCAACCCGAATCAAATGAGATCATGGAGCATCGATGGTCCTGCCAGTGCAACAACCATCTTAACAAACAATATGGGCATCTCTGGCATAAGAGAGCTCCCAGGCATTACAGCAGGCTTCCCGAAATATCTGAATATGATTATTCCTCTATCAAAAGAGAAAAACCACCGAGTCATGCGGCCTATTGAGGGAATCAAATGGTTAAACAAGACAGAGGGATAGATTAAGACAACTGAAGCCTTAAAGGCTTAAGACCATTGTGAATGGCCTATAAAAGGTAGAAAACTAGATGTAACAAAGGTTCAACTTTTGGAGATTATTCCTCCTCTCTTTCTTCAAGCTTCTCATCTACATTCTTTAGTAATACAAGCTTCTTTTGCGGTTATATGTTCAATGTCCATTTTTCTTCTATTCCATGCTTGTACTTGAACAATTTGTTAAGGTTTTCTCTATGTTTAAAGGCCAGATAACTACCATATTATCTCTACTTTGATATATTAGATTTGCAAGCTTCTTCCCTACCTGTAGCTAGCCATTTATATGTGTTATTATATATGCATCTGCTAGTATAGTCAGTAAGTTCATTTGTTTCCTATAGCTAGCCATTCATATATGTTCATGTATGAAACTTGCTCGTATTATCAATATTCTCCATCTATCCATAAAGTCTACAAACTATTGAGCATTTGTAGTCTAAAGCCTTGTATTATTGGCGGTGTTCATGCATGTCTTGAGTGAGAATAGAGCTGAAATGGTTGTTCAACTTGATCCAAACCATCATTTATTCCAATATTTCAGAGAACAATATTGAAGATTACATGTTACTGGGCATCTCCGATTTACAACCTAGGACAGTTTCCTGGAGTGCTAACAGCTGCATCAGTGGGATCCTCTCCACTTGGATCCTTGCTTGATTTCTCTTTCCCTTTGATAGAATTTGCCACTTCTATCCTACTTGTCCCACTTCAAAGAGTACCTGTAGAGTCAAAGTAACAAAAAACCATCAATGCATCTCTATATAAAACATCATAAACAATGCATAATAAGAAACACATTGACCATACAATTACATTCATAAACAATAAGATTCACAAATACATGATTATATGGAGGAAAAATCAAAAAACTTTATTAATAGTAGAAGAGAGGATTATAACCCGGCTGTCTGATATAGCATCATTTTCCCAGCATAGAAGCCCTCTTCACCTCATGAAAAGCAAGATCACCCAACAATACAATGTCTTTTCTCATATATAAACCAACAACACATCCTTACAAATTACAAAATTCTAGCCTCTATATCTCTCAGATGAGGGATCCATTTATAGATGTCTTACAAGGGTGTGAGACAGCTCTAGGTTTTTGATTAGTGTCATTCCACTGATATTTCTTGGTTCCACTTGGAGATTTCATTGATCTCTTACTCATCCCTGGGCGAATTGAGAGAGGCAAGTGTCACAGGAGAAGTTTCTGGAAGATTCCATGAGCTCCCACTTAGAAAACTGTCTCTGCCATTTGTCTATTCTCGCTCATCATAGCCTACAGAAGGCCATTTCAATATGCATCGCACCTAGCTAGTGTGGTAGCAAGTATGCATCGCACCTGGCTAGTGTGGCAGCCAGTATGCATCACACCTTGACCCTGGAACAGTCAGTATGGTCCGCTTTTGGCCTGTTCTGAGTGTTTTTTCAGGTGGAACTTCTATGAAATGATGTAATTAGTTGACCATGATCCTTTAAGGTATGAAACAACACTTTTAGGGACTAAAGAGCCCTTGGTTTATGGACATATGAGTTTGGGCTTACAGTGCCCAAATATGTCTATAACAGTTGCCCCCTAAACCATGATGTTGTAAATCTTCTGATGTCGGGTGAAATGCTTTATCTTGAGGATCCGAGGTATTCGAATTGGAATGTGATGTGTATAAGATACAATACAATACATCATCATCATATTATTTTCATGATTTAGCTGAGGTGGGCATTCCCATGCTTAGCTTCATAAATTCATTTTCATGTACATAGGATAGAGTGATTCTTCATATGAAGAGTCATCTTCTTCTGCCTAGATGACTATCTATGCACATTTCGTGCACATTTGATGTCTTTATGTTCCTAAATATATCATAGCACGAATGGATGAAACTAGATCTAAGGTCTTAAAACTCGTTCAATCTTGACCCGATGTACAAGTCAATCCATGTGAAAAGATGTTCTGAAGTCGAACATGGAAAGACATCGCCTGATTACCAGCCAATAATGTAAGCTGTTAACAGGCACAAGAGGAGTCACCGATAATGATAATGACCCTCAAGGTACTACAGTACAATTCACGTGGTGTGAATATATGAGCCGATGTCGAACACCACACAAAATCTTTTGGTCGAAGTCCATTGATGTAAACCTCTCGCAGGAAGTGAGAAACTTGCCATTGAGGCATGCAAGCTTTGAAGTACTGAAAGGGTTGTTTCTAAGTCGACTTCCTAGATAATGAGTTGGTGTCGATAAGAAACTACCCATCGTAGGAGGGCCTACATGTATCCCACATCTATGACATGAAATGGAGCAAATCATTTTTTGGAGGTGAAAACGATCTGATGATACAAGGTTCAGGAATGGCAGTCATGAGAAATGAAGGGTGAAGGTATTCTAGTGGATGAGGTGTTTGCTGGATGGTGAATACTCTTGAACATGTCGGCAACACTGATATGGATTGGTAGTGTTAACCTCGTGGATGGTACAAAATACCAATGGTGATATGATGAACAGAATAACCCAACCCGACTCAATCATGGTAATGGAGTGAAAGTGTCATGTTCAAGAGCGACCTGCTACCAATAAAATTCTTCAATTTTTCTTCCCATTTTCCCCAGTGATTGCTAACCACTACCTCTTTATTTTTGTCAATCTTGAGGAGGATAACATATGCTTGGTCTATAATTTGTAACCTATCACTATGTTTTTAGCGAGCATAGCATTAGTGAGACTCGTTCTTGTCTGTGTGGACAAGTTTGTCGCTATTGTTTTAATGAGTTTAACGACAAAGATAACTCGGTCCTTTTCTTGTTTAGGGAGTTTGAAAAGGGACAAAAAGCAAACTCCAACAGTCCTTTTTTGTAGCATAATCCCTTAAGTCCGAAAAAGTATAAAACAATATGAAAGGGATGACCTTTCAATCGCTGTAACGAGTTGAAAAAGACAAGCACTCGATCTCTTTGTTTGATAATCCCTTAGGTCCAAAAATATTAAAATGTATAGGAGGGATGGCATTTCCTCTTACTTTAACGAGCTAGAAAGGCCAATGGCTCGGTAATCCTTTTATATTTAACGAGTCTAAAAAGAGTTTAAAAGTTACTAGTTTTTTAAGAACGAGTGGTATTTTCAGGTAGCAACTGGTTCTAGGCAAGTTTGGAACTTCTCAAAACATGGAAGTGTGAAGAGGGTGGCAATCTAAATCACACGTCGCAGTTGTTCCTCAAAAGGGTAAACAATCAAGTGGAAGTGTATGATTGGTAAAATGAATGGAGGTGATGGTAGGAACACAACCAAGGTTTGAAAAGGATGATAGTAGGGAAATCACGAAGGTTATTTACCGAAGGTGGATTAATATTTTAATGAGCTTGAATCGGAAGAAACTATGCTCAGTGGCAGGTTCGTTTTTTAACGAGCTTGGATGTTGCAGGAACATTGCTCTTGACATTGGTCAAGGATATTCAGTTTACCATTTGACACGTTAGATTCTTTCATCAGTCGTTGAACCTACTCAATTGCTCCATCAACTTGATTAGAAATACACATATATATGCCCAAGAAATGAATTACAACTAAAATTTTACTTGAAGTACATGAATAGTAACATAAAAGTAGTTTTACCTCTCATTTTTACCATTTGATTTCCAATTTGCGATTTTGGAGCTCTGGAGTGGTTTCCCCCTTCAAATTTCATCAGATGATTTCAGGACATCTGGTGGACTATTCTCCGCATCATCAAGACTAGGTAGGAGCTAACCCTGAGCTCTTCATTTTCATTCCATCTTTTTCTAACTTTGAGCAAGTTTTTCCTTGGTTTTGGGCCCTTGGGGTTTGAAGAACTCATTCTCTATCCATCGCACAAGGTTTCCATCAAAAAGTGCAATGCATACTAAGCTAGACACTATCCAGTTAGTATGCATCTCACCTTGCTAATTGGCAAGGTGCGATGGGCGCAGAAAGGAAACTTTACACAGTGATTTTTCATGAAATTTTTGCCTGTTTTTGCTCAAATTTGGATCCTAATTCATATTTTTTCTGTGACTCAGATATTTATTGGATCAAGATGGTCGTTACATGGTGTGAACATGAACATGAAGAAGAGGACATGATTGCCTTACATGATCAGGGTGTTGGCATTATGATTCTGGTATGGCTCTATGTTACAGATTTTGTACTTGATGGCAACACCCTCAGGTGGCAATGCTCTGATCAAGCTCTCAAAATGCTGAAAATTAAGAGGTACGTAGGTGATTGGTTCAAAAGGTGCGTACCCACAGGTACGCCGGCCAGGAAGTGCGTTCATATGTTGGCATTATGATTCTGGTATGGCTTTATGATACATATGTTGTACTTGATGGCAACCCACACATCTCAGATGATAAATTATAGTGCAGAAAAGTTCACGCACTTATATGCAGAGAAAAGCTTATTCTATGTAGAGAAAAGTTCACGCACTTATATGGAGAGAAAAGTTTATTTCATGTAGAGAAAAGTTCACACACTTTTATGCAGAGAAAAGTTTATTTCATGTAGAGAAAAAGTTCACGCACTTTCATGTTGGAGAACTTACCTTTGGTCCATGGTAGTTAGTCCTTGGTATTTGAACCTATGAGGAAAAGTGCGTATATGTTGGAGAACTTACCTTTGGTCCATGGTAGTTAGTCCTTGGTATTTGAACCTATGGTTTTGGACCATGGTACCTCGTCAAAAGTGTTGATCTCACGCAATTTCATGGTTGGTTCATGGTATTAGTCCAACAGTTTTTGATCCTATGGTTTTGGCCCGTGGTATTGCATCCAAAAGTGTTGATCTCACGTACTTTCATGGTTGGTTCATGGTATTTGTCCAACAGTTTTTTGATCCTATGGTTTTGGCCCGTGGTATTGTGAAAGGCCTAAGACTATAAAAGAGGAAGTAGATCATTTGGCAAGGCATCTTCTGAATTATCGAATATCTGGTAAAGTGTTAGATCTGGAATATTGTGATTGGGTTATTGTTTTAAAAGTTTGATCTATGAAAGGGAAGTTGAAAGCGAATCTGTGAAGGGTGATCTCTCGAGTGCTGCAGCTGCAGAAGTGCGGAGGCGCCACAGAAGGCGCAGTGCGGAGGCACCACAGAAGGCGCAGTGCGGAGACGCCACAGAGGCGCCACAGAAGGCGCAGTGCGGAGACGCCACAGAGGTGCCATAGAAGGCGCAGTGTGGAGGCGCCACAGAAGGCGTAGTGCGGAGGCGCCACAGAAGGCGCAGTGCAGAAATGACACAGAGGCACCACAGAAGGCGCAGTGCAGAGGCGCCACAGAAGGCGCAGTGCGGAGACGCCACAGAGGCGCCACAGAAGGCGCAGTGCGGAGGCGCCGCAAAAGGCGCAATGCGGAGACGCCACAGAGGCGCCACAGAAGGCGCAGTGCGGAGGCGCCACAGAAGGCGCAGTGCGGAGATGCCACATCGGTGCCACAGAAGGCGCAGTGCGGAGGCGCCACAGAAGGCGTAGTGCGGAGAAGCCACAGAAGGCGCAGTGTGGAGACGCCACAGAGGCACCACAGAAGGCGCAGTGCAGAGGCGCCACAGAAGGTGCAGTGCGGAGACGCCACAGAAGGCGCAGTGCGGAGGCGCCATAGAAGACGCAGTGCAGAGGCACCACAGAAGGCGCAATGCAGAGGCGCCACAGAAGGCGCAGTGCGGAGGCGCCACAGAAGGCGCAGGTGCGGTGGTCGCGGTGCCACAGAAGGCACAGGTCCGGAGGTAGTACAGATATCCGCAGATCTCTACCAGTGAATTTGCGATCCTTACTTAAAGTTTGTTTTAACTGCCTTTGACTATTCTGCAGGGTTTTCGGTACATAACTGATGTTTGGTTACTGGTATTGAGTTCAGATAACATCATGATTAATGACTTATCTTTATGTACTAGATTTGGTTGATAACTCTCATAATATCATTGTATATGTAAGGATCTGGTGATTGGGTGATTCAGAAGGTTGTTTGATTATGAGCTTCAATGTTGTTGTTGGCTCCAGTATGAAAATTGGATGAAAAGTTGCCTTTCAGATTATGTGTTGTGCTTTAGTGTATCCAGTCTGAAAATTGATGAAACGTGGTACCTGGAGGAGAGAAGATTGTAGGCCAGCGCCTATGTACTAGTATCTAAGCTAGTACAAAAGCTAAGGGAGATCTTTGGAGCATTGTAGCAGGTAGCAACCTGCGTACTAGTAAATGGATCGGCTAGTACAAGAGCAAAGGGGGTTGTAGCTCCCGTACTGGTACAAGACTGCACCAGTACAAATATTGTAAAAGGATTTTCTTATTAAGAAGAAGATTGAGATGACTTGCAGCAGGTGGTTTTTCTCCCGCATTGGGTTTCCACCTTATATCATAGTGTTCATGTGTGTGCCTTATGTGTGATGATCTATTCTCTATTACTGCATCTGTTATCTGATAATATGGTTGATAATGTTCTAATGCACTCATTGAAGATCAATTAACTTAATCATAAGAAGTTGTGGAAGTAGCATATATGAATCTGATTATGGAAATGAAAAAGTTTTATTAATGTGATAATACTGATTCACCCCCCCCCTCTCAGTATTATTTCCAACAATTGGTATCAGAGCAGGTCCTTTGATAGAAGCTTGATCGCTTGAAGGAGATCCGTGGAACAATGGGAAAGAAGCTTAAGAAGAAAGCACCTAAGAAAAAGAAGTCATCTCAGAAGAACTATGACAGTGGGAGAATCGATTGGGGATTAGGTATAAGAAGCTCTTCAGATTCAGAATCAGATTCAGAATCATTATCAGGTATGAATATATTATCCTCTGATGTTCCAGCTATCTTTCCTTTTGGAAGAGATGAAAGTGATAGCGAAACTACTGAATTTGCTCTTATGGGTGAACAAGAAAGATATCAAATAGAGGTAGAATTTAAAAGGCTGACAGACAAAATTAGAGATCAACAAGATCTATTGAACAAAAGGGAATGTGATTTCAAAGAAGAAGCTACCAAACTGAAGGCCCAACTAGAAGAAGGAAACAAGGTAAGAAAGCTACTCAAGGACAAGGAAGACCAATGTCAAAAATTGCAGCATGAAGAGACATCATTAAGAAAAGAAGTCAACGAAAGAAGCACAACCATCAAGAAACTCAAAGATAGATCCAGCTACTATGAAAATCCTGAAGCTACAATCCTCTCACTAAAAGGAGATCTTGAAGAATCAAAGAAGCAGAATACAGATCTACTCCAAGCTATTGCAAAACAAGAAAACGAAGTCACCAGCTTAAAATCTCAACTAGAATGTGCCTTTCGAGTTCGTCAAATGCAGCAGGATCTGAATGAAGAACAAGAAAAGGAGATTCTCAAACTAAGGGAACAAATGGAAGAAGGAAGGAAAGATGAAGAAGATTTGAAAAAGCAATCTCTTGAAAAGGAAGAACAACTTCAGGTTGAGGTAAATATCTTGAAAGGTAAACTAGAAGAAAAGGATAAGCTTTTACGATTTCAAGATAGTTCTAAAGTCTTGGATGATATTCTTAGTAGTCAAAGGTCTCCTGCTATAAAGACTGGTCTTGGTTTCCATGAATCTGTTGAAGGTGAATCTAGTTCACAAGGTGAGGCAAGGAACTCTAAAGAGAAATCTAAAGTGATCAACGAAGAAATGAAAGATCAATCTCATCATCAACCAAGAAAAGAGATTCCTCAAAGAAAATCTTTTACTCCTCCTATGAATAATGTTGAATGTTATGTATGTCATAATCTTGGACATGTTGCAGCTAGATGTAGAAGAAGAAGGGTTCAAGACCATTATGCAGAAAGATCGTCACATTCAAGGTACTTTTATGGATATTGCTTTGCTTGCAATATGTTTGGTCACAAAGCTGCTGACTGTTAGAGGAGGAATATGAAACATGTAAGATGTTATGCATGTAACAAGCTTGGACATATAGCTAAGGAATGCAGGAACAAAGTGTGGGCACCATATCAAAAGGAGAAAATGTCATCATCACGCTTGAAGATATGGAGGAAAAAGGAAGTACAGTCAGAAAAAGGCGGCACTGCACAACGTACAGACATACCAAAATCAGAGGGAACTGAAAGTACAAAACTTCAGTGTCCTGAATCTCATATGCAAACTCTATTAAGGAAAGTTGCATATATACGCGAGTTAGTTACCGCACAGTCGTGTATATGATTGTTTGAAGAAAGGCAGTAGGGACAGATTCAAGAGAACGATCAGTTTTTCTCTAGTTAATAATAATGATGTGTGGATATGATGGTTAGAAGTGTTTTGGTTCTAACTTGATATTGATGATGTCTTGATACTTCTTATTGATATGCATGATCAGACAGATGGCACAGGTTTAGAGGGAGCATATGGACTTAATGCATTATTGGCATTATGGTTAATAGTCCTTGGTGATGATACTTATATGGAAAAATGATTCATCTTGCTATGGTTATGAGTTGTTCACATGGTTCTTGGATCAGATTTATGGTTGATTCTCTAATGATGCTTGCATGGGAAGCACTTAGCTTGAATTCACATCTTCTTGATGTTGAGTCACTCATATGTTGTTGTCGTCATATGCATAAAGATCATATATTACAGTTATGATTCCTTTCATTCTTGGCACAAATGGACGAGGATTGTTGGCTGGATATAGGGATGATTATTCAAAGTTGCATTGTTGGGGACATGATGATAATGAGCTCTTATCTATATGATGATAGGATTGTTTCATACATATGTTGATTAATGCAGATATTCCCAATTGATGATACTTGATTCATGTAGATCTGGATGGCTATGATGTTTCTCACATAGAATGTGAAATTCTATTGATGCGGACATACCTTGATGATTCATGCATTAATACATGTTGCTAGTCTAGTTGTTGTTGACAAATACTATGGAGCAGATCATAAAGTGTTGTTGCTGATGTTCATCTTATTTAGGTGATGTCATATCAAGACTCATGATGTAATAGTGTCATCTCTTCAGGTCATGTAATGACCTATGTTGGTTTCCCCACTATGCCTGGGATGAAGATGTAATGTATTTGGTTTTCATTTTTCTGATATATCCCCACTTGGTTGGGTGATGGATGTATGTATTGAATCTTTTAGGAAGGTCATTTGTGATGTAGAACATCCTTTTGCAGACCTTGCTTACAGTCAGGGGGAGCCTAAGCATGAACATCACTATATAGCAGAGCAGACATTTTAGCTTGTTCTCAGAAAGAGCATGATCAGATTGGTGCACCATGACATATACAAAGGGGGAGCTCATTCAGAGATTTCAACAGGTACTCAGGGGGAGCTTATAATGCATTGTTGGCATTATGGAGGACGTACAGAAGGAGATCTTTGATGCTGGTCTGATTATTGCTGCAATCTATCTCTTTCATGGTCATTTATGGTGTTTGGTGGATTATGTTTCTTCTTTACAGATCTGGTTCATATTCAGGGGGAGCATGCTCTTAGGGGGAGCATAACCCTTTGCCCTTGATGTCAAAGGGGGAGAATGAGCTGAAGATTTTGAGGTTGCCATCAAGTCCAAAGGGGGAGATTGTTGGCATTATGATTCTGGTATGGCTTTATGATACATATGTTGTACTTGATGGCAACCCACTCATCTCAGATGATAAATTATAGTGCAGAAAAGTTCACGCACTTATATGCAGAGAAACGCTTAATCTATGTAGAGAAAAGTTCACGCACTTATATGCAGAGAAAAGTTTATTTCATGTAGAGAAACGTTCACGCACTGTTATGCAAAGAAAAGTTTATTTCATGTAGAGAAAAAGTTCACGCACTTTCATGTTGGAGAACTTACCTTTGGTCCATGGTAGTTAGTCCTTGGTATTTGAACCTATGAGGAAAAGCGCGTATATGTTGGAGAACTTACCTTTGGTCCATGGTAGTTAGTCCTTGGTATTTGAACCTATGGTTTTGGACCATGGTACCTCGTCAAAAGTGTTGATCTCACGTAATTTCATGGTTGGTTCATGGTATTAGTCCAACAATTTTTGATCCTATGGTTTTGGCTCGTGGTATTGCATCCAAAAGTGTTGATCTCACGTACTTTCATGGTTGGTTCATGGTATTTGTCCAACAGTTTTTTGATCCTATGGTTTTGGCCCGTGGTATTGTGAAAGGCCTAAGACTATAAAAGAGGAAGGAGATCATTTGGCAAAGCATCTTCTGAATTATCGAATATCTGATAAAGTGTTAGATCTGGAATATTGTGATTGGGTTATTGTTTTAAAAGTTTGATCTATGAAAGGGAAGCTGAAAGCGAATCTGTGAAGGGTGATCTCTCGAGCGCTGCAGCTGCGGAAGTGCGGAGGCACCACAGAAGGCGCAGTGCGGAGGCACCAGAGAAGGCGCAGTGCGGAGACGCCACAGAGGCGCCACAGAAGGCGCAGTGCGGAGACGCCACAGAGGTGCCACAGAAGGCGCAGTGTGGAGGCGCCACAGAAGGCGTAGTGCGGAGGCGCCACAGAAGGCGCAGTGCGGAAACGCCACAGAGGCACCACAGAAGGCGTAGTGCAGAGGCACCACAGAAGGCGCAGTGCGGAGACGCCACAGAGGCGCCACAGAAGGCGCAGTGCGGAGGCGCCGCAGAAGGCGCAGTGCGGAGACACCACAGAGGCACCACAGAAGGCGCAGTGCGGAGGCGCCACAGAAGGCGCAGTGCAGAGACACCACATAGGCGCCACAGAAGGCGCAGTGCGGAGGGCGCCATAGAAGGCGTAGTGCGGAGAAGCCACAGAAGGCGCAGTGCGGAGACGCCATAGAGGTGCCACAGAAGGCGCAGTGCGGAGGCGCCACAGAAGGCGCAGTGCAGAGACGCCACACAGGCACCATAGAAGGTGCAGTACGGAGGCGCCATAGAAGACGCAGTGCAGAGGCACCACAGAAGGCGCAGTGCGGAGGCGCCACAGAAGGCGCAGTGCGGAGGCGCCACAGAAGGCGTAGGTGCGGTGGTCGCGGCGACACAGAAGGAACAGGTCCGGAGGTAGTACAGATATCCGCAGATCTCTACCAGTGAAGTTGCGGTCCCTGCTTAAAGTTTGTTTTAACTGCCTTTGACTATTCTGCAGGGTTTTTGGTGCATAACTGATGTTTGGTTACTGGTATTGAGTTCAGATAACAGCATGATTAATGACTTATCTTTATGTACTAGATCTGGTTGATAAATCTCATAATATCATTGTATATGTATGGATCTGGTGATTGGGTGATTCAGAAGGTTGTTTGATTATGAGCTTTAGTGTTGTTGTTGGGTCCAGTATGAAAATTGGATGAAAAGTGGCCTTTCAGATTATGTGTTGTGCTCCAGTGTATCCAGTTTGAAAATTGATGAAACGTGGTACCTAGAGGAGAGAAGATTGTAGGCCAGCGCCTATGTACTAGTATCTAAGCTAGTACAAAAGCTAAGGGAGATCTTTGGAGCATTGTAGCAGGTAGTAACCTGCGTACTAGTAAATGGATCAGCTAGTACAAGAGCAAAGGGGGTTGTAGCTCTCGTACTGGTATAAGACTGCACCCGTACAAATATTGTAAAAGGATTTTCTTATTAAGAAGAAGATTGAGATGACTTGCAGCAGGTGATTTTTCTCCCGCATTGGGTTTCCACCTTATATCATAGTGTTCATGTGTGTTCCTTATGTGTGATGATCTATTCTCTATTACTGCATCTGTTATCTGATAATATGGTTGATAATGTTCTAATGCACTCATTGAAGATCAATTAACTTAATCATAAGAAGTTGTGGAAGTAGCATATATGAATCTGATTATGGAAATGAAAAAGTTTTATTAATGTGATAATATTGATTCACCCCCCGCTCTCAGTATTATTTCCAACATCATACACGCAGGTCACCCATTCATGAGGTGCGTACACCCAGTTCACTCACTTCAAGGCAGAGAAGTGCGCTCACGTGGGGTTTCTTATATTTGGCCCGTGGTATTTAGCCCACCATTCTTGATTCTATGGTTTTGGCCCGTGGTATAGGATCTAATTTAGCCCCGGTTTGGATCCCTTGTATTGGTTATTGATGGTTTTGGCCCATGGTGTGAATAAGGGCTTGACTATAAATAGGGAAGGAGATCACTTGGCTAAAGTATCTTTTGCAGATTGAATATCTTAAGATCTGAAATATTGGGTTATCTGTTTGAAAGCTTAATCTATATAAAAGTGAGGTTGAAAGTGAATCTATGAAGCGTGATCTCTCGGGCGCATGATCAGATCTGGGCATCTGACTATCTGTGGCACACTGGTGGACTGCCAATTCAGCCCTAATTAGAGGTACACAGGTGATTAACGGTGCAAATGCGTGGGTACGCAGAGCAGAAGAAGGAGCAGTGCGTGGGTACGCAGAGCAGAAGAAGGCGCAGTGCGTGGGTACGCAGCGGGATAGAGGTTCAGGTGCGTAGGCACAGTGAAAGTATGCGGCGCTTCAGAAGCCGCAGGTGCGTAAGTACGCAGCGCGATAGCATCTGTGGGTGCGTGGCTACAGTAGAAGTACGCGGCGTGATAGCATCTGTGGGTTCATGGCTACAGTAGAAGTACGTGGCGTGATTGAAGAAATAGTGCGTAGGTACGCGGTGCAGCAGAAGGCTCTCTGCGGGTATACGCAAGGGAGCAGAAGGTGAAGTGCGGAGCCATGCAGGCCAGATAAACAAAAATTGCGTATCTGTCTTAAGGCATTTATTTGACTAACTTTTCTCTGTTGATAACGTGTTCTGGGTTTGGTTTATTGTTACTATTAATCTGGTTACTGCATTTGACTGGGTGATTTACTTGTACTTGATGATCATTTGATATTCTTCGATGCAATTTGTAGTCCTTGAAAGAAAAAGGGGGTTGTAGCTCCCTTCCAGAAGAGACTGGAAAATGAGAGAGAGTTGTAGCTCTCTGCAGGTTGTAGCCTGCGTACTGGTAAAGGACTGCACCAGTACAAAACCATTGTAAAAGGAGTTTCTAATTTGAAAGAAGATAGAGACATATTGCAGCAAGTGGTTTTCACCCACATTGGGTTTCCACCTTATATCTGGTGTTCTTTGGTGTGACTATCTGTTTTTTGTTCATGCTCATTATTTTATGGTACTGACATGCAAAAATAATTCAAAGTATAAATAAGGAAGATTTATTAAAAGAACTTAATAATACTGATTCACCCCCCCTCTCAGTATTATTTCCAACAATTGGTATCAGAGCAGGTCCTTCAGAGAAGCTTGATCGCTTGAAGGAAGATCATTCATCATTAGCAATTACGAGAGGGAAGCATCAATCAGGCCACCAATTTTTGATGGGACAAACTTCAATTATTGGAAGGTAAGAGTTACTGCCTATCTTCAATCTCTTGGTACAGAAGTTTGGAATATCATAGAAACAGGTTACACTTTTCCTTCAGCTACTCCTACAAATTCGACCGAGAAGAAGAAATATGAAACAAATGCTAAAGCAATCAATACTCTGCTGGGATGCTTATCCCAAATCGAATTCGTAAAGGTTATGCAATATAAATCCAAAAAGGAAATATGGGACAAGATTATCTTCAGCTATGAAGGAGATGAACAGGTAAAGCGTGGTAAACTTCAAACCCTCAGGATTCAGTATGAGAATCTCAGAATGTATAATGATGAAAGTGTGGCTAACTATTTTCTTCGGGTAGACGAGATTGTTAGTTGCATGAAAAACTTGGGTGAAGAAATAAAAGAGGCTATTGTGGTTGAAAAAGTTTTGAGATCATTGTCACCCAAGTTTGAATCTAAAGTGTCTGCAATAGAAGAAAAGGAAAATCTACGAATTCTTACTATGTCTCAACTACACGGAATTCTAACTGCTTATGAAATGAGAAAGGGAGGTCCATCAGACAGGAGAGAAGCTTCTTTCAAGGCTTCAGGCAAAGGAGACTACTATGAAGCAAGTCACGTGCCAGAAGAAGAAGAAGAATCAAATTTTGTCAGAAATCTTCAACGGGGTACTGGAAGGTTCAGAGGTAAGTTACCTTTTAAATGTTTTTCTTGTGGAAGAGTAGGTCATTATGCTGCGAAATGTCCGCATAACGATAAGATTGAGAAAGGAAAGGAACCTGCTAGATGGAACAAGAAACAAAATGCAAATAAGAAAAGCTACTACAGTCATGAAGATAGTGATGGTCTATCAAATAGTGATGAAGATGAGCGAGGTAATGACTATAAACTTTTAATGGCATTTGAAAATGATTATTACATGGATGCTATAGATGTGGATAGCTTTTATGAAGAAATTTCTAGACTCAAGACATGTATAGAAGAAAAGAATATGATCATTGATACCCTACAATCTCAAATTGATGAAAAAGAAAAATATCTTGAAAAGTTAGAAGGTGAAATTGTTGGTCTTAGAAAAGAGATTGAGAAAACAAAGGCTATTAATATTAAGTTTTTCAAAGGATCCGAAACTCTAGATGAGATCATCAATGTACAACGTTCACCTCTAAACAACACAGGTCTGGGTTATAATGGAGAAACTTCTCAACCATCCACCTCAAAGAGTTATCTTGATGCAGAAAGAAGGAATGAGCAAAAGCACAATGAAGATCACCAGATAAAGCAGGGATGAATTACATCAAACAAAGACTATTATGTAAATGAGGGGCAATCCGTCCTAAGGATGAACAAAAGCTACAACCAGCCACAGGTAAAATCCTCTCAATTTGCTTCAAGAATGGATGACAATAGAAATTACAATCATTTGGCCAGAAGATTTAATAACCGCAGAAGTTTCTTCAATGGACAATGCTTCTCTTGTCATAGCTTTGGTCACAAAGTAGCTCAATGTGTTGCATATAAAACAATCATGACTAGAAAAGCTCAAAAACAAAGAAGTATGACCGGGATTACAAAAAGGACCTATAACAACTTTTCGGCTCTTGAAAATGAAGTTGAATGTTCTATTTGCAATAACTTTGGTCATGAAGATTCTGAATGCAGGAGCAGGTTTCAGCAGACAAAGGAACAAGCCTCAAGCACCAAAACATGGAGAATAAAGGAACCACAAACAGAAAGATGTGGGATAGCATTTTATGCAGAGGGACAGGAAAATCTATGGTACATTGACAGTGGATGTTCGAAGCATATGACAGGTGATAAAGAAAAACTTGAATCATATTCTGCTTTAGAAAAGGAAAATAAAGTTTCTTTTGGAAATGATACTCCTGCAGCTATAAAAGGAAAAGGCACTGCTCAGTTAAAAGAAAAAGTCAAAGCTGGAAATGTTTTGTATGTTGATGGATTGAAGCATAATCTTCTGAGTGTCAGCCAGATGTGTGATCAAGGAACCGAGGTGATATTTAGATCAAATGGATGTATCGTTCGTGATTTTGATACAGGTAAAACGGTGATCAAAGGTGAAAGAACTCCAAATAATCTATACATATTTGAAGAAGGACAACAACAATGCTATCTAAGCAAGGATGATGAACACTGGTTATGGCACCGGAGGTTGGGGCATCTAAGATTTTCACAAATAAGGAAAGCATGCAAATATCAGGCAGTTCGCGGTCTTCCAGATATCAAAATTCCAGACAACACCATATGAAAATCATGTCAGTTTGGAAAGCAAACCAGAACTAACTTTCCAAAGAAAGAAGGATCAGCTAGCATGCCTCTTGAGCTTGTACATACAGATGTATGTGGACCATTCAGGAAAAGGACACCTCGAGGAGAAGAATACTTGATATTATTCATTGACGATTTCTCAAGGTTTGTCTGGTTAGGACTTATGAAGCACAAAGATGAAGCATTCGAAAAATTCAAATCCTTTAAAGCCTTGGTTGAAAATGAATCAGGATACAAAATTAAGTGCCTCAGATCTGACAGAGGTGGGGAGTTTACCTCAAATGAATTTTTCAATTTCTGTGAGGAACATGGGATAAGAAGAGAATTCTCTACAGCTAGAACTCCTCAGCAAAATGGAGTAGTGGAAAGAATGAACAGAATAGTCCAACAAATGGCTCGTGCTATGCTTGATGAGTATGGAACTCCCGCAACTTTCTGGGGTGAAGATGCATATGGTGCGGTTGTTATTCTCAACAAAACAAATGTCCGTGTGAACAACACTCAAACCCCTCATGAGCTTTGGTATGGTAAGACTCCTTCGGTAAAGAACTTCAAAATCTTTGGAAGCAAATGCTATATTAAGAATACTGATGAGCAACTTGGCAAACTTGAACCTAGAGCAGATGAAGGCATTCTTCTTGGTTATTCTCCACACAACAAAGCATACAAGTGCTACAATAAAATACTTGGAAGAAATGTTGACAGCATTGATGTAGTGGTTGAAGAGGAGGGATACATTCCTAGACAAGTAAATCATGAAGATATCGAAGAAGATGAAGACTACCCTCAAAGACAGAATGATGAAGAAGAAGAACTTCAAGAAGAACCAGAGGAGAAGATAAGGATAGAAGAGAAGACTCCATCCAGATATGTTCAGAAGAATCATCCAAAATCTCAGATTTTGGGGTAGAAAGAAGCAGGTGTACAAACAAGAAGAACAATTGCAGAAGCTTCAAGCTATTTGGCATTACTCTCTTCCACTGAACCACAAAATGTGAAAGAGGCATGCAAAGATGAATGTTGGGTCAAAGCAATGGATGAAGAACTTGAGCAGATCGAAAAGAACAACACTTGGGAATTGGTTCCTAGACCAAAGGATAAGAATGTTATAGGGACAAAATGGGTCTTCAAAAATAAATTGAATGAAAATGGAGAAGTAATTAGAAACACGGCCAGACTTGTTTGTAAAGGGTATGCGCAACAAGAAGGAATAGACTTTGAAGAAACTTTTGCTTCTGTTGCAAGACTCGAGGCCATCTAAATGTTCCTTGCTCTCTCAAGCTTTCAGAACTTCAAAGTATTTCAAATGGACGTGAAATCAGCCTTTCTCAATGGAGACTTGGAAGAAGAAGTATACATTGAGCAGCCAGATGGTTTCATTCTTGGAAATGATCCAAATCTTGTATGCACATTGAAAAAGGCTCTCTATGGTCTCAAACAAGCTCCAAGGGCTTGGTACTATCATTTGGACAAATATCTTCATCAACAAGGTTTTTCAAAAGGATCAGCAGATAGCAATCTTTACATAAAAGTTGAAAACGACAAATTGCTAATACTTGTTGTGTATGTAGATGACATTATCTTTGGCAGCAATGAAGAAGCTATGAGTCAAAGCTTTGCCTTGGTAATGCAGAAAGAATTCGAAATGTCCTTGCTGGGAGAACTGACATATTTTCTTGGTTTGCAAATCCAACAAAAGGAAGGAGGGATCTTTTTGTCTCAAACCAAGTATCTCAAGCAAATTTTGAAGAAATATGGCATGGAAGATGCAAAACCAGTATGTACACCCATGGTCATAGGATGTAACCTCAGTGAAAATGATGAATCAGCAACAGTACATCAACCAACCTACAGATCTATGATTGGAAGTCTACTTTATTTGACAGGTACCCGACCAGACATAATGCATGCAGTAGGAATAGTTGGAAGATTTCAGGCAAATCCTAAGGAAGCTCATCTTCAGGCAGTAAAGAGAATCTTCAAATATCTTCAAGGAACTCAAAACTATGGCTTATGGTATCCTAGAGATACAGATCTCACACTTCATTCTTATACAGATGCAGATTGGGCCGGAAGCGTGGATGACAGGAAGAGCACAAGTGGTGGTGCATTCTTTATGGGTTCCAGATTAGTATCTTGGTTCAGCAAGAAACAGAGTTCCATTGCCTTGTCTACAGTTGAAGCGGAATATGTTGCTGCTGCATCTTGCTGCACTCAACTCCTTTGGATGATGCAGACCTTGCAGGATTTTCAAATCGCTTGTATACCACCCATCTCCATCTTATGTGATAATACAAGTGCAATCAGCATTTCAAAGAACCCAGTCATTCATTCAAAGACCAAGCACATACCAATCAAGTATCACTTTCTCCGGGAAAAAGTGCTTGAACAAAAGGTTAAGTTGGTGTATGTTCCTTCTAAGGAACAAGTTGCTGATATACTTACAAAACCATTGCCCAGGGAGACTTTTGAATACCTCAGGAAAAAGCTGGGGGTTGTCGATGCATCATCATTTTGTTGAATCTCTTCTGATGGTTAGATGTACACAAGGCTTATCTGGGGCATATGCGTACATGTGATGGATTGCGGATTGGTCGAAGATCAAATGGCACAGGTTCAGGGGGAGCATATAATGCATTGTTGGCATTATGGAGCAAGTATAGAAGGAGATCATGGATGCTGGTCTGAATATTGCTGCAATATGTCTCTATCTCTTTCATGGTCATTTATGGTGTTTTGTGGATTATGGATGGGGAACATAACCCTTTGCCCTTGATGTCAAAGGGGGAGAATGACATTGAAGATCTTGAGGTTGCCATCAAGTCCAAAGGGGGAGATTGTTGGCATTATGATTCTGGTATGGATCTATGTTACAGATGTTGTACTTGATGGCAACACCCTCAGGTGGCAATGCTCTGATCAGGCTCTCAAAATGTTGAAAATTAAGAGGTATGTAGGTGAATGGTTCAAAAGGTGCATACCCGTAGGTACGCCGACCAGGAAGTGCATTCATACACGCAGGTCACCCGTTCATGAGGTGCGTACACCCAGTTCACTCACTTCCAGGCAGAGAAGCGCGCTCACGTGGGGTTTCTTATATTTGGCCCGTGGTATTTAGCCCACCATTCTTGATTCTATGGTTTTGGCCCGTGGTATAGGATCTAATTTAGCCCCGGTTTGGATCCCTTGTATTGGTTATTGATGGTTTTGCCCCATGGTGTGAATAAGCGCTTGACTATAAATAGGGAAGGAGATCACTTGGCTAAAGTATCTTTTGCAAATTGAATATCTTAAGATCTGAAATATTGGGTTATCTGTTTAAAAGCTTAATCTATATAAAAGTGAGGTTGAAAGTGAATCTATGAAGCATGATCTCTCGGGCGCATGATCAGATCTGGGCATCTGACTATCTGTGGCACACTAGTGGACTGCCAATTCGGCCTTAATCAGAGGTACGCAGGTGATTAACGGTGCAAGTGCATGGGTACGCAGAGCAGAAGAAGGAGCAGTGCGTGGGTACGCAGAGCAGAAGAAGGCGCAGTGCATGGGTACGCAGCGTGACAGAGGTTCAGCTGCGTAGGCACAGTGAAATTACGCGGCGCTTCAAAAGCCGCGGGTGCGTAAGTACGCAACGCGATAGCATCTGTGGGTGCGTGGCTACAGTAGAAGTACACGGCGTGATAGCATCTGTGGGTGCGTGGCTACAGTAGAAGTACGCGGCGTGATTGAAGAAACAATGCGTAGGTACGCGGTGTAGCAGAAGGCTCTCTGCGGGTATACGCAGGGGAGCAGAAGGTGAAGTGCGGAGCCACGCAGGCCAGATAAACAAAAATTGCGTATCTGTCTTAAGGCATTTATTTGACTGACTTTTCTCTGTTGATAAGGTGTTCTGGGTTTGGTTTACTGTTACTATTGATCTGGTTACTGCAGTTGACTGGGTGATTTACTTGTACTTGATGATCATTTGATATTCTTGGATCCAATTTGAAAATTTATGAAAAGTGGTCCTTGAAAGAAAAAGGGGGTTGTAGCTCCCTTCCAGAAGAGACTAGAAAACGAGAGAGAGTTGTAGCTCTCTGCAGGTTGTAGCCTGCGTACTGGTAAAGGACTGCACTAGTACAAAACCATTGTAAAAGGAGTTTCTAATTTGAAAGAAGATAGAGACATATTGCAGTAGGTGGTTTTCACCCACATTGGGTTTCCACCTTATATCTGGTGTTCTTTGGTGTGACTATCTGTTTTTTGTTCATGCTCATTATTTTATGGTAATGACATGCAAAAATAATTCAAAGTATAAATAAGGAAGATTTATTAAAAGAACTTGATAATACTGATTCACCCCTCCTCTCAGTATTATTTCCAACACAGGGTACTGTTACTGCATTGCAAAATTCTGGTTTTCTCAAATTCTTCTGTATATCTAGCATGAGGCAACAAATCAGTTTGTTGTAGTATTTTATTGATGCTTGGGATCTGATCAACCAGGTATTCCAGATTAGAGGTAAATCTATTCCACTGAGAGTCGAGGATATCTACTTTTTAACGGGGTTATCAAGGTGTGATGCCCCTCTTTCACTGTCAGGATTCGCTCGTGGGGGTGAATCGGTGAGAGATTATATCCGTTAGCTTTGTAGAGATGGATCTCAGCCTAGCAAAGATGGAAATATCAATATCCGAGATGTCATTGATCGGTCTCTGAGGACCACTTTATTCACCTTTTCTAGATTGGCTGGTAGCACGGTTCTTCATTTAGCAAACAGATCTTATGTGTAGTATGCTCTAGAATGCCTAGAACCAAAGGTATTCAATGGTGTGAGGCATCACTTCTAGTGATAAAAGAAAAACTCTCTAAGTTAAAGAATGGAATATACAAGAACTTTGGCTATCGTTCCATTTTGACCGCTTTTACCTTTTACCTGACATCAGAAGATTTACGACCTCATGCTTTAGGGGGAAATTGTTATAGACATATTTGGGCACTACAACCCCAAATTCGTATTTTCATAAACCAAGGGATATTTAGTCCCTAAATGTTTTGTTTCATACCATAAAGGATCATGGTCAACTAATTACATCATTTCCCAGAAGTTCCATCGGAAAAACCACTCAGAACTGGCCAAAACTAGACCATACTGACTGCTCCATGGTCAAGGTACGATGCATACTGGCTGCCACACTAGCCAGGGGTGATGCATACTGAAATGGCCTTCTGTAGCATGTTATGAGCAAGAATAGACAAATGGCAGAGACAGTTTTCTAAGTGGAAGCTCATGAAATCTTCCAAGAACTTCTCCTGTGACACTTGCCTCTCTGAATTTGCCCAGGGATGAGTAAGAGATCAATGAAATCTCCAAGTGAATCCAAGAACTCTTAGTGGAATGACACTAATCAAAAACCCAGAGCTGACTAACACCCTTGCAAGACATCTATAAATGGATCCCTCATCTAAGAGATCTAGAGGCTGGAATTTTGTAATTTGTAAGGAACTGTTGTTGGTTTATCTGTGAGAAAAGACCTTGTGTTGTTGGGTGATCTTTCTTTTCATGAGGTGAAGATGGCTTCTATGCTAGGAGGATGATGCTGAATCAGACAGTTGGGTTGTAATCCTCTCGTCTACTATTAATAAAGTTTTTTGAGTTTTCCTCGATATAATCGTGTATTTGTGAATCTTATTGTTTATGAATGAAATTGTATGGTCAATGTGTTTCTGATTCTGCATTGTTTATGATGTTTTAGATAGACACGCTTTGATGGTTTTCTGTTACTTTGACTCTACAGGTACTCTTTGAAGTGGGACAAGTAGGAGAGAAGTGGCAAATTCTATCAAGGGAAAGAGAAATCAAGCAAGGATCCAAGCGGAAGATCCAGTTTGGCCCTATTTTCTTCCCTCTTATCTATTACACTTAAAGGAAATATCGAATTTCTTTGATTGTTTGTTTCTAAGGTAGCTACCCATCTTAATGTGACTAGCAGTTCGAATCAACACTAGTTTTCCCTGAAACACTTGTGATAGCAGCGAAGATGGCAACAACTTCTGCAGTGAGCCACAGTAATGCAGTAGAACTACTTTATTATATAAGTAACTAAATTTCTTATTCTCGATCAATCCACTATTCATTGCTGCTGTTATACGCATTATAGCAATAAAATAAATCATGGTTTGAGATTATCACATATATATTCATTAACATTTTATAGCTCTTTTGTACCTCTTTTACCACTTCAAAACCTTTTAGCATCTATGCAAAAAATATATGGCCTAAACACAGAACCAAGTTGACTTTCATACATCTAGATAATTAATTAATTAATATTAAGTTTTTGTTTCTTGTCGTACTAAAAAATATAGATAAAATTAATATCAACATATGGTTCTCTCTTATAACCTCCAAAATTTCGAACACATATATTCTTCCATACAAAAATTGTATGACATGAATACAGAACCAGGTTGCCTTTTATATGTGACTATAATTAATTTGTGTAGAATATTAAGCTTTTTTTTCATGTACTATTGACAATTATACTTTGATAAGTTTGATATCAACATCTATTTTATTAGTCTTACTGTTGAAGGCGAGACTATAGTGATAGGTAGATCATTGACCTCTATTAATTTATTCGTTGACTAACTTTTTTTTGAGTTATCACCATGGTAACCAATGTTTTAGAATGACCAATTTCATTTTTTGAAATTTTTGGTTGGGAAAAAAAACCTTTTTTTGGCCGGGAAAGAAGATCTCTTATTGCAAGCTTTGCTTATCCCAATGTAAAAATGTGGGTCCAAGTTATAATTTATCGAAAGTGTAGGAAAAATGGTAACAATTTATTTGATTTTATGTAATATTAAAATTATATCAAGGTGTTTTTATTTTATGAAAAGTTTCCCATATTTTTTTCGCCAACTATCTAGCTACCATTTCTCAGGTGCTATCTACAACCACCTCTCAATTTCTAGCCACTTACCACCAAACATAACATTTAACTAGTCTTCAAACACAAAACATGAAGTACATGAAATTAGCCTTACGAGAGCAACTAGCTAACCTTTCTTACTCAGAATTCATACAATTCATAGCTTTAATATGGCCTAGGTAGACAAGTGCCATAGATAAGGTAGTTGTCCTTATCAAGCCTCAGTCCAATGGCAACAAGTACTCGACTAAACAAAACATTATTCAGAAGAAAGGTTGTAAGATTTTTCCGATGCTACTCCAAAGAAAGGGAATTCATCGGTTCATATGGCATATGCAGTCATGGCCTATGCAATCAAGTGTCATAAATAAGGTAATCATCTTTCTCAAGCTATATTGAGTATAGTAGTAGAAAATACTCGACTAAATGAGACATTGTCTAGAAGAAAATATGTAAGGTTTTGTAGGCGCTGCTAAAAAAAAAGGTTGTTAGCTCTTCCAAGAAAAAAATGTTACTAAAAGTAAATATTTTGTAGGTAACAAATACTACTAAGAAAAAAAGGTGGATGGGTGTAAGTTTTTGTAAGTAATAACAAGAGAATTTTTGCAGTCCTCACATCCGGCTAACCCAACTATCCCAAGTCCTCACATCTGACTAACCCAACGATCCCAAACATAGTAAGCAAGCTCCAACTTTTATATCCTATGTATCAACATTATGTATTACCATTTCTATATCTATTTAATAAACATAATACAAGCATTGGGTTGTCATGTACAAGCTAGTATAATCAATACTATTACCACATTCCATTGTTACTGACCTATTAGATATAAAGGTGAAGTGTTTAGTACTAAATTTTATTTGAGGGAGATATATATAGCCCTTGTAGAAAAACCTGAAAACCTATCTGGCTAGAGGCTTGGTTGGAGAATATGAATTTATGTTTTGAGTTGCAGAATTACTTCAATAACCAAAAGGCTTCGTTGGCCATCTTTTAGCTTAAATCTTTTCCCTCTTCCCTTGCCTGTACCTTTTTGTTTGGGGTAGATGCTTTAATGATTTATCACTTGCATTGTTCTTTCTTCATGGATGGCTCTTAATTGTTACTGGTCATGGCCTTCTTTGCCTCCAATATGAGTCGTGATTTCCTGTAGCATTTGGCCCATTGGGCCATGCTAAAAATATCCCAGTATTGAAGCCCAAATTATTATCCCGAGCATTCAAATTCCATACCCATGCTGTGAATAGCCCAACAATAAAACCCTTTAACAACATTAAAACCCTTTTACCTCGTAGTGTCTTTTTCCCAAAATTATAACATTGCAGTGACAAGTTTTCCTTGAAATCACTTACTTGTTTCTTAGGTCCATAGTAGAATATGAGAGGTTTAAGACACCTATGCGTCCCCTGACACTACTGCATGATTGTGAAAATGGCACACCTCTATCCATCAATAGAGGTATACATAATAATGCTCTGTTGTTTAACATAGGTCTTTTGATACATGAACCTATTTATTCCAAAGGGAAAGGCTCTGGTGAAGGGTGGTCGACAATGCTATATCTTGTCCTTTATTCTAATGATTTTAGACACATTTGTTAGCAAAGACGATGCTATATCTCATCATTTCTTATATGCAACGATGACAACATTTGTTTGTAGACATCTCTTATGAGTTTGGATGCATTTTTTATAGTCATTTGTTTGGACTCATTTCTTATGAGTTTGGATTCATTTGTTATAGGTGAGATGAATATGGATGGCTCGTGATTCTATTAGAGATTATCCAAAATGATTATTCAAGAACGCATGTAATCCACCCAAGTGGTCCACGGTAGTTGGGTCTCCCAATGGTTGCCACGATTGTTCTATTTCATGACCCCACTATTTTTTAAATTATATTTCTTAAGTATTTAACATTTTTATTAATATATTTAATATTTTGCTCATTCTTCATCATTAAAGAAATTTTGATGATATCTTGAATGAAGGTCCAACTTGGTGAAGTAAATTGCTCCATGTAATTCATCCAATAATTCATCATTGACAGGAATGGGAAATTGATCCTTAATAGTGAGCTTGTTTAACTCCCTATAATCTAAACATATGCAACATGATCCATCCTTGTTATGCACAAATACTACTGGAGCAGAGAAAGAACAATGATTAGGTTGAATAATACCAACCTCTAACATTTCTGCAACCATACATTCAATTTCACTCTTTTGGGCATAGGGATATCTGTAGGGCCTAATGTTTGTAGGAACACTTGCTCGAATAAAATTAATAGATGATTTCGATTTGGGAACCTCTAGTGAACATAATTGTGCAATTACGCCTTGTTGTTTTTTCTTTAGAAGATTTGTCATGCTAATAGATATGTTTATATTTCCTGGTTTCCCAGTGATACTCCTCAATTCAACATCCTTTCCTTCCGAAACAAAATTCAAGAAAGGTTCTTGAAAATTAAAAGCTATCGTACCCAAAGGTTGTAGCCATTGCACTCCTAGTACAACATCAGCACCACCCATTGGAATGGAAAGAATTGGACTATTCAACACATATTCTCCCATGGATAGCTTGATATTATGAAACTTTCCAGAGAAATGTATGGTTCCTCCATTTGCAACCATCACTTGATACTTCAGTGCTGGATATAGGAAGGAATTCAATTCCTTAGCTCTCTTATAATGAATAAAATTATGGGTACTATCCGAATCAATCAACACTATTACATTTTTCTTCTTGATATGTCCTTCTATCTTGATAGTTTGAGGAGTGGTAATTCTGGTTAATGGATTACAAGATATGCCCAGCTTCATTTCTTCTTTCTCTAGGGTTTGGTCCTGGTGTGTATCCTCTTCTTCTGATGTTTCTTGTTCCTTTTCTTTCTCCTCCTCACAATTTACGTAAAATAGTTTCTTCTCAACACACTAATGACCTTTAGTGTATTTTCCATCACAACTGTAACAAATCTCTTTTGATTTTTTTTCTTCCAATTGTTGTGGTGTCAACCTTGTAGGTTGTGGAAGGCTAGGGAAAAAAACACTTCCATCTTTATAGTTGTGATTGGTAGACTTCTTTGTTGCCATAATTTTTCTTTCAACTTTTATTGCCACCCTGAATGCCTTCTACAATGAATTAGGTTCCCAAAGGTGAACCTCATGTTGGATGTTATCTTTTAAAGTCCCTATGAAGACATCAATCCTATGCTGCTTCAGAATATCGATTACCCTAATATTTAATTTTTGTATGTCTTCAATGTGCTCTACTATTGAACTGTTGTTTTTTGAGATTTATCAATTTTCTAAAGAATGTATTGTTATTTGTATCTTCAGAATGTGCTATCATTTACTCTGTAAAAATTGACTAGGTGACAAGTGCTTTATGAGAACAAAGCCATATATACCATACAAAATAATTGGTTTCTAAATATAAGGATGCAATACGTACCTTTCGTGAGGGTTGCACATCGTGTAGATCAAAATATTGCTCCATCTATAGTATCCATGTTACCGAATCCTTGCCATCAAAATTCCTCATCTCTATCTTTGGAATGTGGTGGTTCTTAAACTATATATGGGAGTCTCTGAAATAATGAGTGATATTTCTTTTGTCTTCATCATGATTTTCATGGATTTCGTTGTCACCAATTGGACACCTTTCTTCTAGCAACTTTTCCAAGCCTTCATTCAATCCTTCTATCTTGACATTTGTGATTGTTTCCATGTCCGATTTTGAACCGTCATTCAACAATAATATTTTCCTATTTATACCATCTATATAAACATTCATCATGGCTTCCAATTCATTTTTTGTTACTTTTTACGAGAGCTAAATTTGTTGCATTTGGTCTTGCAATTTTGATATATCATGTTGCATTTCTTCCCCTTCTTCATGTGTCATAATGGATGTTACGAGTTTATTACTATTTGTTTCCATTTTCTTTCTTCAAAGCATAAATTAATGATAATTACACTTCATTATTCCCTTTGGACCACTTCAAACTAATTTTTCATACCAAATTTATGCAGATTTTTAAAAAGACTACACACCATTTATTTGCTTCATAGGAGCTGAATATTGAATCTATTGTATCTCTATAATTTCATATCTCGAAGGCCTGGAATTTCATCTTCTGGTAGCCCTCTGAGTTGTCTTTCCGACCCCACAAGTCTCATCAAGATTGAAGTCTTCACGGAATAGTTAGGCCAAATCTCCCTCGATGGCCTAATTATAGACTTCTTGAGTAGAGCGAACTTGTATGAAGTGCCACATATCACTATTTCCACCTTTGAATATAAAAAATGTACAAAAAAAACTACATTTTGTCATCTTTCTGTACCTTCTTATTAATTTTCAATTTGATACTCAGAGGGAAAGTTATTTTGATTTTCCCAAGTTCACTAGCTTGAGATGTAATTTAGGATCTTGCAAAAACCCTAATTTCCTTGGATCATATCTCAGAAAATATAGCAAGACAAGATCTAAAATTCAGATGGGAGGTTCAGCGATATTTCAACTCAAATAGGTTTTTCATAGCTTCTGAAACATCTTAGAAAAAAATTATTGCAAAAATGCCATGATGACCTAGTTGGAAGAGTGAAACCCTAGAATCCAAACCTCTGATACCAAATGTTATGCAACCATCTCAAGAAATAGAAGAAAATATAGGTCAACGACTTCAAAATCATCCTCTTCAAGGGGGCAACCTCATTTACATTACACAAATTAATAATTATTGGATGATAGAAATGACAAGACTTCCTTTCTATATATAGGAGTCTATGGGGTGATAATATAATCAAAGTTAACATAACAATAATAATGTAAGGACACAACAATAACAATAGTGAGCTTCTATAGGGCACAATAATAACAATATGGGGACAACATGGGTGCAAAAATAACAATAAGGGGCTACAACGACAATAATAATAATGGAATATACTAGTATTATAGGGACCTAACAACTATCCTTTGAGATGATCTAATATAAGCTTGCTCCTTTATCCCATATTTGAAAAACTGAATGACACTAGGGTTGGAGGGCGAATAGACACAAGTTAGCTTTCGTTATTTTAGTGAACTTACATCCACTCCATTTTTGTCTACTTTTCCTACTCCTTGACTCTATACTCAACCCAAATGTTTGTTGGCATGCTAAGGCTTTGATCATCTATCCTCCATCACCATTTTTATTGTAAAGTCATCTAAACCATTTTGTTATGACTTTCCTGGTGATTCCTAGGTTGTGTATTTTTGTATTTTCCCCTTTGAAATTAGACCTCAAGGTTGACCTAAATGCTACAAATCCTATCGACCCTAATCCCTAGTTGTTTTATGTATTTGTTGGTGGGAATAAAAGAACAAATCTCAAAGTGTTCTTGAATTTCCTTGCGCATGCGATATGATCACTAAAATCTATAAGGGATAACTCCACTTGATATGGAGGAGAGATGTCCAAAAGTAAGAAGAGGCTTGGTTAGATGACAATAACTCCATATTCTTTCAATGGGTATCATAGTTGAGATTTTAGTAATTATCATCGTAAGTGTGACATTTTTTTGTAATAGGGACCATTGTCTTTGTTATGTATCATTGAAGTAAAATACTCTCTAGTTGAGCCAACGGGCTCATTCTACAATCCAGTATGAGGGTGATGTATATGTTTGTCCATGATCAACATGGAGTTGACACGTGCCCCTTAAAAAAATACTTTAAATGAAAAATCGCTATTAGCTATAATAAAATAATAAATGATTATACATACTTGTAGGTTAGTTTTGACTAAAAACATTATAAAACATTAATAATGACATTCTCACTGTGCTCACTTGGTTCATTGATATTTCACTTTCATTATTCTAGTAATAAATCAAATATTTACAAGTCTTTGTTAAATAAGACACTTTTATATAACTTTACAAATATAAAATAATAAAAAAAGAGCACACTTCTTTCTCTTATAGATATTACAATATAGAACTTAAATAAATTGTTTGAATATCCATATTGAATAATATATTTCTATATTAACTATATATGTATGTATGTATGTATGTAATGTGTGTGTATATATACGTGTGTGCACTCTGTGTTAATTTTTACTTTAGTGAAATATTTCATTTCTCAAAAGGAAAAAAGTAAAATAATTTAGTTACTTCATAATAAAATGAAAATGGGTAACTCATTAAAGTTTTAGGATAAAATGTTAGTAATAAAAAATTATTTAAAAATACAATTTAAACAATGAAAAATAACACCTGTATAGAGAGAGATAAAAAAACAATATAGATATATCTTAATCATGTTTTTATCCAGCACTAAAAGGTTTAATTTGTTGGCATATAAATCTTTTTTCAAGTTTTTCATTCTAAAGAGATTTTTTCATATAAAGAGCTTTGATCCCCCTCAGCTCTTGGTAAATCTGTGTTTAAGATTAATCTTTAACATAAAAGTAAGTAGGTGATAGGCATCATATAGATTCTTGGAGGACATAAAATTATTTTGTAGGATGTTGAAAATGTACGTGATGTAAACACATTGATCACATGATATGGTATTATGGCATGGCATGGGATTGGAATGCAAGCATGGCTAGTGAAAAGAGTGTAAAGGTAAATTTGTTAACTATTGTCCAAGAAGTGAAAGGATATATGTTGAAATACAAAAGGATGTGAAGACCCCTATATATGAGTTTCTTGCACCAAGACCCATGCTTTTTAAAAGCCTAAATATTATGTAATAGAATTTTAATTAATAAAATTTCAAGGACGAAATGATGTAGCATAATTCTATGCAAAAAATTAAATAAGCTTACCAATAAATAATATACTCACCCTAATACACATGAAGTAATTATTATAGATATAAAATGTATGCATGTGAATACTAATCTCACTATTAAAAATGTGTAGTAGTGTCAAATATAATGCCTGACCCTCGAATCAACGTGCCTCTCCCCATTGGATCCTTATGAAATCTACTCAATATTTACTTTTAGCCAATGTACAAATGAAAACCATATAATCCACTTAAATTCCTTTTTATTTATAGGTTCTCTCAAGAATATTGACTCCACACCATGCAATTTGGTTGCAACATTTCTTTCTTCTCAATTAAACTTATCGTCCCTATATTTCTTTCTACATTGCACCTGTACTCCCACATCTCACCCTAGAATCAATGTACCTCTTCCCTTTGGCTCCTTATTAAATATGCTCATTCTTTATATTTAGCCAATTTACAAATGCAAATCAAGATAATATACTTAATTTCGTTTTATTTATAGGTTCTCTCAAGAAGATGGACTCCACAATCATGCAATTTGGTTGCAACAATTTCTTTCTTCTTGATTTAACTTACCTTGCATGTATTCCTTTCTACATCAAACTTTTACTCCAAAGTCTCTTTATATTATTAAAATTTTATAAGCCACCTATCTCTCCTTTGAACCTATATCTTCCATGTTTATAAATCACATCTTTACTTCCACATCACCTTACCTTTATCCAACATTTTAGTGTGCACATAAATCTTCTTTCTTCTTATTTCTTCCTTGACATAAACCAACCCCTTACATTTGTGATTATACTTTTAGTTTTTAAATTTTTATTTTGAGTTTTGTTTGTAAACTATTTTTTATATTCTAATGGTTAGTTCATGACAGCATATATTAATTCTACTTTACTTGTTATGGAAAATACTATGAAAAATCTAGGAAGAATACTCTCGTGTAGGAATTTACATATCCATAATATTTAATACAATAATAAAACATCGATCATACAATTTCAATAAAGTAAATTATATATGAATACCACAATAGTAAGCACTCAAATGCAAGGTATTGTACTATCCTCGATTTATGTTCAATACTACAATCTAAAAGATGGAGAATTTTAGCTCAATATGAAGTGATTGGATGCTTTTTTCATACAACGGACTTCTTATGGTAACTAATATCACTATAAAATGTGCCAAAACAAATTGCTTCTTTCTTTCGGAAATGTGGATTTAACTACTACTTAATTTTGATAATATAGATTTTTTATTTTCTTCATGATTATGAAGCATGCTTACAAATCCTTATGTTTCATTCTCTACATCTTTGAGTAAGACGTGGTTTTGTTGATGACTAGAAATGACCATATCCAACATTAAATAGATCACCTACTTAGGGTCCCAATTAGACCATTATCCATTTGTTATGCTGATTCTGACCGATTCAATTGGTCTCCAATTTCTGTTACACTGAGACTAACCTAAGGTTAATCCAACCTAAGCTATCCTATATGTAAATCTAGCTATGTACATTACTTTGAGCTTTTTTGTGTATGATGTTGGTTATTATAATTAACAAACTAAAGGGAAATGAATTATTTTTATGTTATTATTCTAAAAATGGTCATTCCTTTCCGGTGACTAAAATCAGGTCTAAGTCTAGACATAAATGGTTTACTCCTATGAAAGGAAATTTAAAATAATGAAAAGAATTAATCTATGTGAAAATGAGAGTTTAATCTATGATGCAAGTGAATAAAAAGAAAACCTATCTCAACTAAGAGAAGGATAACCTTACTCTCTATCATGAACAAAGGTGATAAAAAAATGGAAAGACTTAAATTGACTTTGGATTAAAATTTACTTACTATCTTCAAAATAGTTTGGTACATTATAAGTTGTTTAAACCAATATGTAATAAAAATATCCCAACAAATAGTTGTTAAAATACTACATCCACATAACCCAAAATCAACAATGCAAATGAATTCAAGGTAAGATTTATGTTGAATTAATGAAATAGTTCATCTAGCTCAATGTAATCTCGAACAAGACAAGAGTGTAGCGACTAGAAAATAGTTATTAATCATGTCAATCAAATCTTGATGAACTCAATATTCACTGCTGATTAAAAAATATTAAAGCTATTAAACATAGGTTTATAAGAGACACCATTAGTGTAAAGTGAAACCAAAATTAACAATAGTGTTAACTCTAATCATTTATACTAACTGGGATAAAATTAAAATCAGCTCAAATAACAAGAGATGAAAATAAATTCACCAATTATATAACAGTGCGAAAAAAACTAAACTTATAGTCGTTAGCTCCATATGCTTTTACATATGTACAATCCTTGATTCTCTCTAACTTCTTCATAAAACCCTTTACAATAGTGTTAAAAAACTTCCTTCCAAATCTCAAGAAACAAAGCCTCCTACAAACATGTTTCACTAAATACAATAGTATACAAATAAAAAAAATGACTAGAGAGCCCCTTATAATAATACAAGAGTTCTCTCCTCCTATAATCTATGCTCCAGCATCCAGAATCCCTTTGACAGTATAAAAATGACCTTTTGTAATATTAAAGAGTCATAACATATCCTTTCCTCTCGAGATCTCTTGTCCTACCGAGAACTCAGCAACAGATGGAGTTAAAATTAGCAAATCAACGTTTCATTAGTGGTCTTTTGCATTCCTCAACGGCTTTGTATAGCTCGACCTTTGTCAATTTGCTGGGCTAAGTGCTCGTACGTGACTTTATTGCCTTAGATGAGTGGAAACTCATTTAGCTTGCACTGAGATTCAACATATCTGCATTCACCGAACAGACATCATTTAATAACAACTAAAAAAATTATGTCATTTTATATCCTCAATTTGATTATTCTTGTCAATGTTTGCCTTTTGCAAAATGACAAGTATTCATGTTTTGTAGTTCTAAAAACACGCATATTCATGTGCAATGGGATTTTGTTTTTAGTTTTTGTTCTCATATGTGAAAATCTCATGTATAATATATTTTTAATATACTTATTTACAACCTGCTTTAAACGTAAATTTTATTTGTTATTAATTCGTATCTTATGGATGAATTATAAGGTTAGCACATAAGACACAATCATTGTGGATTATATAACATATTATATAATAATATGACTCACGTAGATTGTTTACCTTTTAAGTTAAAAATTCACAATATATTTTATCCTCAATGCAAAATAATGAAATGAATTATATTGTCACACATTATTTCATAATTACTTAAATATTGTAATGTATATATAATATATATTTAGGCGTATAATGTATTTATATATGTTACTAATATATAATTTATTATTAACGTTAATTAAATAATGAAATCTATTGGTATTCAATTTACACATTCATATTTAAAATTTATAGATATATGTTAATTTAAATTTCATTTTCACATGTGTACATTATATGAAGGACATATAAGAGATAAGGTTTTATCAAGATTAAAATGACCCAAAATTGGTGTATTAAACCAAATTGGATATGTGATGAATTTGATCAAAGACCTCAAGCAAGGACAATTTGAAAAAAAGGATCCATCGAAGTAATGTGTCAAGGTAATAAATCAAACATTGAATTCATGAACAGGTGCATCAAAACTAAGTAAACTTAATATCACTAGGAAGATTCTAGCGAAGCAAAGGCAATGGAGTGAAAATGAATAAAAATATAAACAAGTTGAAAAAAATTGAAGCAAAGCAAGGTAGGATAAGAATGAAATTAACTAAATTAAATGGGGGGCCCATAATTTTTAGAAACATATGAGAGTGTTATGGTCACAACAATTGGAGAAACATGAGAAAGAAGTAGTTATCTCTAGTTTACATAATAGGATTTGAAGTTTCTAGAAAGGATTTGTACTTAAAGTCATCTCCAAAGGGTCCCATATACGCCATAAACGAGGTAAGACAATTGCTTAAAAGATAAATGCCCTTGAATGTCTAGTACTAAATCATTGAATCCAATCAAAAGGGAATATTTATTAACTTTAAATCAAATCGCTAGTAGTGGATAATGAAAATAGCTTGTTAGGTCCCTATACTACTAGTGAAACCCCTTATTGTTATTAGTACAACTCCCTTATTATATTGTTGTGCCCATGTAGTCCCCATATTGTTATTATTGTGACCTTACATTTTTATTGTTATGTCAGCTCTCATTATATTATGTCCCCTTAGACTCCTATATATAGAAAGGAGGTCTTTTCATTTGTATCATCCAAGAATTGTTCATTTGTGTAATGTGAAGGAGGTTGCCCCCTTTAAGAGGCTAATTTCTAAAGCATTCATCTATCTTTTCTATCTTTTTGTGAGCTAGTTTCATAATGTTTGGTATCAAAGCTTTGGATTCTAGGGTTCCGCTGCTCTAAAGAGGCCATCGTGGAATCTTTGCTAAAACATTTTTTTTGCGACATTTTAAAAGCTAAACAAAAAACCCGTTTGATAATAAATCTTGTTGAACCATGGGTCTAAATTTCAGATATTGTCTCACTATATGTTTGGAGACCTGATCTGTGGAAGTTATGGTTTTTGCAAACTCCATAATTCCATCTCAAACAAGCCATTGTGGAATTTTCGCTATTTTTTTCTACGAAGTTTTAGACTCTGAAATTAAAACCCATTTGAGCCAGAAACATGGTGCAAATCTATTTTGAATTTCAGATCTCGTTTTTCTATACTTTCGGAGATACAATCCAAGACATTTAGGGTTTATGCATCCTCTCGATTTACATCCCAAATAAGAGACCTTGGGAAAATTGTCATAAATTTTTGTCTGAGCATCACATTGAAATTTCATAAAAAGTGGCAGAATGCAGACAGACTGTAGTTTATTGACTATCATTTTCTGAACCTAAGGTCAAAACAGTGACATGTCGTACTTAGTATAAGTTCGCTCTACTGAACCATTCCATAATTAGGACATCACGGGAGATTGGGCATACCCCTTTCCTCGGGAATCCTGTCAGGCCAGGAGTAACTCCAGACATGGCAGAAAAACTGATTCATTTATTTCATTAGGTAGCTATTGTTATATACATGAATGTGACTGATTAGTTCATCTTCTTGATGACTGTTAACATTCCAAATTCACCCAATCGCAGAGGATTAGGTGTCAACATTCCCCCCTTAATCTGAAGGGATGTTGGTGAGTCCAAGCATCGTTCTGAATCTTTCAAGCTTTTCTCTTCCAAGCGCTTTGGTGAAGATGTCTGCAATTTGCTCATTTGTGGAACAATGACGGAGATGGATTGTTTTGGCCTCAACATGATGTCGGATCAGATGATATTTAGTATTGATGTGCTTTGTACGATCATGGAACTTTGGGTTCTTGGCCAACTTTATTGCAGAGGTGTTATCAATCATGAGTGGAGTTGATTGTACTTGTTTTACCTGTAAATCTTCAAGAATTTTCCTGAGCCACACAATTTGTTTCGTTGCTTCAGCTGCTGCCACGTATTCTGGTTCAGTTATGGAATCTGCTGGAACTGATTGTTTGTGTGATCTCCAGGAGACAGCTCTTGATCCAAGACTCATAGCATATCCTGAAGTAGATACCCCAGTTTCTTTGTCTCCATCGAAGTCTAAATCAGAGTATCCAATCAAGCTGAAGTCGTCCACCTGTGTATACTTGATTCCAAGGTCTTGAGTTCCCTTCAAGTACCTTAGAACTCTTTTTGCAACAGACCAATGTCCCTCACAAGGCTTTTGCATGAACCTGGAGAGAATTCCAATAGTAAATGAAATGTCTGGTCTGGTAGTAGTGAGATAAATGAGACTTCCTACAAGCTGTCTATACTTTGTTGTATCCTCAAATTCCTTTCCTTCAATAAATGTGAGCTTTAAGTTTTGTTCCATTGGAGTACAAAGAGGATTGCACTCTATCATGCCAAATATGTTTAACAAATCTCCAATGTATTTCTTTTGAGAAAGAAATATGGATTTTAGATGTTGGGTTACTTCAATGCAAAGATAGTAATGAACATAGCCCAAATCAGTCATTTCTGTTAAACACACATGGACAGCAAAGACAATGTGAAAGATAAAACATGCAGTACAATTTTATTAACAAGAGATTTACATTTATAGTACATTATGTGACTCTTGGGTTTCAGATCCCAAGGTCTCTTGGACTGCTTTGGTCTATTCGGCTCCACACTAACCCATTTGGGATTAGGTGTCCAACATTCCCCCCTTAATCCGAAGGGTTATGTATGAGTCCAAGAAGAGAGCTGTAATACAAAATGTGCAAAAAATGCATGGCAGCACTAGGCTGAATGTGCTCTATGAAATGTTGGTAAAAAGGGCGGTGGTTTAAGGATGACCACCAACACTGGAACGCTTAGTGCAGTTCCCGGAACTCTTCCAAAACTGGCAAGAAACTGAAGTTTTCTGCTAGAGGAAGTGATCCTATTGTTTTAAAGAGGGAAACCTTCAACCATAAAAGGGAGGTCTCACCCCACATAAAAGGTAAAACTTCAACCTGAAAAGGGAAGTCTCAACCTGTGATGGTTTAAGCATAACCAACAACTCTGGAATGCTTAATGCAATTCCTGGAACTCTTCCAAAACTGGCAAGAAGCTGGAGTCTTCTGTTAGAGGAAGTGTTCTCAATTGTGTTCCTGGAATTCTTCCAAAACTGGCAAGAAGCTGAAGTCTTCTGCTAGAGGAAGTGTCCCAGATTGCCAACTGAAGGCATTTTCAGGCATCTTTGTCTCTGGCTACAACTCTGAAACTGGTGTGGCAGGTTGTGGCTCAGGCTCGCTTGATGTGGCTTTGAAGCTTGTAGATGACCATCATTTCCCCCCCTATCAGATACAAGGTGAGATGATGGAGAAAACTCAACTGCAAGACTGTTCAATATTCTGGAACAAGTTCTGACATGTGTTTGGAATATCTTCTTGGCTGTTGATGCCCATCGCCAAGAAGTGATCCATCCAAGATGAATCTTTGTTCTTGCAGGATGTTTATTTCTGAAGCATCTGTGTGAAGAATGACTGGTTTTATGACAGTGCTTACATGGATGAAGATCAAAACAGTGATCTTTCAAATGGCCAACTCGATCACAGTGTTGGCATTTCACGATCTGTTGTTTTTGTTGTTGTTGTTGTTGCTGTAGAGGAGGGGCAGAGTCTGGAACAGCTGAAGCTGAACTGTCATGAGGAGCAGCTGAACTATCATGAATGAATCCAGCACTCTGAAACTGAATGGGCTTGGCATAGTCTGGAATATGAAAGGACAAGTCCTTGTCATATCCAATACCAGTTTTGTGCTTGTTGTGGACAAGCTGTTCCCAAGGTCTGATGATGGGCTTGGGAAGTGCAGAATGAGTTTCTGCATCTGCATTTACAATTGCTGCTTTATTTGAATGAACAGTAACATTATTAACATGCTGCTGATGGGTGGTTGTCTCAATGTTCTGAACAAAAACAGGTTCAGAATGGTGTCTATTTTGATGTAGCTCTTCTTGCTGTAGCTGTGATTCAATCTGTAAAAAATCAATCTTTTCCTGTGCATTATATAAGCATGTCTGAATTTCTGAGAGAGATCCTTTGCTGATTTGTAATGTGTCATCAACAATAGGTATAAGAGTTTTCATGAACTCTAATACTTCACTAATTATGGCCATTTATGCGTTAAAAACTGATCAAAACTACTACTTAATGCAGAAAAGTAATACCCACTCACAGTACACAGCAATATCCTTATAAGTGTGCAGCAAATGATCAGTGTGCAGGTAGAATTCGAAGATGCTGAAACCAGAATACCAGAAAGCAACTATAATTCTTTCTTTCTCAAAATTTGCAAGGAGTCAACAAACTAGATAATGCAGATTCGTTCTTATTGAAAACTTTTATATCTCAACACTTGATATAGACATATAATCTCAGTAATAGCATCTACAATAGACCAAGTTCTGACACCCAATTTCGTTAGCTCATCAAAACTGTCTCTTGAATATAAGTTTTATAGAGTATCAAAAAACTGCAACAATGTCTCTCAAGCAGTTCCTTCTAAAGTTGAAGTAGGTCTTCCACCTCCAGCTATTGCAAGTATAGTTAAAAAACCACTGGTAGCAAAGAGAATTGTTGGAAATAAAACTGGTGAGCTTGATGTCAAAAAAGCTTACAACTAAGTCAAAAAGAGGATCTTTATGATCAACAAACCAGAAGAACTTTCATCTACTACAGCAGTACAGGATGCCTCTTGCTCTTCTCGGTTCACATACATGGAGAATAATTCCAATTCAAACTCAGATTGTGGAGCACATATCTCTCATCATGTTCCTCCTGTAGCTAGAAAAGTGTTCTTAGCATGGACATTTTCCACACGAGATATTCAGGAACACATTTGCCACCCTTACAAACACTTCAATGCCTCATTCAACATAGGTTTAAACAAGATTGCTTCAACTCGTTTCTTTGGGCTTCAACTTAGATATAAAGAGCACGAACCAAATACATTAGCAATCATAATACAAAAGTGAACAACATAGCAATTCGATGGTCGAAGCAACCGACCCCACTAAAATCCCCTTCACACGAATTTCTGAGCTAGGGCCGGTATTGTGTAGCAACAAGATGATGATGCTGAGGTTTATGAATCCCCCCTTTGAGAGAAGAACACAGAGGCACCGCAGGCCGGATGGAAGATTTCTATCCCTGGAATCAACCCCTGAAAATACCTACCTGGGCCTTATGAAGCACTGCACATCCCTGCTAAATATGTTAATGAATCACAAATATGGCTATGTTTTTAACGAGCCTGTCGATCTTGTGGCCCTGGGGTACCGACTATTTCACTGTTAATACCTCGCCCATGGATTTGGGCACCATCAAGGCACAACGGAGCAGAGCCAATGTATGGGAGAGTCTGGATCACAACTTTTCGAGCTATGGATGACAAAAAGGAAAGTGTTCGGAATGCTGGTGACAGTCTCTGCCGTGCAGCAGAAAAGCCGTTACATTGCCTCTCCACTGCGCTTTTGACCAATGCATATGAGGGTCATTCGGTCCATTCAACACTAGTATTAAGGCAGTCTTCAATTCAAAACAACTCGCAACATAATGAAATAGTGCCAGCGCACCATTCAAGGCTTCCAAAATTGATGTGGGTCTCTACAACTTCAACCCTTCAAGCTCTGGTCAGAGGCGGACGAGCTCTGTAGTTTAATCTACGGTTCTTGAGGGCAAGACAAGGGTTTGTACAAGCCTAAAACAATGGATATGCACTGGATGAATGCCCCTCACTCCATGGGGACAACAATTATCGGACTGACCTACAATGGAGGAGTGGTGCTCGGAGTTGATTCGCGGAAAAGCACAGGAATGTATGTGGCAAATCGAGCTTCAGATAAGATTACTAAACTCACAGATAATGTTTATCTCTGCCACTCAGGCTCAGCTGCAAATTCGCAGGTGGTCTCTGATTATGTGCGCTATTTCCTTCACCAACACATAATACAACTTGGGCAACCTGCCAAAATATCCTTCATGCCGGCAGAAGCAAATTCAGAGATCTGCTCTTCTTATTGTAGATGCCAAACAATTCTTGGCGTTCTCTGGACAAATGATTCTGCTCTGCGCTAAATCATTACAGTCCCCAGCTCTCTTGAAAGTCGTTCCATCACGTACAGGGATCTATTCGAAAGGTGAACCACCATCATCACATTTCGATTTTAATTCTCCGTTGTGCATTTGTCGGTGGCAGCACTATCGAGTTGTTGGATTTGATGTAACCGGTTTGCTCTCTGAAACTTCAACGAATAATCGTCTTAATTCTTCATGCCGCTACGATCTTCTTTTGCCGAAACTGTCTCAATGAGAGGAGATATATCCGAGCTAGTTTTCATCCACTCGCCGAGCTCCTCAACATCCCTGAGTGTGAAGAGTCCTTCCACTGTCAATGCATACCCGCTTTCTGCAAGCAACTAAACTCTGATAATCTTGTGGCAGTGACTCTTGGTGTAGAGTTTCTCAGCGAAACTGCGAGGATCTCTAAGAGTTTCAGGACTCCCACACTTATAGATAAGAGAGGAGAAATACACAATCAATGAAGTTTGTACATCGCGTGCCAAAAGGAAATCAACCCAATTAAGACAAGCAATGCCGCAAGTAAGTACATAGCGTTTTAATACCGCTGAAAAAATGGTGTTGAGAAGGCTGAAGATTCGCGTTACATCTCTAGCGTGAGCAAGCTCACGGTATTGAGCCCACCCTAGAAAAATAATGTGTTGGACTGGACTATGGGGATTCTAGATGCAGCGCTCAGGAGAATGCAATCGTTCAGGCATATGCGCAGAGAGACTAACGTTCAGGCAGACAATCAATGTGCTAACGTTCAGGCAGACAATCAATGCGCTAACGTTCAGGCAGACAATCAATGCGCTAACGTTCAGGCAGACAATCAATGCGCTAACGTTCAGGTAAGTCAGAGAGCGCAGAGATATCTGTCAGAGGAATATCAGACAGAGGCAGAGCAGCGCAGGATAGAGGCATTATGGCAAACGTTCAGCATTTTCTTAAAAAGGCATATGCAGTCTAGACAAAACGCACAGTCTTGGAAGAAAAACACATATATGTGCATGAATTTCGATTAGGCACAACATAGAGATAATCCAAGGAATCGACAGAGTAAAAGCATGAAATTTCTGACTGTCAGTGAATTAATGGAGTGTTATGGATAGTGAACAGAAATGTCATAACTGATATGCACATAGAGGCCACAAAACAAATGTCTCAAATTGGAGCAGGACCAGCAATCGCCTGCTCTGATACCATGTTAAACACACATGGACAACAAAGACAATGTGAAAGATAAAACATGCAATACAATTTTATTAACAAGAGATTTCCATTTATAGTACATTATGTGACTCTTGGGTTTCAGATCCCAAGGTCTCTTGGACTGCTTTGGTCTATTCGGCTTCCACACTAACCCATTTAGGATTAGGTGTCCAACAATTTCAAAACTTTTCCCTAATTCCTTCTTTATGGACGCAATGTAGCTTTCATTGTTCCCTATCATTAAAAGATCATCTACATATACCACAAGATACACAACTGTTTTGCCAACTTTCTTGACAAATAAAGTTGCATCATCAAGATCAAAATGATTGAAGTCGAGTTTTAGAAGATGCTCAGTTAGTTTTTCATACCAGTCTCGCGGTGCTTGTTTGAGGCCATACAAGGACTTCACAAGTTTGCATACTTTATGTTCATGTCGTTTCATAGCAAATCCTTCAGGTTGGGACATAAGAACATTCTCTTTTAAATCTCCATTCAAGAATGCAGTTTTTACATCCATTTGATGGACTTCCCAACCGTTCTGAGCAGCTAGTGCAAAGAGTGCTTGGATGGTGGCCCATTTTGCTGTGGGGGCAAAAATTTCCTCATAATCGACCCCTTCGTTCTGTGCAAAACCTTTTTCCACAAGCCTAGCTTTGTGCTTGTCAAGTGAGCCATCAACTTTGTACTTATTCTTGTAGACCCACTTGCAGCCAATTGGTTTGGTTCGAAATGGAGGATCAACCAGCTTCCAAGTGCCATTCTTTATGAGAGCATCATACTCCTTTTGCATCGTTTCTTTCCATTCATCATGAGAAGCAGCTTCTTTGAAGGAAGTTGGTTCAAAATCTGTAGACAAGTTCAATTCACAATCATAAGTAACATCCATATCAACAGGTGAATTAGAGTCATCTACATCACCTCCATCTTGTCGGTTTGAATTTTTGGTTCTTGTTTTTCCAATTTCATCAGGATGAACACTTTCAAGTGTCTTTGTCAGCCAATTCGGGGGAACTTTTTCGGATGGTCCAGGCTGATCTGTTGATTGAGTTGGGACTGAATCAAGATTGAGTCTCCCAATTCTATCCATTACATCACTTAAAGGATCATCCGTTGTTGGAGTTTCATGCAGGGGAGATTGTTCTTCAGAAGAAGATTCCACATGTTGTTCTAGTATAAGAATCCCCCCTTCAAGATGTGGAATCTGATTATCAAAGTCTTGAAATGATTTCGTTTTTGCGAATCTATCCAAGCGATCAAGTTGCTGCTCAACAACATTGTCAGATTTGGATGATTCAAGAAAAATGACATCTCTAGATACAACAAACTTTTTATTTACTTCATCGTAGAGGCGGTATGCTTTAGAGGTGTTTGAATACCCCAGGAAGATACACTTATGACTTCTAGCACCAAGTTTGTTAGAAGTTTGTTTCTATGTACCTTTGGTATCAAAGCATAACAGGTGGAACCAAAGATCCTGAGATGTTTTACCGAAGGAACATGTCCATACCACAATTCATAAGGAGTCTTGTTTCTTATAGCATTAGATGGACATCTATTCTTTATATATGCAGCACATAGAACAGCATCAGCCCAAAACATTATCTTTACATTTTTGAAGAAATGCATGGATCGTACCATATTCAATATTGTTCTATTCATTCTTTCAGCTACACCATTCTGTTGGGGATTATATGGCACAGTTGTTTGATGTTTGATCCCATGTTGGCGAAGATAGTTTTCAAATTCATTTGATGTATATTATTTTCCATTATCAGTGCGAATAGACCCAATATGAGATTGTGCATCATTTTCAATCCATTTATGAAAATTCTTGAATGTTTGAAAAGCATCAGATTTGTTCTTCAATAAATAAACCCAACACATTCTAGTGTAATCATCAATAAATGTCATGATATATTTATTTCCATTTGCAGAAGGAACAGGGATTGGACCACATAAATCTGAATGAATGAGTTCAAGCTTCCTATGTGCTCTTGAATGTGAATCATGAAAATACTGTTTTCTATGCTTTCCTAGAATGCAAGCATCACATTGCTTATGTTTCCTAGGAATTATAGGCAAACCAACAACACCATTTTTCTTCAATAATCGGAGACTGCCATAGTTTAAATGTCCAAATCTAGCATGCCATAATAAACTTGATGGAAGTGTACCTTCTTCATGATGAGAAATATATGAGAAATGATGTGCATGAGCAGAGGTTCCTTGCAGTTTGAGAAGCGTTTCTTCTTCTATTCCCCTCATGACAAGTGAGTGGTCAGATGCTTTTCTTACCTCAAGCTTGCCATCAAACATATGAATGGAGTGACCTTGCTGGCGGATGTGGACCAAGGACAACGAGTTTCTCTTGAGCTGTGGGAGATATAGAACATGATCCAGAAGAAAATCTGGAAGACCAGGCAGTTTAAGCCTGATTGTGCCAAGCCCTGATGGCTTGATTTTTGACTGATCTGCAAAGTATACTGCTCCATCAACATTGTCAATGAAATATTCAAAAAAATCTTTCCTATGAGTCATATGAAAGGTTGCTCCTGAATCAAGCAACCAATAATTTTCGAAGAAGCAAGTGAAGCATTAAACAAATCTTCATTTACTCCAATGTCACATTGTGCCTTAATATAGTGAGTGGATTTAGGTGCTTTACCTTTGTCTGTATCATCAGTTTTTCCATTCTGCTGGTTTCTTTTCTATTCAAGAGTGAAGAGTTTAATCATGAGTTGGACTACGTCAAGTGCAGAATGTGAGTCATAGAGTTCTTTCAGCTTTTGTAAAGCTTCAAAGGCAGTTGAATATGATGAAATATGGCAACTTACTTCTTCATTTACAGATATTGTGATTAATGCATATGCTTTGCTGTTCTTGTTATCCCAAATGACAAGCTCTTTGTTTGATGTAGCCTATACTGGGTCATTGTCTCCTTCTCCGACACACACTCCCTTCCACAACTCATTGAAAATGAGGGTGTGTTTTATCATCTGAGACCATTTAGGATAGTTCTCCCTGCGAGTGAGAACTATTCCTAGCATAGAGATGATTGAATGCATTCTGTAAAAAATACTTCTGCTGATATACAGTGAAATTGTACTCAAAAGGGAAAAAAATAAAATAAAAAGCAAACACTTTTATGTACTGTTTCTTCAAATCCCTCCAAGGATCCTCATATAATATATCCACCATATTCCATATCTACAAACTCAGTTCATAACTCATTCAAATGAAAACCATAATATATATATATATATATATATACTGGTTAATATAACCACAACGCACATATAGTACACAACTTTAGCGCACATATAAATCACCGCTTTAATATAGCCACAACAACACGCATTAATTCAACACTCTATCTCAAATAAAAAGAACACCGCATACCATTATCAGCACCATTATCTTAGGCCATGGTTATATCTCAGGCCACAGGTTATACAGTCCACAGTTATATGTTAGGCCACGGTTTATATATAATATACAGTCCAGGTTATAACTTGGTCCACGGTTTAAGCACAATACAACTCAGTCCACGGTTATATCTCAGGCCAGGGTTTATATATAATATACAGTCCAGGTTATAACTCGGTCCAAGGTTATATACAACCCAATTCAATGTTTCACATTACAGAGTATTAAACCAGGATATGAATATCAGACCAACGCACATATAAACTTCACCGCACATACCAGGAGTTTTAACCAATGCACAAAGAATACGCACAGAGACTCAGAGATTATTCAACACAAAATATAAACCACGGAGCCCCACATAATTTACAGCTTCATACCACAGATTCAACGCACACCATTGTGATCAATGCTCCATTCCCACACTACAGCGTTGCGTTCAATGTTGTATTCAATGGAGTTCAACCTACGCTTTCAATAAGACCTTCACCATAGTCCATTCATCACACAGAGACTATCAATCGATGCATAGAGATGCTTCAGTGTATTCATTGCTCGAACTATTCAACACACTCGCTGCTATGATAGGACAGAGGCAGTGGCAGCGCTATGTCAGGACAGAGGCAGCGCTCAGGACAGAGGAAATGGTAGAGATGAAGGGAGTTACATCTATTTTTAGAACCTGGGAGCTCTGATACCATGTCAGGCCAGGAGTAACTCCAAACTTGGCAGAAAAACTGATTCGTTTATTTCATTAGGTAGCTATTGTTATATACATGAATGTGACTGATCAGTTCATCTTCTTGATGACTGTTCACATTCCAAATTCACCCAATCGCAGAGGATTAGGTGTCAACAAATCCAATTGTGATCAGACTTGCAGTGTTATAAAGAGGACATAGAGGGCTATAACATGCCCAAATGGCACAACTTAATGATCTGAAATTAGAGAGTTACAGGCGTTCGAAAATTGAGCTCCTAAAATCATGAAAAGGTGATATGATGAAGTTTGATGGCAAGGATCCAGTAAATTGGATACTACATGTGGAGAAATATTTTGATCTACATGAGGTGCAACTGCTACAAAAGGTACATATTAGATATTTATATTTAGAACCGAATCACTTTTATGGTATGAAGAGCTTTTTTCTCGTAAAACACTTGTCACGTGGTCAATTTTCATGGAGGAAATGATAACACATTATGATGATAAAAAGAGAAACACCTTCTTTAGCCAATTGATAAATCTCAAACAAAAGGGTTCAATGGCAGAGCACACTGAGGACTTTCAAAAATTGAATATAAGGGTAAATGATATTCCAGTGAAGCAAAGGATTTATGTCTTCATAGGCACTTTTAACGATAACATTCAACATGAGGTTTGACTTTGGGAACCTGATTCATTGGATAAGACATTCAGGTTGGCAAGAAAAATTGAAAGAAAAATTATGGAAACGAGGAATCCCACCACTCACGACTATAATTAGCCTTCCACAACCAACAATGTTTACACCACAAAAATTGGAAGAAAAAAGAGAAGAAGGGATTTGTTACCATTGTGATAGCAAATACACTAAAGGTCATAAGTGTGCTGAGAAGAAATTATTTTACATAGATTATGAAGAGGAGGATGTGGAACCATTGTTTTGTGCTATTTCTATTATCCAACTAGATGGGATAAACGAAGCAAGGGATGAATGGAAGAAGGACGAAGAGGTGTTGCCATTCATTCAAAAATTGTAGAAGATCCCAGTTTAAACAATATTGGCAGAACTTGACGAGGAAGGAAAAATCATATTGGAACCTGGAGCAGTCATAGAAACAAGAACCTGACAACTATGAAATTGATCAATTTTAGAATATCTCATCAAGTGAAAGAACTTACCCATTGAATATTCAACATGGAATGACATGAATTTTATATAGAAGCATCAAGAACTACTCAAGCATCGAGGACAACACTTCTTGAAGGAGATGAGTATGTTAGGTCCTTGTACTACTACTGTAACCCCTTATTGTTATTAGTACAACCCCCGTATTATATTGTTATGCCCATGTAGTCCCCATGTTGTTATTATTGTGCCCCATAAAAGCCCGCTATTGTTATTATTTTGCCCTTACATTATTATTTTTGTGTCGACTCTGATTATATTATGACCCCTTAGGCTCCTATACATAGAAAGAAGGTCTTGTCATTTATCATCCAAGAATTGCTCATTTGTGTAATGTAAAGGACGTTGCACCCTCGAAGAGGCTTATTTTGAAGGTGATTATCTATCTTTTCTATGTTTTTGTGGGTTGGTTTCATAACATAGCTAGAAGGTCATTGAAGGTTAACATGCATATCCTATAAATTTATCTCTTTACCCAACATTGCTTCATTGCTAGAAGGCCTGTTCAGTACCCCGATGAAGTTGCCAGGGTACCATGTATGCATGGACCCACTACTAGTGACCTTGTTCAGTATCCCAGTAGGTTTGCATACACTTCCCAGATATGTGTGAGCTTTTGAACCCCTTATATATGTATTTTCGAAAATTATCTTTTATACCTTTCGTTGAGTGGAGCGGGGTGGTACTACAGGCAAAGTATTTTAGGATATAGATGAGACATTATTTATGATTCACCTCACTAGACTTACTTTCATCTACCAAAATAGAGGACATATATGTGGAGGGTATTGGAAAGATTCAAAGCTCAAACTAGTAGCCATTTGTTCTTCTACATTGATGAACTCAGAATACTTGAATCATGATTCAATGTTTCCCATGAAAAACGGTTAATGTACGAGATACAATTACATAGGTAATGGAATCCTTTTATAAAGGTAGAGTAAAAATTTACCCATATTGAGCAACTACCATAGCTTAGAAATATAATTTTTTCATATGAAATTTCCAAAATGTCATAAAAATAAACAAACCCAAACCACAGAAAACTATGAAATCCTTATAGAAGTTCAAAGAAAAACTAAGCAAGATTTAAAATCAAACCATTAAGCCTTGAAGGTCAAACAACACAAGGTAGAAAGCTAAAATCTTTATCTTTGTTAAAATCAGTTGAGATAATGATAAGTATTTTGTCATAAGAGTGCAATTGATAAAGCCTTTGAGAACCCTAGCTAAAATTACAATCATGTTCAAAATTTGCTTATGATAATATTACCAAAATATTTGAATAATTGCATTATGAAAGAATTTTTATTTTTTTTTTCGAAAAATAAGTATCTAAAAATAAAATCTTGATATCATACAACAAATAAAACAATTACCTCAATGATGACTAAAATTTGGGTTTAAAAACTAGTCATGATTGTTTTATTCATAATTTAAAACGATATCAAACTAAGCTATGCTAACTAATATTACTATTAGTATATACATTATGTACACTATTTGCAGGAATGAGACCAATTAAGTATAAGAAAATTTTCAGTGGAGTCATTCAATCAACTTTATTCCTGCAACCTAAGATATAACATGCATTAGTAAAGGAAACGTAACAAAGATAAAAGAAATAAAAACATAATTATGTACATCTACAACATATTACCAAAATATTTGAATTCTTGCATTATAAAACAATTAAGTAAAACAAAAAAGTTTCTAAAGATAAATGATTGAAATCATAAAAAATATAAAACAATTACCTCAATGATGACTAGAATTTAGGTTTAAAAAATCATCATGATTTCTTTATTCATAATTTAAAATGAAAACAAAATAATTTACGCTAATTAATAATATTGTTACTATATAAATTATGTATAATATTTTTAGGAGTAAGAGCAATTAAGTGTAGGAAAATTTTCAGTGGAGTCATTCCGTTAACTTTATTCCTGCATCCCAAGGTATAACATGCATAAGTAAAAGAAACAAAATAAAGCTAAGATAAATAAAAACATAATTCTATACATCAACTTCTAACAAGTTAAAAGAAATAAATTTATGTACAAGAGTCTTTCCTTCAAATGAATTCTCCAAGTTTTTTTCAAAAAGATCAATGAAATAAGGATGAACATTAACTAGTCCTTGAAGAACATTCTAAGGAGAAACAAAGGATAAGATTGGACGGTATAATATATTGGTGCATGATGAAGTGTGTGGAAAACTGTTAGTGGTATCTACATGGTTATATAATCTATGATCAAATTTAGAAAGAGAATTTAGAGACCAACCCTTGTTCACATCGTTGGATTTGTCGCTAGGAAGACAAGGAAATGAAACTATACCATGACCACTTTCCATAGGACTATGCAAATGAGTTTTATTGGAAACTTTAAGATCAGATGCATCAGAACATGTAAGGATTTTCTTGTCTACAGGAGGAAAAGAAGGAATAGAAGAAGAATCCATTGATCAATCCAAATCTAATCCATTTCGTGTTGAAGGAAATTCTATGTCGTCATCATCAAGGTATTCATCATAAATGACCTCTCTTTCATGGAAATGATGTTATTGATTAGAGATAAAAATTTCAATGAAAGGGTAAGCAAGAGATTCATAATTATGATTCGTATGCAAGGAATCCTTCTCAGAGAAATGTGTACTAGTTGAGGGAAACTTTGCAACATAAATATCAAAAGAATTATTATTAGATGTACTATGATTTACAAAGAGGGTTGGGTACAAGAAGTAATGATTACCATAATATGTTATACTAAGTGTCTCCATATTATTTTGATCATTATGTTTGTGAAAAGCAGTCTGATTTGATTGTAAATCTTCTATTAAACGAATAGGAACTAGTAGTGAATCTACCTATAGAGAAGAACTAACACAATGCTCATTAGTCACATCCTAAGGTGTAGTTATTCCTAATGAACCTACATGAGGTTGATCAAAATCATTAGAAGATATTTCAAATATATCCTCAAACTCTAGATTCAAATTTCTATGATCATTTTGCAAAATGTGAGGATCAATGAAGACAAGTCCTAGTGATTGCTAGTTTGAAAAATTTTCCAATTCATTCAAAGGTTCAATAGAATTAGGGAATGTTTCAAGACTAACTAATGGATTAGAGACTTACTGTTCATTCTTGTTGGATTTGTTATGTTCATAAGAACAAGTAACAAAAAGTTGAAAACACATTGATAAATCCTCTTTTGAAGGAAGATCTTTGAGACATAATCTAAAACAAAGTGATTTGAATCTAGTGTATAACTCATTAAATGAATCATCTTTATTCATAAAAATATTTTCCATTTCTAAAAACAAATTCTCATAATCATAGTTCTGATGAGATGACAAAAAAATTCTCATACAGTGATTCCAAGCATATATGTACTTAGCTGGTAAAGTATTGAACCATTCTCAAATCCATCCATGGAATGTGAGGGCAAAAGATAAGCAAATCACATCATCATCAGTAATATCAAAATAATTACATTTTTCCAAAATTTGACAAATCTGATATAAAGCTGAAAACTCACAGCCAATGTCATATCTCAATTTAGACAAAGATTCAATCTATTTCTTGGGCATGCTTCTATTAGGTCCGCATGAGTTGAAAACATGATCCGAAGAAGCAGCATATGAATGAGTCATGATTAAATTAAAACTTTTTTAGAATAAGTCTTTACAAAACTTCAATATTTGTGGCCCTCCTTCTAGTACAAAAAATGTTGATGGCTAGAAATGACCATATCCAATATTAAGGAGATCAACTGGTGACAATCCCAGTTAGATACCTATTAATTTGGTTTGGCGATTTTGACTAGTTCAATGGGTCTTTAGTTACCCTTACCCTAAGGCAAGCCTAAGGTAAATCTAGCCTAAGTTATCTATGTAAAGCTAGTTATGTACAATACTTTGGGTTTGTTTGTATATGTCTATGTTAGTATTCTAAAAATGGTAATTTCTTTCACATGACTAAAATTACGGTTCTATCCAGCCACAAATGGCTTACTTCTACGAAAAGAGATTTAAAATAATGAAAAGAATTAATCTATATGCAAATGAGAGTTTAATCTAAGAAGCACGTGAATAAAAAGAAAACTCGTCTCAACTAAGAGAAGGCCATCCTTAATCTCAATCAAGAGAAAAGGTGATAAGAAAAGAGAAAGACTAAGATTGACTTTGGATTGAAATTTACTTGCATTCTTCAAAATAATTTGATACTTTACAAATTGTTTAAACCAATATGTAATGAAAATATCCCAATAATAGTTGTTAAAATATTACATCCACATACCCGAAATAATATAGCAAGTAAACTAATTCAAAGTAATATTTATGCTGAATTAAAAAAATAATTTATCTAACTCAATATCAACGAGAACAAGACAAAACTATCACGATTAAAAAATAGTTATTAATTATTCCACTCAAATGTACAACTATAATGATTAACAAATAGTTATTAATCATTCCAATCAAATCTACATGAACTAGATATTCAACATTGATTAAAACTAGTTAAACCAATTAAAGATAAATTTATGATGATGATGATGATGATCATGGTTAACGTCCATTGAGACCAAAGTGGTCTATCGGACCTATAAATTTCTTAGTTTTTAATTATCTGGCTCCTCGTCTTTCTTGGCGAGATTGGTGCTGTAGGTTTCTTTTTTTTCTCTACGGTCTTCCAACTTCCTTTATCTTGCATCCCCTTCATCTCTTCTGGTTCTTGGGACATTTGTGTCTTAGCTTCGCGATCTATTATGTTCGTCCTTTTGAAGATAGTCAGAGAAGAAGTTTGGTCTAGGAGATTTTCTTTGCTATTAAATGAAGACTTATTTTGTGCGGTCGAGTCCTCATAATTGTTGATTTGTTGGGCGGGGCTTTCTCCCTGCCTGTCTTGAGAGTTGTTTCTTTCCTGCCCGATTTCTTGTGATTCAGAGTTTTCTCCAGAGTATGCTTCTTTGATGAGAGTGTAGTGTTCTTTTTGTGCTCCTTCCACCATGTAGATCTGTGGTGGTTGTTTCTAGCAGAACTTTTCTGGGAGGCTTTTGGGAAATTTTTTACTAGATGCCCTATCTCAAAGCAGGATCGACATCTGAAGAGGAAACTCTCGTAATCGAGTTTCTGGTTCCACACATAGTCTTTACTTGTTAGGTTTATTTCAGCTAGGAATCCGGCACTGAACTCCATTTCCACACAGATGCATGCATAGGTGGTTCTTGCATATTCCTCTGTTTCTGGGCACCTGCAGTAAAATTTCCCAATTGCATCTCCAATGGCTTTTAGCGACGAGAGATTCGAAAGATGCAAAGGTAGGCTTGGCAATCTCACCCAAACTGGTGTTGAAGTTATGACTGCTATAGAGGGATCGAATGACGGGTTCCATGGCTTTATGAATAGGCCTGATTTTTCCCAAAACCAAGGGATGGAATCTAGAATACATTGTCTGCTTTCAGGATTTTCAAAATCTACTATAAAGAAACCCCTAGCACAGGGGTAGATATTAATTTCATCAGAAATGACAGGCTTCCATATCTCCGAGATCCAGTTGTGGAGAGCTATTAGTCACGGCCAAAAACCATTGAATCGGCATATTATGGCACTATCGGAAAACTTCAAAGCCTCATCGAGTGAGGCCTGGACCACCTGGACAGTGGGAGCTGGGGCTTCACTGACGATATGGGCAAGAGCTTGCCCTCCAAAAGCGGATGAGCCAGCAGCTATTTTCGCGAAGCTGGGAGCCATATTTTACTTGCTCGTAGAACCCATCCGCAAGGAAATAAAGCAGAATATAAGATTAGATTTAGATCTCATTGCAGAAGATTAGATCTAGAACCTAGCTGCCTAGATCTAGATCTAGCCACAGAAGATTAGATCTAGAATCCAAAATATGCAAACAAACTTATTCACTCTCAAAAATGGTAGATCACCTCAAAGTGTAACCCAAAATGGTAGATCGCGGCAGATCGAAAATTGTAGATTATATATGATTATTAATAAATTTGAGAAAATATGGCAGAAAATTTCTTGCAGGAGTGCTCAGTTTCCACGGCTAAAATGCACACTTCACATCCGCAGCGCAGAAACAATATAATAAAATATTATATTAACTGTCCCGCAATGTAGAAACACTTCAGATCCACAGTGTAGAAAACCGAAGATAGGAAACACTTCAGATCCGCAACGCAAAAATACTATACACCAGATCCGCAGCGCAGAAATATGATCCGCAGCGCAGAAGATAGGAAATACTTCAGGTCCGCAGTGCAGAAATTACTTTCATCATTTTCTGATACACTTACCTATCCTGCAGCGTAGAAATACCATTAGTATAAAGCAAAACCGAAATTAGCAATTGTGTTCACTCTATTTATATTAACAATAGTGTTAACTCTATTTATAATAACGGAGGTAAAAATAAATTGAAAAAAAGTTTGCAAACTAAACGACAGTGCTAAAAAATTTGAACTTATAGTCATTAGCTCCACATGCTTTTACACATGTACAGTCCTCCGGTTCTCTAACTTCCCTTTAGAGATCGAGAAACAAAGCCATCCTACACACAAGTTTCACTAGGTACAATAACTGCAGAGTGCAGGGTTTATAATAATATAAGAGTGCTCTCCTCCTACAGTCTATGCTCCGGTTTCTGGAACTCCTTTGACAGTATAAAAATGACCTTTTTATAATATTACATAATAATAAAATATCCTTTCCTCTCGAGATCTCTTAACCAATAAACCAATCCTCTCCAGAAGGGAGGAACATATCGATTTAAAATTGGCAAATCAACATTTTATCGATGGTCTTCAGCGTTCCTCAACAAGTTCGAATAACTCAGCGTTTGTCAATTTGTTGGGCTAAGCGCTCCTACGGGACTTTATTGCTTTGATGCCTAGAAATTCATTTCATTTGCACCGAGATTCCAACGTAGCTTCATTCACCAGACAAAAAAACATTAAATGACAGTTAAAAAATCATATAAATTTATATCCTCATTTTGGTTATGCTCGTCAACTTTTTCCTTTTGCAAAATGAAAAATCTTTATGTTTTGGAGTTATAAAACATGTGTATTCATGTGCAATGGGATTTTATTTTATAGTTTTTGTTCTCATATGTGAAAATTTCATGTCGATTAAATTTATATTATACTATTTACAACCTACTTTAAATCTAAATTTTATTTAATATTAATTCGTATCTTTGGCATGAATTATAAGTTTAGAACATAAGACTAAATCAATGTGAATTATATAACATATTTAGGCTGATAGGCCTTCCTATGCATCAACAATCATCAACCCATTTCCCTACTCCGTTTGATCAGGTGAGACACTTTTAATCGTTGATTTGAAGTGTGGTTTCTGCAGCCGATTTTACAGCCAGTTGTTATGCATTTTACGTCATATTTCTGGGACACCACTTGGGTGTAGCACAATCCCTAGTCTAGGTGCATGCACTTGTCTGCACAAACTCTTTCCTCTACATTCAACACTACCCTCACTCCCTTCATTGCTTTTCCAACCTCCCAAACCCTCGTCATTGGCGGTCCAGGAAAATGCGAAGCACTGACGCCAATAAGCCTCTCAAGATCATTACAAGAGCTGATGACTTCGGTTGCACACTCAAAGATTCCCTTATCGAACACCTTCGATCCATGCCTGGTTCGACACCCCTTTCAAGGCCACCTGCCCTGCCAGCAAAGGGAATCCATGGCTACCTGAGATCATTGGCTCTTTAAAAAATTCCTTACAGGAAATGCCCAAAATACCCTAACACAACACACCTCAATCTGAATCCTCCTGTGCTCTCTCTTCATTAAGCAAAACGAGAAACGTTCGGGATGTGGATATCATGCCCAGGGGATCCTTGAGCATCATGCAAGAAAGCCCTACTGTTGCCATTGTCAATTTCAAGGCCGGAAGTATCGAGTCGGCCCATCACCATACCTTTGGGCATGATCTTCTTGTGGTGTCTGGGTCGAAGAGAGTGTGGAATCTCACTAAGAATCATTGCTTCAATTTGGTCCCCGAGGATTATCTCTATACTCCTGCACCATTTATTGCACTACAGGAACCATAGAGGTGATTTCATCCTCTCCAACTCATCTTAGTCGCCTTCTATGAGTCAGGACATATAATGAATGTATATGAATCAACACATATCATGAATGTCTACTAAGGTGGCATGCAGGTTTTATAAGGGTTGCCTTTTATGATTCAGAGAGATTTTTGAATATCTTGCTCACCTACCCTCATCATTGTCCTCTGCCATGCAGTAAAGTGTTCAAAGGGGTTCTTCCTGATGGGCCATTTGTGGTAGTTAAATCACTAAAATCTTCTAGAGAAGTAGAGCAAGAACTTCTTTTGGAAGTTGAAATTACTGCTACCTTGCAGCACAAGCACATTGTTTCATTAATTGGTTACTGTGTTGAAGAGAAGGAGTACTTTTTGGTCTACAACTTGCTACCGAGAGGAAGTTTGGAAGAAACTTTTTATGGTATGTAGTATGCCAATTTTCATGTATTTATCATGTTACGTCCTTCGAGATTTTTATTATTTTTCAGTGTTAAGTGTTGTTCCCAGTTCTCAGAAAAAGTTGGGTTACAGGAGGGAAGGACAAGCCACAGGCTCACTAGAAAGATAGGTTGAAAGTGGCCACTGGAATTGTTGAAGCTTTGACTTATCTGCATGAAGGTTGTTCTCATCCTATCATCCATAAAATGTGAAATCATCTAATATTTTGCTTTCTGAAAACTTTGAACCTCAGGTATCTTGATCTTTGTGAGAGAAACAAGTTCTCAAGCTTCTGTTGAATTGTTTGTATTTTTTGGTTGGAGATGTTATAATAATATTTGCTTGACCATTAACTAGCAAATCATCTTTCCATGGATCATTAACTAAAGATATTCTGTGAATAGTTGTCAGATTTTGGGCTGGCCAAATGGGCTTCAACAACATCTGCATATATCACATGTAGTGATGTTGTAGGTACATTTTGGTTAATATCCATTTCTTTCTTTACACCAGCTCTTTCCTTAGGAAAATAAATGTCCTTTATAATCAAGACTTCATAAAACTAGCTGCTATCATATTTAAGGTATCTTGCTCCAGAATATTTCATGTATGGCAAGGTTAATGAAAGACAGGTGTGTATTCCTTTGGAGTAATTCTTCTAGAGCTAATAACTGGAAGAAAACCAATCAATGACAAGAATCCCAAAATCCAAGTACAACATGTTGTCTAAGACAGTGAACTTAGTTTCGACCTCGAATGAACATAGTAATTACTCTTATTCTCTTTAGTTGCGTATATATGTTTCAGTTTCTGATCTTATGTCAAATTTAGTTGCTTGAAGAGGTTTCCTTTCCTGTGAGGAGTTAGTGCTAGAATTGTTTTTGACCATAACGAAGAATGGCAAATGAAATATCGAGTTGATATCCTTCTGACGTAGAGTTACAAGTGTTTAGATCTAGTGTTTAGGGTTGTAATATAAACATTTGTTCAGTAGTTCAATTTGTAAAACTATCACCCTTAAACAGGTTAGCCATTAATGTTGATGGTGGATTATGGAAAAATATTCAAAGCCTCAATTGCTAATAATCTCTTTTTCCATTAATGAAATATAAGATTCTTTGAATATTAGCAAAAAATATTACATCATATCTCAAACCAAAGCAACAGTATGCAAATTACCCCTCCCTGAATAGGCAAGAAGAGCCAACATATCTTCTTTCACTCCAATATCAAGAGAGTATATATCTTTCCTGAGAATCACTATCCTGGTTGAAATCTGGATTGCAAGATCTAAATTGAAAGTTTTGGTTTCCCCAAATAAGGTGGCTTACCTTTGCATTAAACTGGTTTTGTCAAATTTCAAACAATGGATAAATGTTAATGTAAGAACATGGACTTATTCTTCCTCATTGTTTGTGTGTAACTTAGTATTGCAGATTTTGAAATTACTATGAGGAGTAGGGGATGACCTACCTTATTGGACCAAGAGGCAATTGAAAATGTCCATGGAATTAGATGAATTGATTGAGGATGAATCTGGAGCAAACTTTGGGAGTTGTGACATACAAACTCATCTATCACTTGCAATGCTTGGAGTTGATGATGATTTGGTATCAAACAGCAATCTAGATCAAAGTGTAGATCTTGTACATGAGAACAAAACCTTGGAAGATTATTTCTATGGATGTTACAGCCGTTCAACAAGCTTTGATTGATTTAAATCTACTTCTCTAAGCTTCATAATCCTTCTTACTCATTGCCTCTGTAAAAGCTTCAATATTATATACTTGGTGTATTATTGTGAGCCAATGTCACTACTTAGTTGTGTTCAATTTCAATCACTCTGCATATTGGCTGAAGCTATGTCTGAAGTTGAGTGGAGTCCATGTAAAATCCCTTGCCAATTCCTTGTATAAATGTGAAAGCCATTAGTGGTCACTCCTTTTACTGACCCACTGGTACTCACTAGAGCTGAAAAATTTCTTGTCCTTGCCTTTGGAGCAATTGTATGTATGTGGAAGGAAAAGCAATTATGATATCGCTATTGATTTACCAAACCATTGTTATGTACTTTTTCAGGTCTGAAGATGTGTAACTTGTGGTTTAGCTTGGTACATTCTCTTGTATACCATTTTACTTTGAATTTGTCAATATCATAAGCCCAGTAGCGATTTAAGTGTATGTTTGCATGGCAAAATTGCATTGGGCTTGAACTTTTCTAAAAAATTAAGTTGTATTTAAAGAAATATGGTGTCCAAAAAGCATAGAACTCCAAACATCAAATACCTTTGCTCCTTGTAGGCTTGAACCAACATCTCTTCTAGAGAAATTCAAGAATTATAATATAATAATCCTATCAACCTCTCTTTGTGCCTTTTGGGACAATTGCTAGTATATAGGAATGTGTCTCAGGTTCGTTGATTACAGTTTGAGTTAAAAATTCACAATATAATTTATCCTCAATGTAAAACAATGAAATGAGTTGTATTTTCGCATATATATATATATATATATATATATATATATATATATATATGACATAATTATTAATATACAGTTTATTGTAAATGTTAATAAAATAATGAAATTTATTGATATCTAATTTACACATTTATATATAGATATACCTTAATTTAAATCTCATTTTTACATGTGTACATTATATGAAGGTTATACCAGAGATAAGGTTGAATCAAGATCAAAATAACTAAAATTTATCACATCAAGCCAAATTGCATGGGTGATGAATTTGATCCAAGACCCCAAACAAGAGTAACTTGAAAGAAAAGATCCATCCAACAATAGTGTTGAAATAGCAAATCAAATTTTGAACTCATGAATGGGTGCACCCAAATTAAGTAAAATCCATATCGTTGGAAAGATGCTAGAGAACTGGAGGTAATTGAGTGAAAAAGAATAAAAATACAAGCAAGTAAAAAAAAATTGAAGCAAAGTGAGGCAAGCTGACAATGACATTAACTAAATTAAATGGAGAGGCCCATAAGTTTCAAAAACAGGTTCGCATGGCTTTTACATGGCACAAAATTGATGCAACCTATGGTCAAGTTACTAGAAGAATAATTTTTTCATACATAAGCTAGTCATAGTTCTTTTTTTTATCCATAAATGCATTTATGAAATATACAATAAGGAGTTTTGGGCAAGTGAATTATTTTTAGTTTAAAGACTCAAAAAATGTTATTTCAACCCTAGAATGTGAGATTTTAGGTTTTAACTGCCAAATATTATGTAGAAATAAAAACTTGGACCCAATTTTCTTCATAAGAATGGATGGATTATAGAGTTTTACATTTTCTAATTCACTATTGAGTATGTTTACATGTATGCTAGTAGATCTAGTATGCAAGCATTGTTTCCTTCCTATCCACATCTAAAGGAATCCTAGTCCCTACAACCTTTATTCTTTCTAATGTAGATGGACTTGGTCTCCAATATTGAATATTTCCCTTCCTTGTGATGGTTACAACTCACCCTATGGTTTTCCTATGATTCTTTAAGTCTCTCATGAATATACAAATAGACAGTCTTGATTTTATCTACCTTTTATACATGTGTGAGGTTGCCTCTCTTTCTTTTTCATTCTATCCATATAGAAAAAATCAAACTAAAGATGAAAAATATTCAAAACATGCTTCAAAGAGGACTCACTAATCAATAGTAGAAGCATGGAATTTTTTGTTTTATGAATGTTGAATGTGATCCTTGTTATAGAATCAATACCATTTCTTACACCTTTAGAACCAACTAATAAGACTTCTCTATTGTAATTTTTGTAACTTACATAAGCTTGTTTCTCTTTTAGAGAATGATAATATAATCTAGTTAAATACCTCCAAACTTCTTGATTTAAATCTTTTTCATGTTACCATGTGTTGACAAATTAATACTTCATTTGTTTTCTATTGTACACCCCCATTTTGTGTTTTGATTCTATATGTACATTATCATTTTATGATTATACTCTATAGGGAGAGCCATGTTTCTTAACTTTGATATCATCTTGATCTACCCTATAAATGCTTGATTTCCCCTTTGGAATATATCTAAATGTGTTAAAAATCCATCTAAGATGTGTTTTTTCCTTTCAAATTTGCATTAGGAAATTCCATCCTATGAAGACCTTTAGTTTTCTCCAATTGAAAGTACCTTTAACATTTATATCCATTCCTCTACCTTTCGATCTCATGGACACTAGGACACAATTTCTAGTATTTTTTCATTCACTATTAAGCTCACAATTTGTCTCATAACATCTCCTTCTTCTACTACTTCATGATTCTCTATTTCTAATTTTGTTTCACTAATTTATGCTTCACAAGTTTTTTTTTAATTACCCATTGTATCTATCATTCTCTATGGTGATTCCAATATTCTATTAACTATCATTCAACCACATCTTTGTATCATTTATAACGATGTGAAATTTACAATACTGTAAAAACTCTTATCTTTTCTTAAGTGTTTTTCTTTCGTAATTGTAACCTCATTCAATATCAAAAAACACACTTAAAGAAGATTGCTCATAATTTTCACTAATTCCTTTCTCAAATAATAATCAGACACAATTAGATACACAACCTAAAGAAAATGCATTATCAATAATAAGAATTGAAGATACTTCTAATTATAAATGTATGGAGATCGAGATTGTTTGTTGATTTTTTTTTTTAAGGAAAAAAGTAGCATTTTCATTAGATAAACTAGAAAAGGGCCAGGTACAGACAATCTTGTAGAGCAAGCTCTCATAAATATTCATTGTTTTGAACTGGAGAAGGACCTTATTGCTACAAGCTTTATTTACTTTTGTACATAGCCTATACTGTAAACTTTCCAAAAAACCCCACCATTTTCTATAGATTGACAAAACACAGATATAACTTAAAGGAAACATCTACCCATGGTTACTAGTGTCAATTTCTCCACAAGCTTCTTCCGCAGTCATAACCTATTCTTCAACATCGCCCACCCGAGGTTCCAGGTCGTGCACAACAACAACGTCCGCAACACCTTCAGCATAAGGGACAATGTCATCCCCAAATCCAAAAACATCTTTTAACACCCCGAATGTTGCAGTCTCTACTTTAATCTCAATGTTCTACACCTTTTGTTACAAAATCATCACATTTATGCACAAGATCCCTATAGTTTTTTTTCCATCATTCCCATGACTTTTCTGAGGCCCGACAATAGGGCGTACAAAATCGCCATGTTCTTATTAATCTCTTTAATAATTTCTTTTACAACCTTCTTGCATGAACTGTCAATCGAGCCTTCTATATTATCGGAGTGTCCTGAACTTATTCCGCTACCATTTTCATTACTTGCTGAAGCCATCTTCGTGACGATTCTACCTTGTATTGACAAAAACTTGTGATCTACCGATCACAAACAACTCCTATAAATAATGGTTTGGTTAATTCCGACATTCCTTCCCATCTTATCCTTCATAAATGAAAAGCGATTTTGCATCACGACATAGTAGTTAACCTCCATCTCCTCCACCATCAAACTAGCGTTGAGCGAATTGTGATGGTACCTACCTACCCCATGAATGGAACTCTATTAAAATACAACGTAAATAACTAACGATGCATCGATCAATTGTCACATCACATAACCTTTGATATACATTTTCCAAATGTTATGAAACCAGCTCACAAAAAGATAGAAAAGATAGATGAACGCCTTAGAATTTAGCCTCTTCGAGGGGGCAACCTCCTTTACATTACAAAAATGAACAATTCTTGGATGATACAAATGACAAGACCTCCTTTCTATATATAGGAGTCTAAGGGGTCACAATATAATCAGAGCGGACATAATAATAATAATGTAAGGGCACAATAATAACAATAGTGGGCTTCTATGGGGCACAATAATAACAATATGGGGACTACATGGGCACAAAAATATAATAAGGGGGTTGTACTAATAACAATAAGGGGTTACACTAGTAGTATAGGGACTTAACATGCCCCTCTGCTTCGAAAAGTGTTGTCGTCAATGCTTGAGTAGTTCTTGATGCTCCTTTGTAAAATTCTTGTCCTCCCATGTGGAATCATTAGCTGGTAAGTTCTTCCACTTGATGAGATAGTCTAAAATTGATCAATTTCGTAGATGTCGGGTTCTTGTTTCTGTGACTGCTCTAAGCTCCAATATGATTTTTCCTTCCTTGTCAAGTTCTGGCAATATTGTTTGAACTCTGTTAAAATTTTTCCTAACACCACACGTGTTCCATAACTCCTTACCAACCACAGCAAATCCTAATGCACTACAAAGGGCCATTAGGGAGATAACCTTAAGTATCTAATTCGAATCAGGGAATATGACATATTTTAATAGAGTGATTGATATGTAAGGAGCCTTGCTCCAAGGCCACCCCACCACCTTGTTGGTAGCCCGCAACACCTGGAACATTTTAACCTTTCCAAACTTTTTTAATACATAATTTATCTTGGGAATGATTGGAGAGGATTCAACATCAATGAGATTCTCGTTCTCGAAGATCTTCAAATATTTTTGTATTATTGTCATTGAATCACCAATGATAATCAAGTTTTTGATACCATTAGAAACACTAATTTTGAGACCCTGCCAAAGAGAGAGATTCTGCTTGCTTGTTCTTACTCGTGGTGATCCCTAATCTCCATGTGAACTTTATTTATGTCTTTTTTTCAAGATTTACTATTACCCCTTATTTGTTGAGTCTTAATAAACTATTTTTCTAACTTTACTCTATAATTTAATTTATCTCCCTATTTTAACATTTATTATAACTATCTCTAATTTTATTTTTAAAACTATGTTTTCACTATTTCTTCGATCTAATCTATTTTAAAATCTTTTTTCTATGTGTATTTATTTACCTTTGAAGTCCTTCTTACTCTTCATCATTTCCACGGAATTTTTAAATTTCCTCGTGAATGTTATTACTTCTTCTCTACCTTTATGTGAATCTTAACCATCCTGCCCTTTCACATCCATCTGTTTTTGTTTTCCATGTTACTGTACTTCTTACTCAGGCTTTTTTCCTATCCACCCGACACTTCATAATTACTTTCCAAATTGTTATGGCTTCCAGCGCATAAATTATTATGCGTTGTAAGTGTAGATATACATAGTGTTAGTTATATAGATATGATTCAAAGGGTGTTTAAATTAAAGTCTGTGACCGAACTACAATAAAAAAAAAAAGCTACGAGTTGCATAGGAAAAACATTTAAATAAGTTTTTTATTTAGTGTAATATTTTTAAAAATAATTCATATTAATAATACATGAAATTTTATTTACATATATTTAAAATATAAAATTTATTATTTTTTTAATCATATAATTTTATTTTTATTTTAATATAGAAAAGATTAAATATTTTTTTTATAATATAAATAATTTAAATTTTGTCGGATCTTATAATTTATGGGAATTTGAAATTTGAATTTTACACTTTACATATTGCTTCATAAAAAAGTAATCACCAATTTAATTTAACTATATATATTTGGCAAAAATAAATAAATATTTCAATTTCATATATATATCAAAATTATTTAAATGTATTATTATTTGTAATTTTTGTAAGAACAAAACTCTGACAACTCCACTAACATAAATCATCAGTTAAAAAAGTGAACTCCATGATACATCATGCTTTATAATCTACACATTCATATATATAGAAACTATTACCATATATATATATATAGGAGTTGTCTATAATGCGACTTTTTGAGATTCCGGTGACGAATCGGCGGAAGAAATTGAGATGAAATCATGATTTGTTGCAGTTAAAATGGTTTTTTTAACTGCATTTCGGATTCAGCACCCTGAAAAACCCCTGGGACGGTTTCATTGTGAAGAAATTAGCTATCAAACTTTTCCAATAAATTACTGCCGGATTTTATTTTGAATTTTAGTTTTATTTTCACTACTCAGGTAAACAGTAATAATCTAGTAAAATTTTCAAATACGTTAATCTTCACAAAAATCTATAATTTATGATCCATGACTCTATTTAGCTATTCTGAGCAATGACTTCTCTCAAGCAGGAAATAGTCTATTTTCATTTTGATATTTTATCCAACGAAAATATTATTACCGTGTTGGGGTATTTTACTAGACATTTTCCACCCATGTTGGGAAACGCTTATGCATTTCCATGCGAAGATAAGCATGCCTACACTTTTTCTATTTTACTCAGTAAATGAATGTCTTAATATATATTTTTAATTTTATAAATATAAAAGTGTACAAAGTTTATAGTTATAATTATTTTAAATATATAAAAGTTATATACTTGTTTAAACATAATTAATATATAATTATATTAATTTTGTATCTAATTGAAAAGTTTTAATTTCTTTAAAATTTATGTAACTTCAAATTCCATATATATATCTGCTTTACTTAATATTATTTATTTATCATTTTCTGTCCGTACTGATTTATAAATACATATAAAACTAAGCTTTCAAAATGAAATAATTATGTGTATTTTTTTTTTTAATATTTTGGATCAATTATATAATTTATTTATGATTATTATTATTAGTGTTGATTAGAGAAATCTATTGTTATATTAACATTAATTTATTTAAAAAAAATAAATTAAAATTAAAATATCAATGTATACATATTTATGAGATTACAACTTTTTTTACAATTTTTTATTTGTTGTTTTCATTTCTAGTAAAATTGAATTTATAGATTTATAAAATAAATATCTTTATATGTTTATGAAAGATTTTTTGGGGTAAATCATATGATATTTCATTTGTCCACTCTTTGGAACCAACCAGTGTGGTTCATTATCAAGACAAGTTGAAGTATCAGATTTCACTTTGCATATTAAATAGTCAGAGCAGAATATCCAACAGCTATATTTCTTGACTAGGTAAATCATATGATATTTCATTTGTCCACTCTTTGGAACCAACCAGTGTGGTTCATTATCAGGACAAGTTGAAGTATCAGATTTAGCTTTGCATATTAAATAGTCAGAGCAGAATATCCAACAACTATATTTCTTGACTAGGTAACGGCAATATTGTCTAACGACTAAGTTTGACTAGGAAACAGTTAGATGGACTGGATTAGGAACATAACCTTTACTTAATTAAATAACTTAATTTAGTTAGTTATATTCTTATTAAAATAAAAATAAAGGGACCATTTTATAAACTTATAATTAAAATAAATTAATTTAAATTAATAGTTAGTTATAAAAGTTATTACATATATAAATATTAGAGTGATTAATAGTTAGTTATAAAGGTTGTTAAATATATAGATATTAGAGTAATTAATAGTTAATTATAAAAGTTGTTAAATATATAAATATTAAAATAATATATAAATATTTAGTTATATTCTTATTAAATATATTATTTATGTTTAATGATATAACTAGAAAATCAACTTAATTTTATACTTGTTGTTTTAATTTTTTACATAATTATATTATTTTATACTTATACTTATTCTTGTTTATAATCTTTTACATAATTATATAATTTAAGTTTTAAATTAAGATTAATATTATGATATTTTTGTTACTCCAAAACTTTTTCCTTTAACTTACTTTAACTTATGTGTTATTTAAAAGTAATATTTCATTATTAATAAATAAAAAAATACATTTAACAATAAAAAAACTACAAAATTATATATATATATATATAAAATACAATCGACATGTCCATAATAAACAACTAAAAAATTAAAAAAACCTTGCATTGAGTGATAAAATGATAACTCGGAAACAGCAAATCTAACTAGATGAATATTAGAATGCTGACCTTACTATTTCCCAATTTTCAATGTAAGAAAAATTTAGAGGAATGTCTTGTGGGAAGACATGTTTCAAGTCACTTTCTATTCTTAATCATTATTTTTTTATATGTAATTTATACAAATGAAGGGTTGGATTTATACACTTCCCAATTCTATAGATAAACTAACACAATTAATTTATTTTGTTATTGTTTTTTATATGAAACATAAAACCTAGGGGTGTAATATAGATAATGCCAATAGACTTATCAATGAAGGTTTACAATATAAACTTGCTTTGCTAAGTGATTACTAAACGATGAGAAGATTTTATGGAAGATAAGAATAAATTGATGATTATACACACACTCTTTTGTTGCGATACGTACATTCTTTGAAAGAGGAGAATACTAAACTTCTTACCAAGGTACTATTTTCTTCAAACTCTTGATTCTATTAACATCAATATAATTTTAGGTGTAGGATCTCAATAAGATGATATATACATAACGTCACGGTCATGTCACAGTTGATTACCAAAGTCGATGCATCTACTTCTGGGGCAATTTTATTTGTTAATGCATCCATGACAAAATCTCACTCACTTATGGGGTATGCTACTCAACACATTTGTTTCTTTCTATCTTTATCCTATTTTATAATTTATTTGAGAGCCATATTGACACACTACCTTATGAGAGTATGTCTACCATTCCTTATTGTTATAGACATATTTGGGCACTGCAACCCCAAACTCATATGTCCATAAAGCAAGGGCTCTTTAGTCCCCAAAAGTGTTGTTTCATACCCCAAAGTGTCGTGGTCAAATGATTACATCATTTCCTAGAAGTTCCACCTGGAAAACCACTCAAAGGTGGCGAAAACTCGACCATACTGACTGCTTCATGGTTAAGGTGTGATGCATACTAGCTGCCACACTAGCCAGGTGCGATGCATACTAGCTGCCACACTAGCCAGGTGCGATGCATACTATGGCCTTCTGTAGGGTGCGACGAGTGAGAATAGACAAATGGCAGAGACAGTTTGCTAAGTGGAAGCTCATGGAATCTTCCAGAAACTTCTCCTATGACACTTGCCTCTCTGAATTCGCCCAGGGATGAGTGAGAGATCAATGAAATCTCCAAGTGGAACCAAGAACTATCAGTGGAATGACACTAATAAAAAACCCAGAGCTGACTCACACCCTTGCAAGACATCTATAAATGGATCCCTCATCTGAGAGATCTAGAGGCTGGAATTTTGTAATTTGTAAGGAAGTTTTGTTGGTTTATCTGTGAGAAAAGACATTGTATTGTTGGGTGATCTTTCTTTTCATGAGATGAAGAGGGCTTCTATGCTGGGAGGATGGTGCTGGATTAGACAACTGGGTTGTAAGCCTCTCTTCTACTATTAATAAAGTTTTTTGAGTTTTCCTCCATATAATCGTGTCTTTGTGAATCTTATTGTTTATGAATGCAATTGTATGGTCAATCTATTTTTGATTCTACATTGTTTATTATGTTTTAGATAGAGATGCTTTGATGGTTTTCTGTTACTTTGACTCTACAGGTACTCTTTGAAGTGGGACAAGTAGGAGAGAAGTGGCAAATTCTATCAAGGGAAAGAGAAATCAAGCAAGGATCGAAGTGGAAGATCCAGGTTGGTCCTCTTTTCTTCCCTCTTATCTATTACACTTAAAGGAAATCTCGAATTGTTTTGATTGTTTTTTTCTAAGGTAGCTACCCATCTTAGTGGGACTAGCAGTTCAAATCGATACTAGTTTTCCCTGAAACATAATGGTGACTCCATTGGGGATCAAATTGTTTTTTTTGTTTGTTTATTGTGTTCTTTATAAACTACATACGGAGACTGAAGTTAGCCAGCTAGCCTTCGAAACACCTTTGCTATGTAATTGTGAAGTAGATGAATGCTGCTTCAGTCAATCTCCAGGATGGTTTATGAACTGAACATCTGAATTACAAGCATTCTAAGCACCCTTGCGGTAGCTCATAACCTCATAAGATCATACCATTATACTTTGTTTTTATTGTCCATCATAACTCATTCTAAATCACTAAACTTAGCTACAAAATTTGAGCAAAAGCTAAGCTCAATTTCGCTCCCTAGTCCATTGCACCATCTGTAACTGGCAGCCTGTATGCATCACACCTCCCATGTGTTGCAGGTGAGATGAATCCCTGTTTCCCTTAAGGACAGGTGCGATGATTGAGTGATATTGTTTCACTCTCTGAAATTTGGTTTTTCCTCCTTGTTTTCAGCTCTATTTAGTAGTTTTGTTGTTCATGGTCAATATCTCATTGTTGAAGCCTCCTTCCTTTACATTATTCAGCGTCCATTAATTAGGATTCGTATTTTTTTTATGTATTTATAAATCATTTATAGTCCTCCTTTGTCAAAAGTAGCTTAATCGAACTATCGTTTTTGATGCAAAAAGTGTAGTAACTGCCATTTTAAGTCAAAAATAAGAGTGTCATAAAGTTTTCCTCCTTTAGATAGTTGATTGTACTTTTGTCATTGTATTTGATGTGGATTATTAGTATTTGAAGTGTCGAATGTAGTTTTCAATTCGAAATCAAAAAGTGTCATTTTAGTCTTCCTTTCATTTTGAAAAGAAATTGTTAAAGATGTCACTTTGAAGAAAATAGTTCAGTGTACTTAGTTTTCCTTTTTGGCATTCTCACATTAAGGAAACGAAAAACAAATACATGCATTTGCATTTGCATTTAGATTGTGTGCGAAAGATGATTTAGGAAAAGTGCGTTTAGTGTATGTTCTTTGCTCTATGTTGAAAGAATCGTACTCTTCTTTCCTTAGTAGCTAGGATTTTCATTGCTAAAACAAAATAAATGACTGTTTATCATTTTACATTGCATATTTAGAAATTTTACATCTACAGCATGCGGTGAACCTTGAAAGACAAACTTCTAAGAAAGATGAACTCTAAAATAAATCTCAATGAACATAAAAACGCTTTGGAACCTAACAAAACACATCTAGAATTCTTGGCTAGAGACGTGTTTTGGCATCGTAAAACCTGGTAACTACCATTTTCATTGAAGGTTGGGTGATTCCTACTCTTCGATACGACAAGTGCCAGTACAGACTTATGCTCCCCATATCGTCGAGTATATATTGGGAGACCACTATAGGCTGATACCATTTATCCTTAGGAAGATGTGTTTGCTTCCCTATCGATCACAATGCACTGAACACAGCATTCAGGAAGATTGACTACCGTACATAAGTCATTGGTATTTTCTCTATCATTTATCACTAAGGTGTATTTACTAGTTTTGAGATTTGTTTGGTAATCCCTCTGTCTATATTTCCAGAGTAGTCACCTTCGTTCCTTTTTGACTCTTTAAAAGAAAAGGCCCATCTAAGAACTTGTCACTTTAGGCTCATTAAAAATCGAAGGCAACTAGAGTCACCTTTAGCTTTTTCTCGACTCTTAAAAATTGAAAAAGAAAAGTTGCGTCAAAGTGTCTTAAAATTTATTTGAATCGGAATAACGTTTTCCCCTTCAATTTTGAGTTGATCAAGTAATTCACAATCGTTGAAGAGAGTCAATCAAAATCCCATCATTCGCAGAGACTAGCGAGTCAACCGTCTTTGACTATGGAGACGAAACCATTCCGGGCAAAATGGTCTCGTTTAACTGAGTCCAATTCACCTGATTTATTTGAAACTTGTGTTTCAACATCGTCAGAGACTATAGTTACTCTGATTATTTCTGGTACATCCGCCTTTACAGAAGAAGTTCCGCAGTTACAAGAGGACATTAGAACTGATCTTAGTGTAATGGTAGACATTTCTATTCCTGAAACAACTCTATCTAGGGCTGATCCAGAAACTGAAGTTTACTTACTTAAACATCTGGAAGTTGAGTTCCAGAATTCAGAAGGTGTCACCCCTCCAGTATCTGTTACTGTAGAAGATACACTTTCTTCGGTTCCAGAAATATTTTACAGATCTGAAATTCTACCTCTTCCACCTAGATTGATTGCCATAGAAGAGATGGTATAGGATCTTTCATCCAGTACTCCATTTCATTTTGGAACTGGGATCCACTTTTATCCTTCTACTATAGAAGTTAGTTCTTTTAATCATCCTTCATCGCAAGTTCTTGTCAAATCGCTCAGAAATCCTTTAGATAGACCAAATATGTCTAAGCAACCATCAACATCTAGGACTATGTCAACTGACACGGCTACGGCGGAACTTCCTCCTGCCATTCCTATAATGTTTGCTGGTATACCATCTATCCCGGCTAGTTATCAACAACAAGTTAGAGTCCACTCAGGGACTGATCGACAACATGGTCTATTCCTATTTCTTCATCCGGAGTCTCATCTGGTATTTCTTATGTTGAAACTCAACAAGTTGATCCAATATGTCCTCAAAGGCCAATCTACCCTTTAAGCACTGGATTTCCACCATATGGGGGGCAGTATGCCTTTTCATTGTTCCCTCCTGGAGAATAACCATATGAGAGTTTACAACAAAATTCAAGTCAAACTAGAATTACATCCAGTGATTGGGTACCAATACTGCCTCAACAAACAAGGGTTGTATATTAAATTCAACCAGTCCAACCTATGTCGAATGTCCCCACTACACCTGCTATTGTGACTGTATCGCAAATACAAGCGTTACCTATTGTGTGTCAACCTCAAGTCTCTCAGGTTGCAATACAATAGCCTCTTGTCTCCACGATTCAATCACAACCTTATGTTAGTGCCTCCTTACCTAGAATGACTCAGGCTCAAACTAGCACTATCACTCCACATCTTGTTCAATCATCCAGTATTGGACAATAGAAAATTGTCCAACAACCTGTAGGTTTTAACCCTTTACATAAATTACCTGCATACGAATTCTAAAACACAGAAAATAAACAATGCGAGAGCATAACACATAAAACACATATACACAGAGATTTTCCCCTGGATCCCAAAACCAGGACTACCAGCTTGATTTTTCATTATATTCCTTTCAATGTTACAATACATATTTATACATGCCGAAGCATCCAATACCATGGACCAAAAACCATCACGTCCAAAACCATGGACCGAAAACCATAGGTAGGTTCGCCCAACCTAATATAGGGTCCAAATTTTTTTTCCCGGGGCACTACCCCAGACCCCGTAGAGGGGGGCTACTAGCCCCCTTCAAACCCCACGGACAGGGGGGGCTACCGCCCCCCCTGTGACCCCGCCATTGCACAATCGACGCAACAAAGGGGGGCTTCGGCCCCCCTCTAACCCCCCGGTTCACTACGTAGGTTAGTCATGGAAAGAATATAACACAACCCAACACGACCATGGCTGGTACAATATCAACGACCACAATTCCAACAATCTTTCCAAGGACCTGAGCAACAAGGCTTTGTAAGTAACAGGCAACCACATTTCCAAAATGGTTATCAACAACCATACTATAATGGTTATGCCCATCAACCTTATCAATGTTACCAACATCAGATACATTATGCTGGTATGCAAAGACCTAATACTCAGGTGATTCCATCTTATCCTAGGTATGCTTCATCTAACCCAAATCAACAGTTGCCTTTTGTAGTAACTCTAGAATTACTAGATCTAAACTGGCTAAAGAATGATACAATTGCTTACGCCCCTTGGTGGCCAGCGATTCCCCATAAAATTCCCTCTGATATTCCTAAACTCAATGGAAATCCAGGTGAAGATCCATCGAATCATGTAATGACATTCCATTTGTGGTGCTCATCTAACACCCTGAATGATGATTCGATTAGGCTTCACCTTTTTCAATGAACACTAACTGGTCCAGCAGTAAAATGGTATGTTGAATTTCCTAGAGCTTCGTTTGATAACTTCAGCACCCTTGCCACTACCTTTTTAACCCATTTTTAGTTACCCATAAGGTATGAAACGGGGACAGAACTCCTTACCAACTTTAAACAGATGACAACCACTCACATATCTAATCATATTCATGAGTGGCAGCGTTATCGTATGGGAAAGATGTATGCTGGTGATCAACTTTTAGCTGAATGGTTTATAAAGTCATTATTGCCCTCTATTATAGAGGATGTGGCCAAGGGAGGAATTGTAACTGAAGAGCAAGTCATTGCTCGTGCACAATATTTAGAATTTATCTATACTCAGTCTGGCACACTCTACGACAAAATTCCTGACGCTCCTAGACTAGAATTTTTTGTTCCCCCCACTCCTAAATCAAACAAGAACTCTCATGTCGGTGATGGCAGGATCGGTACCACAAGCATGAAAACCACAAAGGCTACATCTAAAAAAGCCCGTGCAGTTTCTAGTCAAAAAGCAGATGAAGAACCTCTTTCCTCGGAGATTAATGTCATTTCTACCCACAAGGGAAATAATCCTAAGCAACTATGGGGCAAGAAGAAAGGGACAAACAAAAAGAAGAAACTAGAATATTCGACTCCTGAGAAGTCTTCTGGAAACCCTACTGGACAAAAGAAACCTAATTAGCCATGTTTCATATGTGATGAGGACCATTAGACGAGAGATTTTCCACATCGAGCTGAGGTCACGAAGTTTTTAAAGACTTCAAGTGCCTCAGCGATATTGACTGATCCATTTCCAAACCCAAAAACTAATCTGGTTGCTAGTGATCATGCTTCCCCATCCCAAGTGCTTATGCTATCCATCTCAAAACAACAAAATGATGTGTTGATATCAACAAGGAATACAGATTATGGGAATCCATAGTCGTCGAACATCAGGGCTATAGATCAACCTGGTGGTTCAACAACAACTTCGCCAGAAGTTGTTCCACCAATCATTCATGAATTAACAATAAACCCACCTAAGGGAGTAGTACATAAATCGACGTTTAATCCCCGTGCTCGAGCAGCACAGAATTATAATATAGTGGAGGATTTGGCCCAATCACCATCCGCTATGTCAACACTTGAAGTACTGCAGAATTTCCCCTCCCAAAAGCAAGCTTTGTTATCAGCAATGGGTGGTATTGATCTAGCAGATTCCAATCTAGTGGAATTTAATCATAACGGATACGAACCTCAGTTACCGGCCCAACTCATTTTCCTCATACAAGTAAAATCCCTCAACAAAACTATTCATCAAACAATCCCTGATGAGGGGGCATCTACCTGTATTATGTCAATGAGTTGCTGGAAAACTTTAGGCTCTCCACCCTCGTCACAATCATCAATGACATTAAAAGCATTCGATCGAAGAACATACACGCCATATGGGATATTAAGTAACTTGAAAATCAAATTGGGGGACAAGATAGTAGAAATTGAAGTCGAGGTCATTGATGGAAACCTTGACTACAATATCCTACTGGGCAGGCCCTGGATTTATGCTATGGCTGTTGTTGTGTCAACATATTTTATAAAGATTGCATTCCTCTTTCAAGGCGGAATTACAATCATTGACCAACTAACCTTCCTCCCCAACAGTTCGCATGTTATCAGAAGCATTCCATTGATCCATGGAAGCTCTCAATCACTTCAAAATATTGGAGTAGGACTCCTAAAAGACCCTTCCTTAATGGGTACTTTTGCCCTTCCGCCTCTGAGTAATCTGGTAGAAGTGGCCATAGTGGAAACCTGTCACATGACATCTTCTACATCAACAAATATTAAGAAGAACTTTGAACATTTTGATAGTGTGGATCACCACCATCATTTCCAGCTTCAAGATAACAACGAAGATTATTCTAACGACCTTAATCATCCTTAAGTTTTTGATTTTCTGTCAAATACTACAAATACGGTGGATTCTGAGCAAAATCTGCCCAATATTGAAGAAACTATTACCATTAATATCTCGACCAAACCTAATGTTGTAGAGAATATTCATGTTGGAAAGTCTTGTTCTCCTTCAGAACTGGAAATATACTATGCTCTCTTTCTTGAATTCAGAGATGTCTTTTCATGGTCATATGAAGAAATTCCAGGCATTGACTTGAGTATCATTGAACATGAGATCAAGATGTATCCAGATGTCAAACCAGTATGACAACGGCTTTGACTGGTTCACCCGAAGAAAGTCGCTACCATTAAGGCAAAAGTTGAAGAACTTTTACATGCTGGTTTCATTTACCCTATTCCTCTAATTGATTAGGTATCAAATATTGTTCCTGTGATGAGAAAGCAAGGAATGACTAGAGTGTGCATTGATTACAGGGATGTAAATCAAGCTTTTTCAAAGGACAACTACCCTACACCCTTCATCAACCAGATAATTGATGAATGTGCCGGATGCGAAGTATTTTCATTTATGGATGGATTTTCCGGATACAATCAAATCAATACCCGCCCATAGGACCAGTCGAAGACTACATTTATATGTCCATGGGGCACATTCACATACCGCAAACTACCATTTGGTTTGAAGAATGCAGGGGCAACAGTTCAGAGGGCAATGAACTATGCCTTCCACGACATCAAACACATCATTCAATCGTATCTCAACGATCTACTGGCTCATTCACGAAAGTGGACTGATCACCCGCAACATTTGAGAGCTATATTTCTACGTTGCTGACACTACAAGATATGACTCAATCCACACAAGTGTGTGTTTTGTGTTGGTTCTAATCAGTTACTTTCTTTCATAGTTTCTAAGGATGGAATCCAACTCGACCCATGTAAGGTTCAAGCAATCATCGACATGCCTCCACCTTCAAATTTTCTTCAGATTCAAAAACTCCAAGCGCAAGAAAACATTATGAGGTTCATTCCAAATTACGGAGAACTTGCTAAAGGTTATACGCATCTTTTGAAAATAGAAGTACCCTTCAACTGGGATTAGGTTGCGCAAGCTTCCTTTGATGCTTTAAAGGATTCCCTAGTAAAAGCATCATTAATGTATGCTCCTAACTATTAAAAAGTTTTTAACCTGTATCTCGCCACTACAGATACAACCATCACAATGGTTTTAATACAAGAAGACAATGGAATAGAACATCCAGTGTATTATTTAAGCTGCAACTTAAATGATACAGAAAGCAAGTACTCATATGTTGAAAAGCTGGCTTTAGCAGCTGTTCAAGTAGTATAGAGATTTCGACACTACATACTCTTTCGCAAAACTACCATTTTGTCAGATTACAACCCTATGACCTACATTTTGTGACGTCAATTACTAGGGGACAAATATTCCAAATGGATAGCCATTTTTCAAGAGTTTGATTTGGAATTCACGAAATCTAAATCAAAGAAATCTCTAGTCTTTGTGGAGTTACTTTGTGACCTCGCATCACCGTCCAATGATTTAACATCTAAAGCATCAATCGTGGATGAAACTTTGTTTTTGATATCATCAAGCGACCCGTGGTAAGGAGATATACTAATCTATCTCCAAACCGAAACCTTTATGCCTAACACCTCTCGCTCGAAATAATGACATACTTGATACCAAGAAAAGGACTACATGATCGTCGGTGATACACTTTACTGTCGTGGTGTCGATACAGTTCTGTGAAGGTGCCTCACGCATGAGGAGGCCGAAAAAATCCTGAATGATTGTCATTCAGGTGCATGTGGGGGGCATCTATCTGGTTACGCTACTGCACAAAAGATCCTACGAGCTACTTACTTTTGGCCCACTATCTTCAAAGATTGCATAATTGTAGTCAAAAGTTGCCATGCTTGTCAGATTTTTTATCACAAAACCAGATTACCACCTGCACCGCTGCATCCAATAGTTGTTGTTGGGCCATTCGCTAAATGGGCCATAGATTTCATGACATGTAACCCCACCTCGGTCGAGGGGCATGGGTATATCGTAGTTTCTATCGACTATTTTACAAAATGGGTTGAGGCGATGCCTACATTAAACAACAGTGGAAAAACAATTGTTCTTTTCTTTTTCAATCATGTAGTCTCTAGGCTCGGCGTTCCAGAGGCTATAGTCTCATATCATAGTGTTGTAGGGAAAAGTATCCGACTCGGATGACCCTATCCCACTCTAAGGGTGATAGTACCTTAGCAACAACTGTAAAACAAACTACTTAAGGTTTACTTCTTTATGAAAGCAAAAGAGAATGGAGAAATGCACTAACCGTTGCCTTGTGCTTAATGTCGAATCCAAACTCTTCTCTTTGGCCGCTTGCTCCTAGCTCCTTGTTCTTTTGCTTGCCCAGCTACAATGAGATCTTGCAAAATAACAAAGAAGGAAACTGCAAGAGGCATGCAATCATAACTGGTTCATGGATTAGTGTAAACCAAACATGCAATCATCACAATATATTATTGAAACAAGAGCACATAGAAGAACCTCAATAGCTTTTATTAATGAAGAAGTAAAGGTTCTGAGAGTATTACAACCATTGAAGGCTCCAACCCAGCAACACCTCCCAGCAGAAAGAATTCCTCCTCTTCACCTCTCTCAAACAATCACCCAATAGCTCAATAGTGAAACCAACAACATATCATTACTTTACACAAAATTCCAGCCTCCTGAGCTCATAGGAGAGAGCTCAATATAGATGAATTGAGAAAGGATGAGTCAGCTTGCAACTGATGTGTAGCTGCCTTGTGTCCTCTCTCTCTTCAGTTAATCTTCAGTTGATCTTCAGTTCTTGAGTCCACTTGGAGAACCTTGCTTCCACTTGGAGAAACAGAGCCTCTGACTCATCACAAGGCGAAATACCTGATCCAAGTGTCATTTTTGGAAGATTCCAGAGCAATGACTCAGTGTGCCACTTGTCCCATCTCGCTCAGCGTAGGTGGCCTTTGTTCCACTTTCTTTGCAACGCAGGTACACCATGGAGCAACTGAGTTTCAGCGCAGAAACCTAGTGGAGCACCTGCTTTGATTTCAGGATTGCTTGTTTTTGAGTGTTTTCAGGTGGAGAACTGATCTGAGAGCTGTTGGTTTGCTGACCTTGTTCCTCTAGGGGTAGGAACATCATGTTTAGGGAACTTTGGATCCCTTGGATTATTGACAATTCATGCTTGTTGCTGTAAGGCACAAAATTGTCTATAACAGATGCCCCCTAAAGTATGAGGTTGTTTATCGGGTGAAATGCTTTATTGAGAGGATCCGAAGTTCATTCAATCTGCTGAGAAGTGTCCTGTAATAAGATACAATACGATACATTATTTTTCATACATTTTCATGATCTAGCTGAGGCGGGCATTCCCATGCTCAGCTTTAAAAATACATTTTGGTACATAGAACAGACGATCGTCTGATTTTAGACTGATAATTCTCTGCTGAAATTATCATCCTTTGAGAAGGATGATCATCTGCTGCAATGATGTACATATCAAATGTCTTTATATCCTGAATATATATCGCAGCCCGGATGGATGAAACTAGATCCGGGGTCTTCAATCTCTTCCGATCTTCACTCGATGTACAAGTCGATCCATGTGAGAATTTCTTGAAGTCGAACATGGAAAGACATCGCTTGATTACCGGCCAATGATGTAAACCATTAACAAGTGCGAGAGGAATCACCGATAAGGATGATGACCCTCAAGGTACAGCAGTACAATTCACATGGTGGGAATAAAGGACTTGGCGTCGACCACCATGCAAAATCCTCTGGTCGAAGGTCATTGATGTATACCTGTCGCCGGAAGTGAGAAACTTGCCATTGAGGCATGCAAGCTTCAAAGTACTGAAGGGGTTGTTCCTAGATCAACTCCTTGGATAATGAGCTGATGTCGACAAGGAGCGATCCGTCAAAGGAGGGCCTTAATGAATCCCACATCATTGACACGGAACGGAGCTAGTGATTGTGATGAGGTGAAAACAAACTGTGATGTATGATTCAGGGTGGCGGTCATGAAATGGATGAAGGACAATGTATGGCAGTGGATGGGACATGGTTGACTCTTTGCAGAACAACATCTCTTGAACATATAACGACACTGATGTGATGGATCGGTAGCATTACCCCAAATTTGGATGGTGTGGCGAGGACCATGGTGATGAGACCAGTGAATGAAACAACCCAACCCGATGTGATACGGAGGACAAAGTGTCATGTTCAAGAGCGACTTGCTACCATTAAAGCTGTGAGGTTCTCCCAATTTTTCCCCAGTCATTACTGACCAGTACCTCTTTATTTTTTTCAAGCTTGAGGAGGGTAACATATGCTTGTTCTATAACCTGCCCTTCGGGCAAGCCCATCGCTATGTTTTAACGAGCCTAGCGATAGGGAAACTCGTTCTCGTCTAAAGACAAGTTTGTCGCTATTTAATGAATTTAACGAGTCTAACGACAAGGATAACTCGGTCCTTTTCATTTTTAGAGAGTCTGAAAAGGTACATAAAGTCAACTCCAAAATTCCTTTTTCGTCATCTAATCCCTTAAGTCCGAAAAAGTATAAAACAATACAGAAGGGATGAATTTTCGATTGCTTTAACGAGCCGAACAAAACAAGCGCTCGATCTTTTTGTGCAATAATCCCTCAGGTCCAAAAAAGATTAAAATCTAGAGGAGGGATAGCTCTTCCGGTCGTTTAACGAGCTGGAAGGCCAAAACTCGGCAAACTTTTCATATTTTACGAGTCAAGAGAAAAGAGCTCAAAGAAGACTCGTCTTTTGAGGAACGAGTGATAAACGGGGATAGCAGCAGATTCCAGGTACAGGTTGGAATTTTCCAATCACGGCAGTGTCACAAGGATGGCTAAGTGAAATCACTCTTCGCAGCTGTTCCTCAAAATGGGTAAACAAACATATGGAGATGAACGATTGGCCAAATGAACGGATGGAGGTGAGACTGCAAGAACACGACCAAGGGCTTTAATATGGCTGTCAAAGGTTACATTTACCATGGTTATTTACCGGTTCATTTTTTCTGGGTGAGCTTGAACTCTAGGGGAAGATTGCTAACAACTTATGTTTATTTTTTAACGAGCATGAACTATGTGCTAAAACTGCTCGGATCTTGCATTTATTTTTTAACGAGCATGAACTGTGTGCTAAAACTGCTCGATTATACCAGTCATAATACAAGAAATGCCTCAGGTGAGATAGCTATTTTTTAAGGAGCTTTATCTCACGAAGCTATGCTCCTATTTGGCAAGTTTTGACTTTTGCCCCACATCCTTTCTTTATGCAAGCTGGAAACGGCTAATCCTACGAGTTTAACGGGTTAGACCTACAGGTTTAAAGGGAGGACCTAAAAATTTAAAAAATAAATAGTCGTCCCGTGCTTTCACTCCAAAAGGTTTGCATGCCCCCAGGTATAAAGTATAATTTCGAGATTCTGTCCTCTTACTTATTATCCGAAAAATGGTTTTGCTTGCTGCCGCAAACTAAACTCTCTTTTCGGCGATGTCTATCATTAGGTTGCTAAGGATGGTGACTACTTGTTGCAGCAATTTCCTCTCTTTCTTTGAAGACTGCGCCTACTCTCTTTCAAAACATATTGTTTTAATGGGTGAGGCTTGACATTCAAAGATGGTGCCTTCTTGCTGCCACAAATAGATCCCCTCCTTAGGAGAGCCTACTTTTTTAGACAAAGGGAGCGATTCTTCCGCTTCACATAACTTTGACAAAAGAATTTTATCCTAGAACAACCCTCTCTTCCTTTTTCGGACGGGGTACGGACTAGTCCATTCTTCTGCGGAAATTAACTTTATACCTAAGGTTTTCTCTGCCCGAGGCAGGCCAGGGTGCATGCCCCCTGGGTCCCAGTTCTTTTCTTCTCGAATTACTCGCATTCATCGGGAAGTAGAACCGGAGGTGGAGGCATTCCTCGAGTGAATAAACCGTTAAGGGATGGTATTTGACTATTTGCGATGCGTGATCCTGGAAATGAAAGTTGGTCTACGAGCTTGACCATTCTTCCTTCGTGCGGAAAACACATAACTCTAAAGAGTGAGGACACTATCGCCTCCATGCAATATATATAGTCTCGTCCAAGGAGTAAGTTATACACTAAGGGTCCCTGGACGACCATGATGTTCATATGAACTGTCTTCCCTTTCAATGTAACTGGAACATTGGGGAGAATCCCTAACGGGTGACTGGTTCCTTTATCAAAACCTGATAGATTTCTCATCTCAGGTAAAAGCGCCGGGCAACCCAGTGCTTTCCAAGCAATAGAGGAAAGGATACTCACAGATGCCCCTTCATCAATGATAGTTCCAGCCATCACCATTCTGTAGATTTGGACGATGATTCTGAATGGGATACTAGCTGGTAACCGGGGTCTGCCTAGTTGATTCCAATCAAAGGACACAACCAGGTTGCTTGGTGGTGGGACCGAATACACGGCCGGATACGACCCTGACGATGTTCCTTCCTGCGATAAAGGAATGGGCGCATTGCCCTGATGCTCATCAGAGTCTGTGTTGATGAAAAGAATATGGACGGTGTCATCCTTATCCTCTTCAGTGAGGGTGTCATTTGAAGATGGGTCTTCAATGACGGAGTCATTTGAGGATGAAACCTTTGAAGGGAGAACCGGGTCAACTGCCGTTTCGACCTTTAGACTTTCGTCTGGTCTGGATTCAGCAAGTTCATTCTCAATGACTGACACTTCAGCTGACCACTTGAGTGGGCCAGCTGGATTTTCAACTATTGAGGGATTAGGCACGAGTTTTTGGTATCCAGGAGGAAGTCGTAACGGTGATACCGGACGATCTTCCAAAACTCTCTTCGCCTCATCTAAGAATGGACATCGGTGGATGGCGTGATCGCCTTCACACAACATACAGGGTGATCTTGGTCTCCCTCTTCGTCCTTTACTCTCGCTAGTTGATGGACTGCAATCAACATGACTACCAGAGGTTGATGCTACCGGATTGTGCAACCTTGGGGACCAGTCCCTTAGTATCCGGGGAATACAAGGACAATCACGATGGAAGTGGGTCCCTTTGCAAATGACACATGGCGATTTAGGCCCGGTCGGTGCAGTGTGTTGGTTTTTGTCAGCTGTCTTTTGCTTGCCCCCAGTCGCCTTCGCCATAGGCCCCTTCTGCTTCTTTTCTCTTTTCTTCTTTTCCTTCTTCTCCATGGGAAGCTGACTTTTGCCGGCTCTACCTTGTGAAGATGAAGGATCAGAGGAAGAATTGTAAGAAGTGGAAGGCTGGTGGGCAGTTTTAGACTGGTCTGACCGTTGATTCGACTGCTCAGGATTAGTGGCGATCTGCACTACATTAGTTGAAAAGAGCCATACGGGTAGGCCAATTGTCAACCCTGGAAGCGACAATGTGGCCATATGAGGCGCACCAACATCTCCCCAAGAGGAGAAGGGATTGGGACATCCGCCAAGGTTACTTCCTTGGTTGGTGGGCTCCATACTTTTCAACTGAAAGATCAACGTGGGAATAACAGGTGATTATGTTCCGATTTAAAATAAATTTTATTAACGACGCTTTAGACACAACTTTGCTTTTTCATGTTTTAAGAGTCGAGAAAAAGCTAAAGATGACTCTAGTCTCCTTCGATGTATTAACGAGCCCGAAGTGACAAATGCTCGGATGGACTTTTTCAGTTATAGAGTTTCAAAAAGGCCAAAAGAAACTGCTCTGGAGTTCTAGGCAGAGGGTGTGCCAAACTTTTCGCGAAACCACAGAATACGTTTTACGGTACGGGTGGTCGATCTTCGTGAATGCTGTGTTCACTGCATCGCGATCAGCAGGGCGGCCGACACGGCTTCCTATGGATAAAGGATAATTGCCTATAGGGGTCTCCCAATATATACTCGACGGTACGTGGGAGCACAAGTCCGTATTAGTGCCACCGACTCTCAGGAGGAATCACCCACCTTCGTAGAGATCGACAGTCACTATGTTTAACGACGCCGGAACACGTCTCTACCTAGACGTAAATTGGATTTATTTTAATGTTGATCTTGCTTAGCAGTTTGCCTTTAAGGATCACCACGAGATGTATATGACAAATTCCTGAATGCAGTCTAAGATGAGAAGCAAACTTTTCAATCTTTCAACTTTGAAAACCTTAACTACTGAGGGAAAAGAAAGGCAAATCTTTTCACACAGATCATAGAGCACACACTAAATGCAAATTTTTCCTAAATCGTCAAGCAAACAGTCAAATGCAAAATGCACAATGCATGTATTTTCTTTTCCCTTTCTTAATGTGGATGGGTTACAAAAAGAAAGTTGTTATATAACTTTGATTTCGATCTAAAGCGAAAGTAAACAAGCTTGTCCAAAATCAAAAGACACCTTAAGATTCACTTGCTTAATCACTGGAAATGCATGAAATCAGACCATAATGACGAAAGTAAAATGACTAATCAGCTATGGACAGCAAACAAGCTAACTCTTTAGACCAGCAAAAATGCCTAACACAGGTTCAGATCTAAGAGGCCAAAAGCAAGACTAGTTTACTCTTCGTTATGGGAAATTGTAAATTAGTAAGAAATACAAAAGAACAAGTACAATTTCGTTATATAACAGAGGCAGAATGATGGCAAGTAATATTGGTTTCAGAACAGGTGCAAGACTGGTAACTGGCAGCCAAATCAATAGTGAAAACAGGCAAGAGAAAAGGAGGAAACCCCAACTGCACTAGGCAAATTTGGGCCAACGCAGGTGCTGCACAGCCAATCTGGCTCTCAGCGCAGGTAGCCCCTTCGGGACCTGCGTTGCAAAGCAGGTAGCCTGTGTACTACCTGCTTTGGAAAACGAAGGTTGCGTTTTCACAGTTTCCGGGTCATAATTTTCTCAAAAATGCACAGTTTTTGCTCAAATCAGAAGCAATCAGTCAAGCACACTCAAAGGGATGATTAGGAAGGTGAAAAGCTATCACTAAGAGCTTACAAGGATCCTTGTAGATCAGCTCTTCAAATCATGAACTTGCTCAGAAATGAGCTAGAGTAGCTGCCCTCTACTTCGCTTTTGATATAGTCAAAAGCTTTTCGATTTGGTACTCTTTTGTTCAGGAAATGAATAGCAAAATACTACAACACAATCAAACAGATACGCTCCCCAGCGGAGTCGCCAGTTTGTTGTAGGGAAAAGTATCCGACTCGGATGACCCTATCCCACTCTAAGGGTGATAGTACCTTAGCAACAACTGTAAAACAAACTACTTAAGGTTTACTTCTTTATGAAAGCAAAAGAGAATGGAGAAATGCACTAACCGTTGCCTTGCGCTTAATGTCGAATCCAAACTCTTCTCTTTGGCCGCTTGCTCCTAGCTCCTTGTTCTTTTGCTTGCCCAGCTACAATGAGATCTTGCAAAATAACAAAGAAGGAAACTACAAGAGGCATGCAATCATAACTGGTTCATGGATTAGTGTAAACCAAACATGCAATCATCACAATATATTATTGAAACAAGAGCACATAGAAGAACCTCAATAGATTTTATTAATGAAGAAGTAAAGGTTCTGAGAGTATTACAACCATTGAAGGCTCCAACCCAGCAACACCTCCCAGCGGAAAGAATTCCTCCTCTTCACCTCTCTCAAACAATCACCCAATAGCTCAATAGTGAAACCAACAACATATCATTACTTTACACAAAATTCCAGCCTCCTGAGCTCATAGGAGAGAGCTCAATATATAGATGAATTGAGAAAGGATGAGTCAGCTTGCAACTGATGTGTAGCTGCCTTGTGTCCTCTCTCTCTTCAGTTAATCTTCAGTTGATCTTCAGTTCTTGAGTCCACTTGGAGAACCTTGCTTCCACTTGGAGAAACAGAGCCTCTGACTCATCACAAGGAGAAATACCTGATCCAAGTGTCATTTTTGGAAGATTCCAGAGCAATGACTCAGTGTGCCACTTGTCCCATCTCGCTCAGCGCAGGTGGCCTTTGTTCCACTTGCTTTGCAACGCAGGTACACCATGGAGCAACTGAGTTTCAGCGCAGAAACCTAGTGGAGCACCTGCTTTGATTTCAGGATTGCTTGTTTTTGAGTGTTTTCAGGTGGAGAACTGATCTGAGAGCTGTTGGTTTGCTGACCTTGTTCCTCTAGGGGTAGGAACATCATGTTTAGGGAACTTTGGATCCCTTGGATTATTGACAATTCATGCTTGTTGCTGTAAGGCACAAAATTGTCTATAACACATAGATCACATTTTTGCAATCACATGATGGTCGAATTGACTGCCTAATTAGGACTGTCCCATGATAGTTCCACTCCTTATTACCCATAGGCTAATGGATAGGTTGAAGCGATCAACAAAGTCCTTAAGCACATGTTTCACAGAATGATTGGAGTCCAGAAATGGAATTGGCATTTGATCTTGTACTGTTATGAAACCAGCTCACAAAAAGATAGAAAAGAGAGATCCATGCCTTAGAATTTAGCCTCTTCGAGGGGGCAACCTCCTTTACATTACATAAATGAACAATTCTTGGATGATACAAATGACAAAACCTCCTTTCTATATATAGGAGTCTAAGGAGTCACAATATAATCCAGCCGACCTAACAATAATATAAAGTCACAAAAATAACAATAGAGGGATTCTATGGGGCACAACAATATAAATAAGGGGTATAACTACAATAGTAATGGGGTAATCACTAGTATTATAGGGACCCAACATGCCCCTCTCCTTCAAAAAAGTGTTTTCCTCAAAGCTTGAGTAGTTCTAGATACTTCTGCATAAAATTCTCATCCTCCCATGTGGAATCTTCAGCGGATAAGTTCTTCGACTTGATAAGATACTCTGAAATTGATTGATTTCGTAGCTGTCGATGCAAGCTTCTTTTCTACCTATAGCTACCCATTTATATGTGTTATTATATATGCATCTACTAGTATAGTCAGTAGGTTCATTTGTTTCCTATAACTAGCCATTCATATATGTTCATGTATACAACCTGCTGGTATTATCAGTATTCTCCATCTATCCATTAAATCTAAAAAATATTGAGCATTTGTAGTCTAACGCCTTGTATTATTGGGGGTGTTCATGCATATCTTGAGTGAGAATAGAGCTGAAATGGTTATCCAACTTGATTCGAACCATCATTTATTCCAATAGTTCAGAGAACAATATTGAAGATTACATCTTACCAGGCATCTCCGATTTACAACCTAGGAGAGTTTCCTAGAGTGCTAACATAAATTGGCGTCGTTGTCGGTGAGAGGAAACTGAAGCTTATCTTCCCTAGGAAACGTCACAGACCCAACTTTGATGATAGACAATGTCTTGGCACATTTTTTGTTGTAATCATCTATCTAGCGACTCTATTGGAGGCCGAACCTCTTCGCGACTCCACTTCATAATTTTGGCTTAGTTTGTGAAGCACACTTGGAGAAATCCTCAGAAATGACAAGCTAATCCAATTCATGACCCTCGAAGGACCTTCAAAGTAAGAAAGACATTATAGAAAGGAGCATCAGGTTTAGGTAAACCTAAACAATGTTCTATATCTCTTCAAGAAAATCCTGCAATAGAACAAATACATGCTGAGAGTACAGATTCAAATACTAGCAGTGAAAAAAAGCTCTTAGAAATTCATAAAGTTCCTTATTCTTTAGTTTCTCCTATTGCTGTCAGCCCAAAGGGAACCTCACCTCCTATCCCTCATACTCCTTTGGTCTCATCAGTCACTCCTCAGCCTTTTGTCATTCAAACTTCTAGTACTCTTTTAGTCACCACAGCTATGGCAGGTCCACAAGCACCCACCAAAATGGAAAGAATCATAGCTGCTAGGTATGGACCTCTAATACTGCCCACTCCTTTGAATGCTATGCCCACTGGAGAATATCAGAAGTATATGCCTAAGTACACTGGGACTGAAGGTGTTACTGCTGAAGAACACCTCGAATCATTTTATAGCTATGCTGATAATCTGGACATTAGTGAAGATGATGTGTGGATGAGAGTCTTTGTCCAAAGCCTAGATGGGGAGGCTAGAAAATGGTTCAGAGAACAAGCCCCAAGATCTATAGTAGATACCAAAGCTTTAGATGATGCATTCCTAAAACATTTGGGGGATAAAAAGGACCTCCTCTACTACCACACTAAGTTTGGTAACTTAAAGAGTGAGAATGGTGAGTTGCTGTCTGATTTCAATAAAAGGTTTAACCATATGTATAGCAAGATTCCAGCTGATGTAAAACCCACTACTACCTCTGCCAAACTCAGCTATGCTACTTCTCTTGATTCTGACTTCTACCTATTGTTGAGAGAGAGGTGATGCACCACTTTGGCTGACATGCAGGATGCAGCCTTGGAAGTGGAATCCAACATCATGGCTGCAGAGAAACTCAAGGGAAATGTTGATAGAAGAAGACAGAAGGGCGATTCTTCATCATCCTCTGATCCTAAGATAGATAAAATGACCAAAATGATCGAGTCATTAGCCTCTGAAATTTCCAAATTAAAGGTTGAACAACACCCTCGGAAAGGGAGATTACCCAATACCTTTGCTCCTAGAAACCCAAATCCATATAGAAGAGCTAATGAACAGTTGCAGATATTGCAAAGAAGCAAAGATGCCAATGAAGACCAAAAGGTGAAGACCCCTTTCCAGAATGTAGTCATGGAGCAAGAGCAGTTTGAAGAAGATGATGAGATCCATTGCCTTGAAGACAAAGGCAATGCTTCCTTTTTTACTGCAGCTGCTTATGAAAATTCATTATGCAATGACCAGTCTAACCACGAATGGGGTGGTGAAGCTGTTCTAAAAGATGAATATCAGCACAGATATAATCTGTGGTGGAAGATGAATAATGACAAGGAAACTCCTGTTCAAAGAGCTGCTAGCCTTTCACTGCAGCAAGCTAATGAGCAAAAACAACCAACAGTTGATCCTATCATCCTCAAAGCTCCAGCTCATGAAGTAAGAGGCTTTAACAAGTCCCTTTCTCCTTTCAATTTTCAATCAAAAATTCAAAAGCTAAGAATACCTATGCCTCTGGTTGAACTAGTGAAAATTGAATCCTTAAAAAGATCCATCCTCAAAGCCCTTGAGCGTAAAGCCATCCAAGCCTCCAATGATTTTGTAAATCTGCAAGATGACAAGCCAGCTATTATCCTCAGCCCAATGATTGAAAACTGTGAAGAAAACTCCTCATCATTCTATATCTCTCTGACTATTCATGATAAAATCCTTCACAATTGCCTTTTGGAAACTGGAGCCAGCCATAACCTAATGCCCAAGGTTGTTATGGATGCGCTGCATCTAGACATTACCAAGCCTTGTCATGACTTGTTCTCTTTTGACTCTGGAAAAGTGAAATGTCTAGGATTAATCAAGGACTTAGCCATCACTTTGTCTCAGCTGCCCATGAAAAGCATGATGATGGATATTGTGGTAGCATATGTACCACCCAAGTTTGGCATGTTACTTTCCAGAGGGTGGATCAAAAGACTAGGTGGATCATTACAGAATGATCTGTACTATGCTATTGTCCCAGTTTTTGGAGGTGAAAGAAAGAGATTATACATAGAGGCGTAATTGGCGTATATCATTAGTGATGAGAAGAACCCTAAGAATCATCCCATATATGTTGTGGATATTGATTTTGGAGCATGTATTCTTCACATTGAAGAATCTCAACTGGCCTCCATGCAGCTCAAGAAACCAGTTTGCCAGATCGCAGAGGATGGAAGCCCATAGCTTTGGGATATGTTCTTTGATGGGGCTTGTTTCAAAGAGGCTGCAGGGGCAGGTGTGGTCCTTGTGTCCCCAACATAGGAATATGTTCATCTTTCTTTAAAACTAACATTTCAAGTCACAAACAACATAGTAGAGTATGAAGCTTTGATTTTGGGCTTAAGCGCTGCTAAAGAAATGGGTATCAAAGGCCTGCAAGTGTTTGGAGATGCAGACCTCATCATTTAGCAGGTAAATAGAATGTTCTAAGCAAAGCATCTAAGGATGAAAGCATACAGGGATGAGGTATGGAGGCTCAAAGATTCTTTCAAAGATTTTAACATTTCTTATATTCCAAGAATGAAGAACCAGCTTGCTGACTCCCTTGTTGTTGTAGGAATTTACAGGGTAAGTTCCTCAGAAAGAACACCAAAAGGACACCGCTCACAACCATATCACAGATCAATACACCAGTATTTTTGACGTGGTTAAAACCCTCAAAGAGGGAAACACTCTGCGGCCTGCGCCAACGTGGCTACTACAGGCAATTTATTAATCAAATAATGAAAATTTACATAAGCTTCTCTCATGCACGGATTGCCCGAACAATGACCCTCCATGCGCTTTAAATAGAACTCATGGACCAATCGGGTGTCAAGCCACGGATCAAGTGTCGGTAATACTGAGGAGAGAATGAACCGTCAGATCACTACATATCGTGACCGTCGGATTGTAAGTTACAAAATGTACAACGATAAAGAAACACACTTTACCTAACTCTATACCTAACTCTACACTAGACCAAGTTGAACTTAACTATATCCTATGTGTCGGAATATCCTAACATCCCCCCTTAAGAACAACTTGGGATAGGATTGAAGGATTTACAAATATGACACAATAGGAGAAGGAAGGAGACACTAGAGCCTATCCCCCCTTAGTGACAACTTCCTGAACTCCAAGCATATATCGAAGTTTAGTGAACTTCACCTCTGTGAGAGCCTTTTTGAAGATGTCTGCAACCTGATCATCTGTTGGACAATATTGCACTTCAAGAACATGGTCATAAATGAGCTTTCTGATGAAGTGCATGTGTAGTTCAATGTGTTTGCTGCGCTGATGCTGGACTGGATCTTTGCATAGCTGAATGGCACTTTGATTATCACACCAAAGTGTGGTTGGATGCTGCTGCTCAAAGCCAAACTCTGATAGGATCTGACGAAGCCACAAGGCTTCCTTACTAGCTTCCACGGCACGACAATACTCTGTTTCTACTGACGAAAGAGAAATGGCAGCCTGTTTCTTACAAGCCCATGTAATAGGTCTTGAGCCAAGAGTGAAGACATAACCGGCAGTAGACTTCCGATCATCAGGGTCACCAACCCAATCAGAATTAGTGAAACCAACTAATAGAGGAGCTGCTTTGGCACTGTAATGAATCCCAAACTATACTGTACCTTGAACATAACGAAGTATTCTTTTAGCTGCTTTCCAATGACTTTCACGGGGGTTTTGCATAAAACGAGCAACAAGGCCAACAACAAAGGAAAGGTCAGGACGAGTATGGGTTAAATACAAGAGTTTTCCTACAAGTTGACAGTATAAGGTAGCATCAACTTCAGGAGAAGTACAAGAGACTAAAAGTTTGAGTCCAGACTGAAAGGGAGAAGGGGCTGGCTTACAGTCTTCCATGTGAAAATGACGAAGAATATCACAAGCATACTTGGACTGGGAAAGGAAAATACCCTCCTTGGATTGCAAGACTTGAAGACCGAGAAAATAGTGTAAGTGTCCTAAGTCTGTCATTTCAAATTTCTTTTTAAGGCTGGACTTCACATGGTTTATAAGGTTGGGATCACTACCAGTAAGAATAAGATCATCAACATAAAGAACAAGGATGATAAGAGAGTTGCCCACTTTCTTGGTGTAGACAGTATTGTCAGAATAACACCTAGAAAAGCCAGATTCTAAAAGAAAGCTATCCATTTTGGCATACCAAGCCCGAGGAGCTTGCTTGAGACCATAAAGGGATTTCTTAAGTCGACAAACAAGGCTGGAGTCTGTTTGTATGAAGCCAATGGGTTGTTCCATATAGATATATTCCTGCAAGTCCCCATACAAGAAGGCAGATTTAACATCCATCTGATGGACTTCCCATTTTAAAGAGGCAGCAAGGGAAAGAACAAGGTGGATAGAGTTCATTTTGGCAACATGGGAGAAGGTTTCAGTGTAGTCAATGCCTTTAACCTGTGAAAAGCCCTTAGCAACAAGACGAGCTTTATGTTTATCAACTTTCCCATCTGGTCCATACTTGGTTCTGTAGACCCATTTACATCTAACAAGTTTGCATCCCTTTGGTAGAGGAACAAGATCCCATGTATCATTTGCCAACAATGAATCATATTCTTCATTCATAGCTGCTTCCCAATGTGGATGGCCTGAAGCTTCTGCAAAAGTGTCAGGATCATGATTTACTGGAGCTTGAGCCAGTAAAGAAGAGGCTCTTTCAAACTGAGAACGTGTACGTCGTTGATCTGTAGGATCACCGGGAAGATCACCTGCTGCATCCCGAGTAGCACGAACCCATCTTGGAAGTTGAGGATCCTGAGAAGGTGGGGGAGGATTATCATCCTCACTTTCATCATCTGAAGAAGAAATGTTTTCAAAAGTAGAAGAGATAGGAAGAGGTGGCACATCCGCCGGACTAGGCTCGCAGGCCGATTTATTTTCATGAAATTTTACATCTCTTCTAATGATAACATTCTTGGACTTAAATGGAATAAGTCTATAACCTTTTACATCTTCAAAATATCCAACAAAAGTAAATTTCTCACTCTTAGGTTCTAAAGCTTTATGTTTTTCTTCTGGAATATGGGCCCATGCTTCACTTCCAAAAACACGAAAGTGACTTACATCTGGTTTAATGGAACTCCAAGCTTCTTCTGGAGTGATATTCTCTAGAACCTTAGTAGGAGTGCGATTGATTATATAATTTGCACAATTAATTGCTTCGGCCCAAAAACTAAGACTGAGTCCCTTAGATTGCAGCATACAATTAGCCATTTCCTTTAAGGTGCGATTTTTCCTTTCAGCTACACCATTTTGTTGTGGAGTGTATGGAACAGTATGTTGCATTTGAATTCCATTTTTGGTGAAAAAGTTGATGAATGTGTTTTTAACATATTCTCCACCATTATCAGTTCTTAGCTTAAGAATTTGATGTCCAGATTGTTTTTCAACAAAGGCTTTGAAGGCCAAAAATGTGTTAAATACTTCGCTCTTGAGTTTTAAGAAGTATACCCAAGTGCGTCTGGAGAAATCATCAATGAAAGTTAAGAAATACTTGCAGCCAGAGAATGAAGCAACAGGAAGTGGACCACATAAATCACTGTGCACAAGCTGTAAAGGGGCTGAGGCGTGCCAAGAGGCACGTTTGTCAAAACTGTCCCGATGATGTTTTCTGAGTACACATCTGGAACAAACACCATCTCTGCAAGATACCATAGGAAGACCTGTCACCATATTTTCTTTACATAGATGCTGAAGGGAGCGATAGTTTAAGTGACCAAATCGCTCATGCCAAAGTTTGCTCACTTCATCATTATGAGCAACAAATACTGAGGGAAGATTTGATGACCCAAAGTTGTGAAACTTATACAACCTTGTGGAATCATCAGCAAGACCAGTAGCTAGAATCTGTTTAGGATCGTTTAGATCCTTGATTACAACATCATGAGGTGAAAATTCAACAATTTTACCTTCACCTGAATGAGTTATCTGATATACAGATAGAAGGTTGCAGGATAAGGTTGGAACACATAGTACATCATTAAACTGACCATTGTCTAGATGAACAGTTCCAGTCCCTACAACATTAAGAGATCTATCATCACCGACATATATATTTTTGGTGTTACAATCATTTAAAGAAGAAAACATGGCTTGCTTTTTGTCCATGTGATAAGAGGCTCCAGAATCAATGAGCCACTCATGAGAATGAGAAGAAGAAGATACATTTAATGCATAACCAGACTGAGATGATTGACAACGACATGCAGAAAGTGCCATTCCTGAAGATGAAGTTGAAGTTGAAGAATGCTCCACATGGATGTTATGTTTCTTCATTGCGGCTTCCAAGGCTTCCATCTTCTTAAAGCATTTAGATTCTAAGTGGCCATCTCGATTACAAAAGTTACAATGCCTATCAGTCTTCTTCCATTTGTTTTTATTGGTCCTATCATTTTGCTGAAATGATCTTTCATTTTGAGGCTGAGTTGATTTAGGACCATTCTTTTGAGGATATGACTTCTTAGGATTCTTTGAATTTGGTTGCTACTGGGCGGCTAACGCTTTCGTGGAAGAGTTTCCAAGATTAAGAAGACCAAGGTGTAAGAGTTTTTCTTGTTCTCTTATTAAGGAATCACAAAAGGAGTCAAAGGAAGGGGACTTGTAGTCTTTTCCTTGACAAATGAAAGCTTCCCTTGTAGAATGGAAAGTGGAAACAAATACAGAGTAGGCTGGTCCCAACTTAGTAAGGATGGAGTAAATAAGGTTACCATCTTCTTTCTTAACCTTAACACCTTCCAAGAGATATCTAAGGGTCTTGAATTTGGACAAGAAATCTTCAATGCAAAAAAAATTATTAGGATCCAAAGTAAGCAACTCATTTTCAAGTTGATGGGCTCTAATTTCATTTTTAATCTCAAAAACTTTAGCGATTTTTTCCAATGCTTCATGAGGAGTCTCAAGTTCTGCAATATGGAATCTAAGATCAGGAGAAATAGACATCCCTATCAAACCACGTGCTTGATCTTGTCTATTTTCCCATTTTGCAGCCTTGTCTTCATCTTTTGGTTTCTTCTCTTGGTCTGTGGCTATTCTGTAGAGACCTTTACTTCTAAGTAAATCTTCCATGTAGGCTATCCATTGGAAGTAGTTAGTGCTGTCAAGAATGACTTGACATGGACTTTCCATTTTTTTTTTAAAAACTGAAGCTGAAGATGCTGAAAGTAAGTGTTCCAATGGATAGATCTCGAAAGATTAGGCTGTTTAAAAAAAAACGGCTCTGAAAAAGGCTTCCAGATGAAGAAGTTATGGCTTTTTGAAAAAAAATTGTTGAAGTTGCCGGCAAAGTGCGCGAATGTGCGGGAATGGAAAAATCTGCCCCCACAAAATGGAGACTTGAACCCAAGACCTCTACTCTCTTAAAATAGCTTTTAACCAATTGATCTATACAAAAAATTTGAGAGAGAGAGAGAGAGAGAGAGGGGGGGGGGGGGCGCTTGGTTTGCGTGCTTGCCTTGAGAAAGCTCTTTTTCCCTACAAAACACAAAACCCAACACGAATATGCAAAGAAAAAATGAACCTTGCGGCTCGAAGTTAGCTTTAGCCAAAAAACTAGATATTTTTATAAAAAATCTCAAAGTTATCTTTAGCCGAAAAACTAAATATTTTTCTCAATGTTTCTGATTTCCTGAGATCACACTAAGGTGCAGGGAAAAGAGCATACGCATGAGAAAAATCCTTCCTTTCTGTTTCTGATTTGCCCAGATCGCACAGAGTCGCAGGGCAAAGAGCATATGCAGAGATGAAAGGTATAGATCCGGTTAAAAAAAGGGCTAAATAAATCGAAACTGAAATAAGCAGAGAGAAAATAACAGTAAACTGCAAAAACACTGTATACCTCCCGATCTGAAAAATGACGCAGCTAGGGCTACCGGAAACCTTTTCGCATGAAACAAAAGGGGTTCCTCACTGGAACAGATGCTCCGAACGCAACAGAGTAGTCCTTTTGGCCCGAAAGTAGTCAGAGACAGTAGATCTAGGAAACGACAGCCGCATGCAGTTCTACCGGCTTCAGATTTGGATCACCAACGGACGCGGCCCTCAAATAGCTCTGATACCATGTAGGAATTTATAGGGTAAGTTCCTCAGAAAGAACACCAAAAGGACACCGCTCACAACCAGATCACAGATCAATACACCAGTATTTTTGACGTGGTTAAAACCCTCAAAGAGGGAAACAGTCCACGGCCTCCGCCAACGTGGCTACTACAGGAAATTTATTAATCAAAGAATGAAAATTTACATAAGCTTCTCTCATGCACGGATTGCCCGAGCAATGACCCTCCATGTGCTTTAAATAGAACTCATGGACCAATCGGGTGTCAAGCCACGGATCAAGTGTCGGTAATACCGAGGAGAGAATGAACCGTCGGATCACTACATATCGTGATCGTCGGATTGTAAGTTACAAAATGTACAACGGTAAAGAAACTCACTTTACCTAACTCTATACCTAACTCTACACTAGACCAAGTTGAACTTAACTATATCCTATGTGTCGGAATATCCTAACAGTTGTGTCCTCTAGAATGTTTGTTCCTCCTTCGCCTCCTAAATTGACATATTAAGTTCAGGTAAAATATAGACCATCCCTGCCAGAAAATGTAAAATATTGGAGCGTTATTGAAGACGATGAGGAAATTAACAGGTTCTTACAAGTCATCGAGGAATTTGTTGAAACGCACAACAACCAAGAAAATCAAAACATCAAAGAATTCAGTCAGTCCAAGCTAAAAAGTGAAATCGGCCGAGAAATCATCGTCCAGCTGCCCAGTAATCACATACCAAAGGGATTGGTGCCTCTAGAGAAGCTTTCCAATCAAAATGGCGTGCCCTACAAGCCGACCAAAATAGAGAATGAATCTGCTGTCTCTAAACATAATATAGGGAGCCCAACCCATCCAAAATTCATCAACCTGTCCACTCATTTATCTTCTGCCCAGAATTCCAAGTATTGTACCCTCATGAAGCAATTCACTGATATTTTTTCCTGGGAATATAGTGATCTTAAAACCTATGACCCAGACATTATCCAGCATAGGATCCCACTGGAAAAGAACACGACCCCTTTTAAGCAGAAATTAAGGCCTGTCAGCCCTCTCTTACTGCCTTTGATCGAGAAAGAAATCAAGAAGCTGTTGGATGCCAAAATCATAATTCCCTTAAGGTATTCAAAGTGGATAGCCAACCTTGTGGTGGTAAGGAAGAAAAATGGAGAAATGAAGCTTTGCGTCATCTTCAGAGATCTGAACAAGTGCTCAAAAAAAGGTAACTATCCCCTACCGAAGATGGAACACTTGCTACAAAAGGTTTCGGGGGCTAGAGTCATGTCTTTCTTAGACAGATTTTCAGGTTATAATTAGATTTTTTTACATCCTGAAGATGGGGAAAAGACCGCCTTCACTACTCCTTGGGGCACTTTCATGTACTCCAAGATGCCTTTCAGACTGATGAATGTTGGGGCCACGTTTCAGAGGGCCATGGACATAGCCTTCATGCGAGAGAAGGAAAAGTTTGTCCTTATTTATCGTGATGACATAAAATTGTTCTCCAACAGCCAAAAAGACCATTTACAACATTTGGAGAAGGTCTTCCTAAAGTGCAGACAGTTCGGAATCTGAGTAAACCCATAGAAGTCACAGTTTGCTCTAGAAGAAGGTAAACTTATCGGACATATTGTTTCCATTGAAGGTGTGAAGATTGATCCAGCAAGGGTTCAAGCCATTCAGACATTGTCCATCCCAAGGTCCAAAAGGGGCATCCAATCCTTCCTGGGTAAGATCAACTTTGTAAGAAGATTCATTCCAAACTTTGCAAAGTTAGTAAAGCACATCACTTCCATTCTGAAGAAAGGATCAGAGATAAAATGGATAGCCGCTTCAAGAAGGTCTTTTGAAGCCATCAAGCAAGCTATCATGGAAGCTCCCACTCAAATCAACCTAGATTACACTAAGGAGTTTTGTATCTTCTCTTTTCCCTCTTATGATATACTGGCAACAATTTTGTTGCAGAAAAATGATGAAGGCATAGAGCACCCCGTGGACTTTTTCAGCAAAACTCTAAGGGATGATGAACTAAGGTATGACCTTATTGAAAAGCAAGCTTATGCTCTCATAAAATCTTTGAAAGTATTCAGGATTTATATTCTGCATTCCAAAGTAATTGCATTTGTGCCCTCAGCCTCAGTGAAAGTTGTCTGAACTTAGTTAGATATTGATGGAAAGAGGGCGAAATGGATTGCAAAATTCATAGAATTTGATATAAAGGTGAAGCCCACTAGGCTTTTCAAAGGCCAGGGCTTGGCTAAGCTCATGGCCAAAGAAAATTGCAGCTTGTTAGATATAAATTGCATGGGTCTAAATTCAGATGATGAGTAAGCAAAAGGAGCATGAGAAGATCAAAAGCAGAATTAGCCCTTAGCTGAAAATGTAGCCACATGCGAATGGTATTCCAGCATAGTTCATTTCTTGCAAAAGCTGGAAGTTCCTCGAAGGCTTATTCCAAGTCAAACTCGTACCACTAGACTCAGATCGGCCAAATTCTACATTGACAAAAATCTGCTCTACTGGAAAGACCCATCAAGAATTCTTTTGAGGTGTCTAGATAAAGAAAAATCTGCAATGGTCATACACCAGTTCCATTCTAGCATCTGTCATGGGCATCATTATTGGAAAACCATAGCTCACAAAATCTTGAGGGCTGGGTATTATTGGCCTGCATTGTTCTCTGATGTTTTTTGCTTTGTAAAAGCTTGTGACAAGTGCCAGAGGTTTGTAGGAAGATAACAACTAAAATCTCTACCTTTGAAGCCAATACAAGTCAATGGTCCCTTCCAACAGTGGGGCGTGGACTTTATAGATGAGACTAACCCACATTCCAGTGGCCAACACAAACGGATCTTAGTAGCCATTGATTATTTCACCAAGTGGATTGAGGCTATACCTACTAAGAGTTCTAATCATCGAGTTGTCATAAAGTTCTTGAATGAGAATATTTTCACTAGATTTGGTTGCCCAACCAAACTAGTCACTGATAATGCATCAGCTTTTAAGGAAAAAGAATCGATGGACATGGCTGAATCCATGGGAATTCAGGTGGTGCATTCTACCTCATATTATCCTCAAGGAAACGGCCTAGTAGAATCATCTAACAAGAGTTTGGTAAGGATAATCCAAAAACTATTAGAAGACAACAAAAAGAGCTAGAATTCCACGTTGAAGTTTGCACTATGGGATGACAGAGTTTCCACCGAAAAGTCCATAAGGAACTCTCCATTTAAACTGGTCTATGGCATTGATGCTAATTTCCCTATCTAACTTATCCTCCCTGTGGTTGAGTTCTTGCAAGAAGAACAAAATGAAGAAAATGACATGGTAAGAAGAATGAATAACCTAGTTGAATTACAGTAGATCAGAAAGAAGCTAGTTGAGAAGTCACAAGTTCATCAGACGAAAATCAAAGAAATCTTTGACAGGAAGGCAAAAGCGGAAAATTTACAAGTTGGTCATTGGGTGCTCAAATGGGATGCATTGAAGGAAAATAAAGGTAACCATGGCAAGTTTGACTCCTTATGGATAGGTCCTTTTGTCATCGCTCAAGTTCAACACAACAATACATTCATCCTGCACAATCTAGAAGGAGGAGACACTTTTGGTATCCCGGTAAATGGGCGGTTCCTGAAACTTTATTTCATTTAAGGCCTTAAAACCTTATTATTGTACATATGTTTTTCTTTAAGTTTTTATGCTTATGCTAAAAAGCCTCCATGCCCAATGGAACACTAGGGGCAAGATTTAATTTTGTTTTATAGGAAAGGCATTGCTCTAAGATTCTTGAAACCTCACAGGGAGGATTTCATCCCCAGAAGGAGCAAGTGTTAGCCTTGTTGGCATTTGGCCATAAAAATAGACCCAAAACACTCCTAAAATCTTCAAGAGTGGTTTAAGATCCTCCCAAGACCGAAACAGTCATATGCCAAAAGCCCTTAGAATGGTGGAAATATGCTATCGGGAGGTTAAAATACTCCAAACCAGTGAAAAAATAGAGTATTACAGGCGCGAATAGAGCAATGCATAGCTGCCTTTAGATCCGGCTGATCAATGGCCCAGATCTAACTCGCTAAATCACAATCGGTCAAGCTGAAGGGACAATTAATCGGCGAGTCACATCGGCAAGTCGTGGTGGTGGAAAGCATAATCTACAAAACCCCAGCGTTGAGTGATCAACGAGTGCAATCAGATTGCATCTTTACATCGCAGCGGAACATTACGAAGGAATGGGGTGTGCACATCACATCACAAGTTCGCAATAGGCAGGAACATATGCTATGTTATATGAAGATCGTTGGCTAGAGCAATATGCGATTGTGATCAGATCGCATTGCATGATCACATTGGAATATTGCGAAGGAGTAGGGCCTCTATACAGGTGGTAATGCCAATCGTGAATGAAATCCATAAGATTTGAAGTCCACAGGGAGGAAAATTTTCATGTATTTCCCATGTTTTTAAGTATTTCGAAATACAAGGGGTACAAAGGGACTAGGCCAGCTACGACCCAAGGGTGGGACTAATGAAGAGAATAGGCCATGTTTAAGGAATTTTGAGGTCCGAAAAGAATAGAGAAAGGTGAGATTTACACAGTTGAAGTGTTTTATGTATGAAATAGAAAACATTCATGGTTATCATTTGAAAGGGACTGTTGCAATGATTTCATAGGCTCGGTAGCCACTCCATTTGCAAGATCAGGGGCCAACCATCCTTAGAAGCATTGTGCAAAAAATTTTACATGCCAGAAGAGGTATTCGGTCGGGATATAGCGGCCGGCGGATAGATCCCGGAAAGCGAAATAGAGGGGCTACACCACGCTGCAACCCGAATCAAATGAGATCATGGAGCATCGACGGTCCTGCCAGTGCAACAGCCATCTTCACAAACAATATGGGCATCTCTGGCACAAGAGAGCTCCTAGGCATTACAGTAGGTTGCCCAAAATATCTGAATATGATTATTCCTCTATCAAAAGAGGAAAACCACCGAGTCATGCAGCCTATTGAGGGAATCAAATGGTTAAACAAGACAGAGGGATAGATTAAGATAGCTGAAGCCTTAAGGGCTTAAGACCATTGTGAATGGCCTATAAAAGGCAGAAAGCTAGATGTAACAAAGGTTCAACTTTTGGAGATTATTCCTCCTCTCTTTCTTCAAGCTTCTCATCTACATTCTTTAGTAATACAAGCTTCTTTTGCAGTTATATGTTCAATGTCCATTTCTCTTCTATCCCATGCTTGAACTTGAATAATTTGTTAAGGTTTTCTCTATGTTTAAATGCCAGATAACTACCATATTATCTCTGCTTTGATATATTAGATTTGCAAGCTTCTTTGCTACCTGTAGCTAGCCATTTATATGTGTTATTATATATGCATCTGCCAATATAGTCAGTAAGTTCATTTGTTTCCTATAGCTAGCCATTCATATATGTTCATGTATGCAACTTGCTGGTATTGTCAATATTCTCCATCTATCCATAAAGTCTACAAACTATTGAGCATTTGCAGTCTAAAGCCTTGTATTATTGGGGGTGTTCATGCATGTCTTGAGTGAGAATAGAGCTGAAATGGTTGTCCAACTTGATCCAAACCATCATTTATTCCAATATTTCAGAGAATAATATTGAAGATTACATGTTACCGGGCATCTTCGATTTACAACCTAGGAGAGTTTCCTGGAGTGCTAACAGCTGCATCAGTGGGATCCTCTTCGCTTGGATCCTTCCTTGATTTCTCTTTCCCTTTGATAGAATTTGCCACTTCTCTCCTACTTGTCCCACTTCAAAGAGTACCTGTAGAGTCGAAGTAACAAAAAACCATCAATGCATCTCTATATAAAAGATCATAAACAATGCAGAATAAGAAAAACATTGACCATACAATTACATTCATAAATAATAAGATTCACAAATACATGATTATATGGAGGAAAAATAAAAAAACTTTATTAATAGTAGAAGAGAGGATTAAAACCCAGCTGTCTGATCTAGCATCATCTTCCCAACATAGAATCCCTCTTCACCTCATGAAAAGCGAGATCACCCAGCAATACAATGTCTTTTCTCATAGATAAACCAACAACACTTCCTTACAAATTACAAAATTCTAGCCTCTATATCTCTCAGATGAGGGATCCATTTATAGATGTCTTGCAAGGGTGTGAGTCAGCTCTAGGTTTTTGATTAGTGTCATTCCACTGATATTTCTTGGTTCCACTTGGAGATTTCATTGATCTCTTACTCATCCCTGGGCGAATTCAGAGAGGCAAGTGTCACAGGAGAAGTTTCTGGAAGATTCCATGAGCTCCCACTTAGAAAACTATCTCTGCCATTTGTCTATTCTTGCTCATCACAGCCTACAGAAGGCCATTTCAGTATGCATCACACCTAGCTAGTGTGGTAGCCAGTATGCATCGCACCTGGCTAGTGTGGCAGCCAGTATGCATCACACCTTGACCCTAAAATAGTCAGTATGGTCCAGTTTTGGCCTGTTCTGAGTGGTTTTTCAGGTGGAACTTCTGTGAAATGATGTAATCAGTTGACCATGATCCTTTAAGGTATGAAACAACACTTTTAGGGACTAAAGAGCCCTTGGTTTATGGACATATGAGTTTGGGGTTGCAGTGCCCAAATATGTCTATAACAGTTGCCCCCTAAAGCATGATGTTGTAAATCTTTTGATGTCGGGTGAAATGCTTTATCTTTAGGATCCGAGGTATTCTAATTGGAACGTGACGTGTATAAGATACAATACAATACATCATCATCATATTATTTTCATGATTTAGCTGAGGAGGGCATTCCCATGCTCAGCTTCATAAATTCATTTTCATGTACATAGGACAGAGTGATTCTTCATATGAAGAGTCATCTTCTTTTGCCTAGATGACTATCTATGCACATTTCATGCACATTTGATGTCTTTATGTTCCTAAATATATCATAGCATGAATGGATGAAACTAGATCTAATGTCTTCAAACTCGTTCAATCTTCGCCCGATGTAGAAGTCAATCCATGTGAAAAGATGTTATGAAGTCGAACATGGAAAGGCATCACCTGATTACCAGCCAATAATGTAAGCTGTTAACAGGCACGAGAGGAGTCAACGATAATGATAATGACCCTCAAGGTACTACAGTACAATTCACATGGTGTGAATATATGAGCCGATGTCAAACACCACACAAAATATTTTGGTTGAAGGCCATTGAAGTAAACCTCTCGCAGGAAGTGAGAAACTTGCCATTGAGGCATGCAAGCTTTGAAGTACTGAAAGGGTTGTTTCTAAGTCGACTTCCTAGATAATGAGTTGGTGTCGATAAGAAGCGACCCATCATAGGAGGGCCTACATGTATCCCACATCTATGACACGAAATGGAGCAAATGATTTTTTGGAGGTGAAAACGATCTGATGATACAAGGTTCAGGAATGGCAGTCATGAAAAATGAAGGGTGAAGGTATTGCAGTGGATGAGGTGTTTGCTAGATGGTGAATTCTCTGAATGAATTCTCTTGAACATGTCGGCAACACTGATATGGATTGGTAGCGTTAATCCCGTGGATGGTACAGAATACCAATGGTGATATGATGAACAGAATAACCCAACCCGACTCAATCATGGTGATGGAGTGAAAGTGTCATGTTCAAGTGCGACCTGCTACCAATAAAATGCTTCAATTTTTCTTCCCTTTTTCTCCAGTGATTGCTAACCACTACCTCTTTATTTTTGTCAATCTTGAGGAGGTAACATATGCTTGGTCTATAATTTGTAACCTATCACTATGTTTTTAGTGAGCATAGCATCAGTGAGACTCGTTCTTGTCTGGGTGGACAAGTTTGTCGCTATTTTTTTAATGAGTTTAACGACAAAGATAAATCGGTCCTTTTCTTGTTTAGAGAGTTTGAAAAGGGACAAAAAGGAAACTCCAACAGTCCTTTTTTGTAGCATAATCCCTTAAGTCCGAAAAAGTATAAAACAATACGAAAGGGATGACCTTTCAATCGCTGTAATGAGTTGAAAAAGACAAGCACTCGATCTTTTTGTTTGATAATCCCTTGGGTCCAAAAATATTAAAATGTATAGGAGGGATGGCATTTCCTCTTACTTTAATGAGCTAGAAAGACCAATGGCTAGATAATCCTTTTATATTTAATGAGTCTAAAAAGAGTTTAAAAGTTACTAGTTTTTTAAGAATGAGTGGTATTTTCATGTAGCAACTGGTTCCAGGCAAGTTTGGAACTTCTCAAAACATGGCAGTGTGAAGAGGGTGGCAATCTAAATCACACGTCGCAGTTGTTCCTCAAAAGGGTAAATGTTATGAAACCAGCTCAAGAAAAGATAGAAAAGAAAGATCAACGCCTTAAAATTCAGCCTCTTCGAGGGGGCAACCTCCTTTACATTACATAAATGAAAAATTCTTGGATGATACAAATGATAAAACCTCCTTTCTATATATAGGAGTCTAAGGAGTCACAATATAATCCAGCTGACCTAACAATAATAATATAAAGCCACAAAAATAACAATAGAGGGATTCTATGGGGCACATAAATAACAATATGGGGGTAATAGGGGCACAACAATATAAATAAGGGGTATAACTACAATAGTAATGGGGTAATCACTAGTATTATAGGGACCCAACATGCCCCTCTCTTTCAAAAAAGTGTTGTCCTCAACGCTTGAGTAGTTCTGCATAAAATTCTCATCCTCCCATGTGGAATCTTCAGCGGATAAGTTCTTCCACTTGATAAGATACTCTGAAATTGATCGATTTCGTAGCTGTCGAGTTCTTATTTCTGTGACTGCTTCCGCTTCCAGTATAATTTTTCCTTCCTCATCAAGTTCTGGCAATATTGTTTGAATTGGGAGCTTGTCACCTATAACCTTCTTTAAACATGAAACATGGAAGACTGGGTGCAATCGAGAAGCTGCAGGAAGCTCCAATTTGTATGCCATAGTACCAATCTTTTGCAACACCTTGTATAGACCATAATACTTTGGTGATAATTTATTATCCTTCTTAGCTTGCTTTAGGGACATTTTCTTATATGGTTGTAGCTGTAGGAATACCCAATCACCTACATCAAAACTTCTTTCACTGCGATGTTGATCTACCTGTTGTTTCATTCTATTTTGTGCCAACACGAGGTTATCCTTTAAGAGTTGGAGGACTTGTTGTTGATGTTCGATGTGATGTTCCACTGCCTGAACCTTAGAATTTTTTCTTAAATATGATGTGATGGATGGTGGTTGATACCCATAAAGTGCCATAAATGGTGTCATTTTTGTTGCTGTATGGAAGGAAGTGTTATACCACCATTCAGCCAGAGGCAACCATTTGACCCATTGTGTCTGTTTATCAGATACAAAGCAACGAAGATATCCTTCCAAACATTTCTTTACTATCTCAGTTTGCCCATCAGATTGAGGATGATAAGATGAGCTATGAGCTAACTGAGTACCAAGAGAAGAAAATAATTCTGTCCAAAAATTTCCAGTGAAAATGGGATCTCTGTCACTTACAATAATCTTTGGGTTTCCATGTAGCTTTTGAACTGTTTCCATAAATGCAGTAGAAACTGTACTGGCTTTAAATGGATGTGATAATGCACAAAAGTGTGCATACTTGGTAAGTCTATCAACTACCACCATGATGACACTCTTTCCCTCAGACTTGGGTAAACCTGTGATAAAATCCATTGAAACCTCCTCCCAACGTTGGCTTGGAATGGATAAAGGTTGTAATAGACCCGGTGTCTTAATTGTTTCAACTTTATTTTGCTGGCAAACCAAACATTCTGCCACAAACTTTTGAATATCTGATTTAAGGCCATCCCAAAAAAATTCCTTCTTAACCCTGTGGTAAGTTTTTAAAAATCCTGAGTGCCCTCCTAAGGGAGAAGTGTGCAATTCCATAAGAATCTTTTATTTTAGCTGGGAATTCTTACAGAGGTATAAGCGATCTTTGTACCATAACGAATCATTTTTCCAGCTAAATGTATCAGAAGTACTGGAATCTTGTTGAAGCTTTTGAATAAGTGCCCACACTTCTTCGTCATTCTTCCATTCCTCCCTTGCTTCGTTTATCCAATCTGGTTGGATAATAGAAATGGCACGCAACAATGCTTCCACATCCTCATCCTTTCTTGAGAGTGCATCTGCCACCACATTTTGCTTCCCTTTTTTGTAGATGATTTCAAAGTCATAACCCAACATCTTTGTGACCCACTTTTGTTGCTCTTCAGAGGATAATATTTGTTCTTAAAAGTATTTAAGGCTATCATGATCCGTTTTTACCTTGAAGTGTCTTCCCATTAGTTAGGGTCGCCATTTCTTAAGTGCATGGAGTATTGCCAACATTTCCTTCTCATAAATAGCTTTGCTTAAAAACTTTCCCTTGATTGGACGACTTTCAAAAGCAATGGGTCTTTCATCTTGCATTAGAACAGCACCAATTCCATTTCCTGAAGCATCACATTCCACAATAAAGGTTTTTGTGAAGTCCGGTGTAGCTAAGACCGGTGCTTGGCACATTGTCTCTTTAAGATGTTCAAAGGCCTTTGTTGCTTCCGGAGTCCATGAAAATGAATCTTTCTTCAATAATGTTGTTAGAGGTGCTGCTATTCTCCCATAATTCTTAACAAACTTGCGATAATACCCTGTCAACCCAAGAAATCCTCTCAGATGCTTTATGGATGTGGGGGTTTTCCATTCCTTAATGGCTTTAATTTTGCTAGGGTCTCCCTTAACTCCTTCATGAGATACAATATGACCCAAATATTCCACCTCCTGGACTCCAAAGAAACATTTGGATCTTTTTGCATATAATTGTTTCTCTTCCAATAGTTGTAGCACCCTGTCAACATGTTCAACATGATCCTTCCAAGACTTGCTGTAGATTAGTATATCATCAAAAAATACTAACACAAATTTTCTAAGGAATGGTTTGAAAATTGAATTCATCAAACCTTGAAATGTTGAAGGTGCATTGGTAAGGCCAAAAGGCATGACCAAAAATTCATAATGACCCTCATGAGTTCTAAATGCTGTTTTTGGAATGTCTTCAATCTTCATTCTGATTTGATGATATCCCGAACGAAGATCCAACTTGGTGAAGTAAATTGATCCATGCAATTCATCTAGTAATTCATCAATAACAGGAATGGGGAACTTATCTTTAATAGTGAGCTTGTTGAGCTCCCTATAATCTGGACACATGTGCCATGATCCATCCTTCTTGTGCACCAATACTACTGGAGCTGAGAAAGAACTTTGACTCGGTTGAATTATACCAGCCTCTAGCATTTCTGCAACCATACTGTTCAATTTCACTTTTTTGGACATAGGGATATCTGTACGGCCTGATGTTTGGAGGAACACTTCCTGGAATCAGATGAATAGCATGATCATGATCACGCATAGGTGGGAGACCCTTAGGAGTCTCAAATACCTTGGAATGATTGTCCAAGACTTTTTGGAGATCTGGAGAAATAGATGATTCCAATGTGGAAACATCTAGCGAGCATAATTGTGCAATTACACCTCTTTGCTCCTTTTTTAGAAGCTTTGTCATACCATGAGAGATGATTATCTTTCCTGGTTTCCCTGCAATACCCCTTAATTCAACTTCCTTTCCTTCTGCAGAAAATTTGATGAAAAGTTCTTGAAAATTAAAAGCTATTGTACCCAAGGATTGTAGCCATTGGACTCCTAGTACAACATCTACACCTCCCATTGGAATGGAAAGCATTGGGCTAGTCAATACATATTCTCCCATGGATAGCTTGATATTATGGCACTTTCCAGAGCAATTTATTGTTCCTCCATTTGCAATCATCACTTGACACTCTGGTGCTGGATATAGGAAGCAATTCAATTCTTTTGCTACCCTACAATTAATAAAATTGTGGGTGCTTCCTTAATCAATCAACACTATTACCTTTTTTTTCTTGATTTGTCCTTCTATCTTGATGGTTTGAGGAGCGGTAATTCTCGCCAATGCATTACAAGGTATGGTCGGATTTATTTGTTCTTCATCTAGGCTTTGTTCCTGGAGTATATCTTCTTCTTTTGACCTTTCTTGCTCCTTTTCTTCTTCCTCTTCACAATCTATGTAGAATAATTTCTTCTCAGCACAGTTATGACCTTTAGTGTATTTGCTATCACAAATGTATCAAAGCCCTTTGGCTCTTTTTTCTTCCAATTGTTGTGGTGTCAACCTTATAGGTTGTGGAAGACTAGGGGCAACAACACTTTCATATTTATAGTTGTGAGTGGTCTGCTTCCTCATTGCCATAATTTTGCTTTCCATTTTTCTTGCTAACCTGAATGCCTTCTCTAATGAATCTGGTTCCTAAAGGCGAACATCATGTTGAATATTATCCTTTAAAGACCCTATGAACACATCAATCCTATGCTCCTCTGGAATATCTTTTACCCTTATGTTCAATTTTTGGAACTCCTCAATGTGCTCCATTACTGAACCCTTTTGTTTGAGACTTATCAATTGGCTAAAAAAAGTGTTGCTTTTTGTATCTTCATAATGTGCTATCAATTCTTCCGTAAAAATTGCCCAAGTGATAAATTGTTTACGAGAGCAAAGCCATTGATACCATACAAACTGATTTGGTTCCAAATATACAGTTGCCATACGTACCTTTTGTGCGTTTTGCACATTATTGAGATCGAAGAATTGCTCCATCTGTAATATCCATGTAGCGGGATCCTTGCCATCAAACTTCCTCATATTGATTTTTGGAATATGGTTATTCTTCGATCCAACATTTGCATCTATGGTATCATGATTAACATTTCTTTTGTTTTCATCATGAGTTTCCTTTACTACCTCTTCACCATTAGTGACCCTTTCTTGTAGCAACTTCTTCAATTCTTCCATGTTTGTCTTCATATCTATCTTCAAATCTGCCATGTCTCTCTTCAAGTCTGTCTTTGAATCATCCATCTTAGCTTACATGCCCTTTATCTTAGATTCCACGCCATTTATCTTAGATTCCACGCCACTTATCTTAGCTTCTGTTAGCTTTTGTGAGCGTGACATTTGTTGCACTTGTTCTTGTAATTTTGACATATCATGTAGCATTTCTTCCTCTTCTTCATGGGTCATGCTAGAGCTTTTAGGTTCCTTACTAGGTGTTTGCATTTTCTTTCCTCGGGGCATCAGTTACCGATAATAATGCTTTACTATGCCCTTTGAATTCCGTTAAAACAAGCTTACACAAAAATTTAAAAAAAAACTACACACCTTTTTTCACTTTATAGAAGCCTGATATTGAATCTGATGTATCTTTGTAATTTTGGATCATCCAGTTCTAAAATTGCTACCTGTAGTATCCTTCTGCGTCCTCTTTCCAATGCCACAAGTCTGAGCCAAATTGTATTCTCCAAGGAAGAGTTATGTGAAATCTCCCACAGTGACTTGCTTTTAGACTGGTTCAGTAGAGCGAACTTGTACGACGTGCCACGAGTCACTGTTTCAACCTTTGAATATAAAACACATACACAAGAAACTACAGTATGTCTTCTTTCTGTACCTTTTTACGAAATTTCAGTCCGATCCTCAGAGAGAGAGTTATCACGCTTTTCCCCAGATCACTTGTTTTGAATGTAATTCAGGAGTCTGTAAAAAGGTCAACTTCCTCAGATCATATCTCCTAAAATATCGTGCAAAAAGCTCTGAAATTGGGACCCAAGGTTCAGCGCCAATTCTTCTCAAATAGGTTTTTTTTGCGACTTCTGAAACGTCACAGAAAAAAAGTTATAGCGAAAATGCCACGATGACCTATTCGGAGCAGCGAAACCCTAGAATTCCAAAGCTCTGATACCAAATGTTATGAAACCAGCTCAAGAAAAGATAGAAAAGAAAGATCAACGCCTTAGAATTCAGCCTCTTCGAGGGGGCAACCTCCTTTACATTACATAAATGAACAATTCTTGGATGATACAAATGACAAAACCTCCTTTCTATATATAGGAGTCTAAGGAGTCACAATATAATCCAGCCGACCTAACAATAATAATATAAAGCCACAAAAATAACAATAGAGGGATTCTATGGGGCACAGAAATAAAAATATGGGGGTAATAGGGGCACAACAATATAAATAAGGGGTATAACTACAATAGTAATGGGGTAATCACTAGTATTATAGGGACCCAACAGTAAACAATCAAGTGGAAGTGTATGATCGTTCAAATGAATGGAGGTGATGGTAGGAACACAACCAAGGTTTGAAAAGGCTGATAGTAGGGAAATCACGAAGGTTATTTACCAAACGTGGATTAATATTTTAATGAGCTTGAATCGGAAGAAACTATGCTCAGTGGCAGGTTTATTTTTTAACGAGCTTGAACGTTGCAGGAACATTGCTCTTGACATTGGTCAAGGATATTCAGTTTACCATTTGACACGTTAGATTCTTTCATTGGTCGTTCAACCTGCTCAATTGCTCCATCAACTTGATTCGAAATACACATATATATGCCCAAGAAATGAATTAAAACTAAAATTTTACTTGAAGTACATGAAAAGTAACATAAAAGTAGTTTTACCTCTCATTTTTACCATTTCATTTCCAATTTGGGATTTTGGAGCACTGGAGTGGTTTCCCCCTTCAAATTTCATCAGATGATTTCAGGAGATTTGGTGGACTATTCTCCGCGTCATCAAGACTAGGTAGGAGCTAACCCTGAGCTCTTCATTTTCATTCCATCTTTTTCTAATTTTGAGCAAGTTTTTCCTTGGTTTTGGGCCCCTGGGGTTGGAAGAACTCATTCTCTATCCATCACACAAGGTTTCCATCAAAAAGTGCAATGCATACTAAGCTAGACACTACCCAGTTAGTATGCATCTCACCTTGCTAATTGGCAGGGTGCGATGGGCGCAGAAAGGAAACTTTACACAGTGATTTTTCATGAAATTTTTGCCTGTTTTTGCTCAAATTTGGAGCCTAATTCATATTTTTTCTGTGACTCAGATATTTATTGGATCAAGATGGTCGTTACATGGTGTGAACATGAACATGAAGAAGAGGACATGATTTCCTTACATGATCAGGGTACTGTTACTGCATTGCAAAATTTTGGTTTTCTCAAATTCTTCTGTATATCTAGCATGAGGCAACAAATCAGTTTGTTGTAGTATTTTATTGATGCTTGGGATTTGATCAACCAGGTATTCCAGATTAGAGGTAAATCTATTCCACTAAGATTCGAGGATATCTACTTTTTAACGGGGTTATCAAGGTGTGATGCCCCTCTTTCACTGTCAGGATTCGCTCGTGGGGGTGAATCAGTGAGAGATTATATCCGTCAGCTTTGTAGAGATGGATCTTAGCCTAGCAGAGATGGCAATATCAATATCCGAGATGTCATTGATCGGTCTCTGAGGACCACTTTATTCACCTTTGCTAGATTGGCTGGTAGCACGGTTCTTCATTTAGCAAACAGATCTTATGTGTAGTATGCTATAGAATGCCTGGAACCAAAGGTATTCAATTGGTGCGAGGCATCACTTCTAGTGTAAAAGAACAACTCTCTAAGGTAAGGAATGGAAGATACAAGAACTTTTGCTACCGTTCCATTTTGACCGCTTTTACCTTTCACCCGACATCAGAAGATTTACGACCTCATGCTTTAGGGGCAATTGTTATAGACATATTTGGGCACTACAACCCAAAATTAATATTTCCATAAACCAAGGGATATTTAGTCCCTAAATGTGTTGTTTCATACCATAATGTATCATGGTCAACTAATTACATCATTTCCCAGAAGTTCCACCAGAAAAACCACTTAGAACTGGCCAAAACTGGACCATACTAACTGCTCCATGGTCAAGGTGCGATGCATACTGGCTACCACACTAGCCAGGGGTGATGCATACTGAAATGGCCTTCTGTAGCATGTGATGAGCAAGAATAGATAAATGGCAGAGACAGTTTGCTAAGTGGAAGCTCATGAAATCTTCCAGGAACTTCTCCTGTGACACTTGCCTCTTTGAATTCGCCTAGGGATGAGTAAGAGATCAATGAAATCTCCAAGTGAATCCAAGAACTCTTAGTTGAATGACACTAATCAAAAACCCATAGCTGACTAACACCCTTGCAAGACATCTATAAATGGATCCCTCATCTAAGAGATATAGAGGCTGGAATTTTGTAATTTGTAAGGAAGTGTTGTTGGTTTATCTGTGAGAAAAGACATTGTATTGTTGAGTGATCTTGCTTTTCATGAGGTGAAGATGGCTTCTATGCTAGGAGGATGATGTTGAATCAGACAGTTGGGTTGTAATCCTCTCTTCTACTATTAATAAAAATTTTTGAGTTTTCCTCCATATAATCGTGTATTTGTGAATCTTATTGTTTATGAATGAAATTGTATGGTCAATGTGTTTTTGATTCTGCATTGTTTATGATGTTTTAGATAGAGATGCTTTGATGGTTTTTTGTTACTTTGACTCTACAGGTACTCTTTGAAGTGGGACAAGTAGGAGAGAAGTGGCAAATTCTATCAAGGGAAAGAGAAATCAAGCAAGGATCCAAGCGGAAGATCCAGGTTGGCCCTATTTTCTTCCCTCTTATCTATTACACTTAAAGGAAATCTCGAATTGCTTTGATTGTTTGTTTCTAAGGTAGCTACCCATCTTAATGTGACTAGTAGTTCGAATCAACACTAGTTTTCCCTGAAACACTTGTGACAACAGCGAAGATGGCGACAACTTCTCCAGTGAGCCACAGTAATGCAGTAGAACTACTTTATTATATAAGTAACTGAATTTCTTATTCTCAATCAATCCACTATTCATTGTTGCTGTTATACGCATTATAGCAATAAAATAAATCATGGTTTGAGATTATCACATATATATTCATTAACATTTTATAGCTCTTCTGTAGCTCTTTCACCACTTCGAAACCTTTTAGCATCTATGCAAAAAATATATGGCCTAAACACAGAACCAAGTTGACTTTCATACATCTATATAATAAATTAATTAATATTAAGTTTTTGTTTCTTGTCGTACTGAAAAATATAGATAAAATTAATATCAACATATGTTTCTCTGTTATAACCTCCAAAATTTTGAACACATATATTCTTCCATACAAAAATTGTATGACATGAATACAGAACCAAGTTGCCTTTTATATGTGACTATAATTAATTTGTGTAGAATATTAAGCTTTTTTTTCATGTACTATTGATAATTATACTTTGATAAGTTTGATATCAACATCTATTTTATTAGTCTTACTGTTGAAGGTGAGACTATAGTGATAGGTAGATCACTGACCTCTATTAATTTATTCGTTGACTAACTTTTTTTTGAGTTATCACCATGGTAACCAAAGTTTTAGAATGACCAATTTCATTTTTAGAAATTTTTGGTTAGGAAAAAAAAACTTTTTTTGGCCGGGAAAAGAAGATCTCTTATTGCAAGCTTTGCTTATCCCAATGTAAAAATGTGGGGCCAAGTTATAATTTATCTAAAGTGCAGGAAAAATGGTAACAATTTATTTGATTTTATGTAATATTAAAATTATATCAAGGTGTTTTTATTTTATGAAAAGCTTCCCATATTTTTTTTGCCAACTATCTAGCTACCATTTCTCAGGTGCTATCTACCATCACCTCTCAATTTCTAGCCACTTACCACCAAACATAACATTTAATTAGTCTTCAAACACAAAACATGAAATACATGAAATTAGCCTTATGAGAGCAACTAGCTAACCTTTCTTACTCAGAATTCATACAATTCATAGCTTTAATATAGCCTAGGTAGAAAAGTGCCATAGATAAGGTAGTTGTCCTTATCAAGCCTCAGTCCAATGGAAACAAGTACTCGACTAAACAAAACATTATTCAGAAGAAAGGGTGTAAGATTTTTCCGATGCTACTCCAAAGAAAGGGAATTCATCGGTTCATATGGAATATGCAGTCATGGCATATGCAATCAAGTGTCATAAATAAGGTAATCATCCTTCTCAAGCTACATTGAGTATAGTAGTAGAAAATACTCGACTAAATGAGACATTGTCTAGAAGAAAATATGTAAGGTTTTGTAGGCGCTGCTAAAAAAAAAGGTTGTTAGCTCTTCCAAGAAACAAATGTTACTAAAAGTAAATATTTTGTAGGTAACAAATACTACTAAGAAAAAAAGGTGGATGGGTGTAAGTTTTTGTAAGTAATAACAAGAGAATTTTTGCAGTCCTCACATCTGGCTAACCCAACTATCCCAAGTCCTCACATCTGACTAACCCAACGATCCCAAACATAGTAAGCAAGCTCCAACTTTTATATCCTATGTATGAACATTATGTATTACCATTTCTATATCTATTTAATAAACATAATACAAGCAGTGGGTCGTCATGTACAAGCTAGTATAATCAATACTATTACCACATTCCATTGTTACTGACCTATTAGATATAAAGGTGAAGTGTTTAGTACGAAATTTTATTTGAGGGAGATATATATAGCCCTTGTTGAAAAACCTGAAAACCTATCTGGCTAGAGGCTTGGTTGGAGAATATGAATTTATGTTTTGAGTTGCAGAATTACTTCAATAACCAAAAGGCTTCGTTGGCCATCTTTTAGGTTAAAACTTTTCCCTCTTCCCTTGCCTGTACCTTTTTGTTTGGGGTAGATGCTTTAATGATTTATCACTTGCATTGTTATTTCTTCATGGATGGCTCTTAATTGTTACTGGTCATGGCCTTCTTTGCCTCCAATATGAGTCGTGATTTCCTGTAGCATTTCGCCCATTGGGCCATGCTAAAAATATTCCAGTATTGAAGCCCAAATTCTTATCCCGACCATTAAAATTCCATACCCATGCTGTGAATAGCCCATCAATAAAACCCTTTAACAACATTAAAACCCTTTACCTCGTAGTGTATTTTTCCCAGAATTAGAACATTGCAGTGACAAGTTTTCCTTGAAATCACTTACTTGTTTCTTAGGTCCATAATAGAATATGAGAGGTTTAAGACACCTAAGCATCCCCTGACACTACTGCATGATTGTGAAAATGGCACACCTCTATTGATCAATAGAGGTATACATAATAATGCTCTATTGTTTAACATAGGTCTTTTGATACATGAACCTATTTATTCCAAAGGGAAAGGCTCTGGTGAATGGTGGTCGACAATGCTATATCTTGTCCTCTATTCTAATGATTTTAGACACATTTGTTAGCAAAGACGATGCTATATCTCATCATTTCTTATATGCAACGATGACAACATTTGTTTGCAGACGTCTCTTATGAGTTTGGATGCATTTTTTATAGGCATTCGTTTGGACTCATTTCTTATGAGTTTGGATTCATTTGTTATAGGTGAGATGAATATGGATGGTTCGTGATTCTATTAGAGATTATACAAAATGATTATTCAAGAACGCATGTAATCCAGGCGAGTGGTCCACGGTAGTTGGGTCTCCCAATGGTTTCCACGATTGTTCTATTCCATGACCCCACTATTTTTTAAATTATATTTCTTAAGTATTTAACATTTTTATTAATATATTTAATATTTTGCTCGTTCTTCATCATTAAAGAAATTTTAGTTTGAAAATATGAAAACTGCTGGAAAGGCAGAGGAGACAAAGCATGAATTCACACATAAAACACGAGCTGCTGCTCTTCTACTGATCACACAAAACATGATGATTACAATGAACCGGATGAATGGTATTTATCCTTTTCGACTAACGACTTGCCTTGAAATGCATGCACATGCAACCACACATCTATCACTTAACTCGACTTGCCTAACACTCAAATAGTCAATCACTAAATCACTCAGTTAACTAACTCTCTATGTTTAGCTAACTCCTCATGTAGGAGTAATTATCTTATTTTAACACTCCCCCTTAGTTACGCCTGCTAAACTAAAACATGACTCATGACAACTCATACATGCTTGCTAGTCTATGTCTCAGCTAGGGTTACAACACCCAAGTTTCTTCTATGAAACTCAAACACATCTTGTGTTAATGACTTAGTAAAGATATCAGCCAATTTGATCACTAGATTTACAAGGCTTCAAGTGAGCTTCTCCATTGCTCAAAATTTCTCTAATAAAGTGATATCTAGTATCAATATGCTTTCTCTTCTAATGAATCACACTATTCTTGGATAGTGCAATTGTTGAGGTGTTGTCACAATATATTACTATTGATCCTTGTTGTTTCTACTTGACTTTATCAAATACTCTTCTCAACCACACAGCTTGACATGCTGTTGATGTTGCTGCTACATATTCTGCTTCTGCTGACGAAAGTTTCACAATGGGATGCTTCTTAGATGCCCATGAAATTACACCTGAACCAAGGTGGAAGAAGAAACCAGAAGTTCTCTTCTTATCTTCCAAACTACCTTCAAAAGCATTATCTTTGTATCTAATCAAATCTTTATTTTCTATGCTTGCACACATTATGCCACAATCCCTAGTTCCCACTATGCATCTCATAATTCTTTTTCCTGCACTCCAGTGTGTGTCTTTTGGAGTCTCCCTAAATCTAAAAATTAAACTCACTCCTTGCATGATATATGGTATTGTAGCTGTGAGATACATGACGCTGCCAACCAATCTTTTGAATAAATTTCGATTGACATCTGATCATTCATCATCCTTACTTAACTTTGTACTTATTACAACTGGTGTAGAGACATGTTTGCAATTTTCCATCGTGAATATTTTCAACAAATGTTTGGACTATTTATTTTGACAAATAAAAATTTCTTTTTTTGATTGCTCAACTTCTATGCCAAGAAAATATTTCATGAGACCAAGATGTGTCATCTCAAATTCTTTCATCATGGCTGCTTTAAATTCATCTATGTCAAAATCATCTTTAAAAATCATGTCATCAACATATAAGTAAACAATGAAAATTTGTCCATGCTCATTTACCTTTTTGTATAAGGTAGGCTCAATGTTGCTTTTGCAAAATCTAATCTTGATCATGTAGCTGTTGATTCTGCTATTCCAAGCTCTAGGCACTTGCTTCAGTCCATAGAGCACTTTCTTCAACATGTAAACATTCTCTTTATTAATTTCAACTTCATATCGTAGGGGCTGCTGCACATAAATTTCTTCTTCTAGAATTTCTTTCAAGAAGGCTAGTTTCACATCCATATGATATACTTTCCACTTGTTCTGAGCTGTTGTGGCTAGAACTTCTCTTACAATATCCAATCTGGCTACTGGAGAAAACGTTTCTCCGAAGTATATTCCCGGTTGCTGTGAGAATCCTTTTGCTACAAGTCTAGCTTTGAATCTATTAATTTCACCTTTCTCATCAACTTTGTCTTGTACATCCACTTCACACCAATGAGATTTTTATCCCTTGTTAAATCAACCAAATCCCATGTGTCATTCTTTTCAATAGCTTCAATTTCTTCATCCATGGCTTGTGCCCAATTTTCATCTTTGATTTCTTCTTCAAACGAAGAAGGTTTAAATGAAAACAATGCAAAATTTGAACTAACATCCAAATCATCATAAATATCTTTCAATCTTCTCATCTTTCTCTTACCATTGCTTGATTCATCACCTGATTGGTTGCTGGGAGAATCTCGATCTGTTGATATGCTTGAAGATCCATGTTGCTCTAGAAAACTTGGAGTGCTTATTAGTGTGCCTCTATTTGGTGTCTTAACCTATGATTATTGATGTTGTTTTTCTACCTTTGTCACAAAAAAACTGAACGTCACCAAAGGTGGCATCACAAAAAGTATAGGTGTTGTGGTGACATTCAAGGTCCATCATGAATAATGATTATAATGATGGATAGTGACCATCACCATTTCATATGAATGAGAATGATTTATTGTGATGGACCTTTCATGACCATCACTATTGACACATATATATGGTGGTGTTCGTTGATTCTCACCATTTCATATGACAAACAGATGTTTATGGTGATGGACCTTTCATGGCCATATATATATAATGGTGGCTGGATTTAAGACCTATGTAGTTTATATCTTTTGATTTAGAAGCCGGAAAATCCACAGTGTTAACCATTTCTTTTACCAACATTTCAAATCCCAACCAGGATCCATCATTAGGACAAACTTGAATGATTCATTCAAGTTTATCCTAATGATGGATCCCCATTGGGATTTGAAACGTTGATAAAAGAAATGGTTAATATTGTGGGTTCTCCAGCTTCTAAATCAAAAAATATATGGTGGTGTCTGTTGACCGTCACCATTTCATATTTTGGTGAGGTTTGAAAAATGTTACCATAAGCTCATTGGTGATGATCAAAAGAGTCCCATCACAAAAAATTGATCATCATCATTCCATATCAATATCAAGGCACGATGGAATTGAACCACCAACCTCCTTCTTGTAATGCAGGTGCTCTTCCACTGAGTTAACACCCTTTAAAGAATTAGAATTTAAAAAATTAGACCTTGAAACTTCCTAAATTGTAAATTATACAACTTTCTATAAATTATAAAACTTTGTAAAGTCTTGGAAAATCTTTTATTAAACAAGAAAAATAACTTCAATATTGCAAATCCTTACCTAATGGTTATGGAAGTTATGAAATGTGAGTGGAGGGAAAAATAGTTAGGTATAAGATACTCAATATGTTCAGTTGAATACTCAATTAGAAGTGAAACTTTGAAGAAATTTATAGGCTGTAAATAACTTATAATTATCAAACCTAAAATTTGCAATTACACCAAAAATTGATTTGTCACCTTATGAATCATGTAAATATGTTGTGACAAAATAAAATGTTTCCTCTAAAACACTAATTTTCATGCCAAAAAGTAAAATACTTTGCGTTTGTATGATGGAATTATGAATAATGAGCTACACGCTTGAATCCTACTAGCTATGGGTTCTAGAAAAATAATTGGGAGTGCTTCTCATTATTAATTATTTCAAGATGTTAAAATACAACGATCAATAATGACCCTGAAATTAAACCACTAAACATATGTTAAAATTGTAAGCCCAAATTTTGGCTAATATCTATGACACCAAAAAAATATCCAAGGGGCAATAAAATACTTCCAAATCCACACCAAGCACAAGTATCCAAAAATGCAATTGCATGGATACAAGAAAGCACTCTTTACCTCTAAATGATAACTATGTCCTCCCACAAGTACATCAATTGGAAAAGGGGTCTGAGGAAAAGAACATCAAAGAAAAAATAAGTACAGAATACAAAAATACACTTCACCCCCCCACCTTTATGGAATAGATCTAGGGGAATAACAAAAAGATCCATAGAGAGTAGGAATAGAAATTTCCCCTAAAGGTGCAAAGATGCACTGAAGGAATATAATATTTGTGTCTTCCAAGACCAAGCATGAAAAGCAACACCTTTTATGTAATTATGTTGCTTTGTCTCCATGTAGCTAAAACGTGGTTAAATTCTCTTGAGAAAACCTTGCAAATTTTTCGATTGACATGCCTTTATTATTTTCTAATAAGAGGATATGCTATATTTTAGGAATTTCATGCTTCTTAAAACATTTCAGATGCTCTAATAATTCCACTGAAAATATGTAAAGTGCCTATCCATAATGCTAAAGCTAAAGTTTTTCTTGAGTTGTTTGTTGGCCAAAAACAAAATTCAAGTTCAACACAAGTTGCATACTAACCAAAAACAAGTTATGAATCACTTAATGAGGGAAATCAATTCTTTTGACAACTAAACCATTCATGATCTCTTAGAATGATCAATGATTCATTTCAAGATCTATTTTGTTTACTGTATAAGGTCAATCACTGCACCATCTTGTTTTCTGTGTTGATTTCTTGTTAAAGAGATGTCTCAATTTCATCATGAAATATAGGAGGATATATGATGTTCAACAATTTGTATACTCTCCACAAACTATAAGAGTTTTTTCTCTTACAAGAACCATAGTTCAAATAACAACAAAAAATTCAGTAAACTAGATTGACTATTTAGTGGAAGCTTATGGTTGGGCTCTGCATTTTACATGTTCCTATTACTTTATAAGGGCTAGAAGGTCCATGGTAGAATGAAATGTTACATCATTGCATTGTAGCTGAATAAGAACAGTTAAACTGGAAACTGGTAGCTACACCAAAGTAATAAATTCATATATGAATTTATATATAAAAATAAATAAATAAATAAATAATATAAATCTTGATTTTGACAGCAAGTGGAAATAAATCTTACCTTTGTGTTTCTTGGTTAAATGGGAAGCTCCCTTCTCCTACTAATTAAAATGTACAACTCTAAACTAGGTCATATAATTAAAATAAATTCTAGTAGGTTTTATCAAGAGACAATACCTCGTTACGCATATTCCTTCTAGGTACATGAAGTGGTGTGTTTCCATTTCTGTCAGGTAGCATAACTACTGTTGGGTCAACCTAAAGTAGTTCCTTCACCAAATCAAAGAAGTTGGATCCATTAGTTACCATGTTAGTTATTTTATGGCCCTTTCTATCTTTTCTTTGAGCCGTTTATGGATATTTTACTAGTAAATCTCTCAGAATAACTGTGTAACCACTTCTTACAGCCATATGCAGGGCATTTTTGCCATTGCTTCTGCCAATCCCTATCAATTGGCTATCTCTATCAAGAATTTCATTAACCACCTCAACATGAACCTTAGTTACAATAGAAATAAGAGCTGTGGCATTTGATAAATCTAAAGTTTTTCTCAAATCAGGGTTGTGGTTCAGAAGCTCGTTGAAAACACATCTGTACAATTTATTAGTAAACTTGTTATGAATGTATTACGATGCATATATGTATATCAACATTCATAATATGTGATCCCATAAACCAATTAAACCTCAATAGATCAAAAGATGAATTCCACTATTTAGTAGCCCACAACTCACATGCATCAAAAGATAAAATGGCATAAAGATTTCTTACATGGCATTTTATATAAAAAAAAATTAAGCACATAACATAAGATAAGAATTTGATTTCACATGCATTATTGTTTTGAAATTTGGCCTAAGAAATTTTTTTAGTGGGTTGTGAAGATATTTCTTCTATTGTGTCTCTCCAATGACACCACATAAGAATCAAGAAAGCTTCTTAGTCCAAATGGTCATTTCTCTTACAAAACAATAGAAACGAGCTTGAATATCAACTTTTCTAAAACCAAAGTGGAAGGATGAAGGAAAAGAAATGGCCGGGGAGAATGCATAATACCCGAAAAATAGAAGAAGAAAAGGATGCAACTACTGAAGTTGAGGCAAATAGGATTTAGCAGGAGGGATTTCAAGAGGAGGTAGGGACCAAGACAACCTAGGTCATTCCAAAACCAAGAAAAATACTTTTACTTTGAAAAAGATGTGCAATATAAAACTTGAAAATTACTCTTAGGAATTAGGCGAGAAGTTTTCAGAATTTAATGGGACTATGATCAATCTATGGAGTATAGTAAAGCTCAGAGCTTATCTATGGGGCACGAAAAAAATAACCACAACATCTAATATAAAATAAAATTAAACAACAAAAATAGGTTGATGAACAAACGTGCAATTGAACAAGGTACTAGAAAACTTGTATGTGACATGAACAAAATGAGTGCATTGATTTACATTCCCAAGGGAGTGGAAGAAAATTTGGACTGAGGATGAAGAAAAACTCCTTAAGTTGCTATAAAAAAACCGAAGCCTTGAGCCAAAGCCTTTATCCCTTAGAGATGTTTGGGTCTGAGCAAGGAGGTTATACCTGTAGTTTTTGGATTTTGGGGTTGTAGTTAGCCTATCTTCTTGTCTAGGATTTTTGTTTAAATAAATAAAGTTATTTCTTTTATCGTTTAAAAAGAAAATTTGTGCCAAAATATGTTTCTCTACTTGGCTCCTTTTGCAAAAGGACCATGGATGAATAATATTTTAAACCAATCAAATTAGGAGCTTGTAATTAATACATGGCACTGACTCCTGGCATCTAAGGTCTACTAGAGAAAAGATAATCATAATGAATTGATTTTTTCACCATGAGAAAAGATATGTGCATGGGCCAATGATAGAAAATATACATCCTCAAAGGAGATTTCTCATACACCAGAGGTGAGAGAGCCCAAAGAGTGAATTTTATTTTTATCGATACATATCCAATGAATGTTACAATAGGTTCATTTATCATTATATTATATTCATATCTCTTAATTAAATAGTCACATTGTTGTCTCTCTATTAATAACTATTAATGAAAGATATTATTATTTATTCAGTTGTGATTGTCGTATTCATAATTGCCAATATGGTACGTAATATATTGACACAGTGTTTTCCATTATGCTTCTATTTTTTCTCAGCAGAGAGACTGTAAAATTTGTATCGCTATGCCACTATACACTACTCATATATTCCCATAATGGACTTCACATTTCTACTCTTCCTTGTCAGAAATGTGAGAAATATCCATGGTATAGGACATCAAAATAACTTATAAATTTTGTGTATGCTACAATTAAATGTGTCTAACTAATTATTATACTCAGAATCATCTAGAAGCCCCATTACATAGTCATAAAAATAAACTTGAGTGACACCCCAATGAAAAATAATTCCCCAACTCATCTCTGTAATAATAGTAAAGGCCATCTTACTAGCAATAGACCACTATCCTATGATTGATGCCTAACTAATCTTTAGAAGAAAGATAGGGAAGCATATTATCAGTTATATTTTTCATATCATTGCATGATTAGTTTACAAAAAACATCTTCTCAAAAGTGGCATGTTAAAGGGAGTTTCTATATATGCTAAGTACAACACTTAAGATAGATCAAACTACAAAGAGAAGCAAATGGTCAGGAAAAAAATTGGATAGACAAAACTGTGAATGGAAAACTTGTCCTTCGAGCATTCTAGCAGTGTAAGCTGACATCTATCATGTAACCCATGTACGGAAGGCTGACAGCTTATAAGATTTTTCAAATTTATAAAGTTAAAATCTTACATTTCAAATCTTAGTAGATGCTTATAAATCTTATAAATTTATAAAGTTCAACTTATAGGTTTCTAGGTTGCAATGTAAGATTCATACTCAGATTGCTAGTGGCATACAAATGAAATTTACAAGGTTCCAATTTTTCCAACACCTAGATCCATATCATATTCTCTGAGGAAATCTCACCTATAACATACATGAGCAAGGCATAATGATTAAGATTTTCATAGGCACATTTGTATTCAATAATATAAAATGTAATCATCTCTAGTTCAAACTCAGTTCACCGTAGAATTTCATGACAAAATTTTGGGTTAGCTTCTGTGTCGTCATTTCCGCATGTAGTAGGACCTATAATAAATTTTTGTGTGATCCATATAATGCTAACCACCCAAAGGGTTGAAATTTGCAGGCCTAAAACACTAGAAAGTACACATTGAATAAATTCTAAATGGACACATTAAATCTAGATTCAATATAGGAGCATGAGCAAACATTTACCGTCATCCTCCATTGACCCTAAGTTCATATATTTAATATTTTTTTATCATAACGAAATTTATTTAAAATTGAAAACGAAAATGAAACAATTTTCTGAATAATAGTTTTGGATCATATAAAATTTGTTTTAGATTATTTTATATTGGCATTGGTCATATGACACTATAAATAGAGAAAAATTCTCATAAATTTTTACATACCTAAGTGCTCGAATACCTTAGTGAAAAAAACCATGTGATAACATTACTCAATTAGAAAATAAATCAATAAATTTATGAATCAAATACCTATATTCCCCATGAGAGATTTACTTTCGCACTAGCAGTTAAATTTTTTGACCTACTCTAGTCTTGCAACATGTGGATTGAATTAGAAATATGACCCTTAGATGTAACAACCCTTTTTCCCTTCCGAGTTCAACAAGTAGGAAAAATGGTAGAAGCCACACTTGCAACCTTCTTTGTTCCCTTTGCTCTCCTATCTGTTCTTTTAGTTGGTCAAGTGGATCTCTCTTTTATATTATATCTCTTATCCAAAGGGTATATAGGAGTTGGATGCATTTTGTTAAAATATATTACCCTTCCTCTCAATTGCAAGTGTAGAACAGGTGGAGCTTGAATATTGAAATTCACGTTCCTCTTTTGAGTGAATTACAAACAATTGAACTCTTTTGGAAAAGTTCATATATTCTAACAATTCCATTTCAATGAGTATATCCCTTCTAATCCTTAATAATTCCACCTTGGAAGGAAATTCCTTCAAGTACTCACTTTCTTATGGTGCTTGAACTTCTAATAAAGAAACCACCTATCTGGCATCCTTCATAACTATTTTTGCTAAAGCCACAGCTAATCTATTAAACTGGGAATTAAAAACATGGACTTTTTGAGAAAAACAATTTGAATGGATTACAAAATATTCCTAAGGTTAAAAAACTCTATTGAAATTATAGATTAGAAAAAAAAAAATTTGATTATCCCATATTCCTTTGTTTAGCATAGTTTGAACCTATAGGTATTCTGACATTAATGTTCTTATCTTGTTTCTTACCATGTTGTCTGCGGTGATCCATTGACATGTTCCTACATTCTTTTGCTACATGCCCAAAGTTGTTACAAGAATAACATCTTATATGTTCATATTCCTTCTATTGCAATCAATGGATTTGTGACCAAACACATTACAAGAAAAAAAATATTCCTTAAAGTACCTTGAAGTTGATGATCTTTCTGTGAGACGATCATTAGCTTGAAACATTCTACTTCTGCAATTGGCAGCAACATGTCCATAATTATGACATATTGAACATTCAAAATTTTTTATTAGAGGAGATAATCAATTAACACTTGTATAGTTAGGAGTAAACGATTTCCTTGAATATTTTCTTCCCTTGGTTGTTAATGAGGTTTACTTCTTATCTCTTTACCAAGCATTCAAGATTTTGCATTGATATTCCTTGCCTCAGCTTGTGGACTAGATTCTCCTTCAACAGTTTCATGAAGACCAAGACAATATTTTATTGTAGGAGACCTTTGATTACTAATAATATTATCCAAAATCATAGTACTATATTCAAATTGTAAATGTTTATCTTTTTCTTCTAATTTACCTTTTAGGATATTTACCTTGACCTAATATTGTTTTTCCTTTTCTAGGTATTGCTTCTTCATAATTTCTTCAACATTTCTTCCTTCCTCCATTTGTTGTTTTAATTTGAGAATCCCTTCTTTCAACCCATTCTCTTGTTCTTCAAATGCTTGAAGTAGTTATTCATTCCTCTTATCTGATTTTTCAATATTTTCTTTTAAAGAGGAAAGCTAAGCTTCAATACCTTGACAATATTGGTTAGATATCATTCCAGCATGATACTTGTCATCATAATCTTGAAAATTATAATTAATATTAGAAATATTTTTCAGAGAAAAATCAAGTTTTGTTCTAACTTAAAAAAAATTATTCTAATTTGTATTCTTTTGAATCAACAACTCCATCTATCATTTTGCACACATTGCTAGATATAAGATTACCTGAGAAATATTCCTTTGGTACTTCTTCATGTTTTTCTTGTAGCTTATCGCACACTTTATTTGCAACTTAGTATAATGCATAACCTTATTCAATATTGAATTAGATATCCTACAAAAGATGTTACTCAAATCCTTACTGTTCTTTTGCACTTCCTTGTCTGACGGAGGAAACTTGGTGTAACCATTGCACAGTAGGTTCCATACATCGAGATAGGTTATAATTCATATTTCCTTCCCATTATCGATAACTTTCTTTACTTAGCATAGACAAATATGCATTGTCCATTGATTCTAACTTTCCTTGATCCGTTGCTTCAAGAGGGACCATTTTTTAATCTGTTTTCCCTTTAGAGTACTTACTTTCAATTTTACCCATAAGTACAATCTCAACGGTTTCACTATCATCATCACTATCATTCTTGCATAAGAAAGAAAATGGATCACATTTCGAACAAAAACACATACCTGATGATGTTTCTTCTTCTTCATTCCTTATCAATAGAAAGTGGGTTTCTCCCAAACTTGAATATTTGCTGACAACTGTAACTTTCACTTCATCTGATATATTCCTATCTCTTTTTTTTAAATAAAAGTACCCTTTTCTTCTAGGCCATCAAACACATTATCACTTTTATCTTCAAATTCCATAGGTGAAAATATTGATTAGATTCACCTTCTTCACCATTTGAAAGACCATCACTACCTTCATGTGTATAAATTTTTTTTTTGTTTTCAAACCTCTTCTTCTTTATTTTTGTAGCTTCTTTTCTTTTCTCCTGATTTTCTTTATAGGGACACTTAGCAGAAGAATCACCAACACTACCACAAGAAAAAAATTCGAAATGAACTTACCTCAAAATTTTCCAGTACCCACTTGGAATTTCTTTATGAAGTTTTCCTCTTCTTCTTCTGATACATAAATGGATTCCTCCTTTTCTTTTCCTTTTGCAGTACCTTTTAAGGTTGCTTCTCTCATGTCTGAAGGGCCACATTTCCTCATCTCAAATGTTGTCAATATTCCATCGAGTTTATCAATTGTGAGACTTTTCAAATCCTACATTTCTTCAATAACAAATAATTTGGCGTTGAACTTCGGAGTTGAAGATCTCAAAATATTTTCAATAATAGTAGCATATTTTATTTCTTCACAAAGATTTCTCATGGAATTAACAATTTCATCTACTCTGAGAAAAAATGTTGCAATGCTTTCATCCTCACGCATTTTCAATATCTCATATTTTATTTTGAATGTTTGAAGTTTAGAACTTTTTACCTTGGTGTCGCCCTCATAACTTTGGATAATCTTATACCACATTCCATCTGTTATGTGCATATACATTATGTTCACAAACTCGGACTCGTCCAAACTTAGCAAGATGGAATTTACAACTTTTTTATTGGTTTCATATTATTTCTTTCCTACATTATCTGAAGGAATATAGGTTGCATATTGATATCCACTTTTAACGATTTCCCATATATTAGCTCCTACTGCCTGGAAGTATGCTCTCATCCTAACTTTCCAAAGACAATGTTAGTTCCATTAAATATATGAGGTCTGATAGAAAATACTCCTTCGTGACTACTCATCTTCACAGATCTTCTTCAAGTGATCAAGCTTCTCCTAAAGTACCTGCTATGATACCAATTGTTGGGAAAGATAATTGGGGGGTGTGTGTGTGAATCAATATTTTAATCTCATTAAAATTTTCAATTTCATATCCATATCTCTATACGTGAATTTATTGAATGCAACCCACGTATGTACATGAGTATTATTCAAACAACTAGCATACATTGAGTAAACTTACTTTTTCAATTAATTCATTTTATGTTTATATTACGTCAGTGCATCAGTAGTTCATTAAACATTAGAAAGAGAGTAACCATGTGTAGTAAAAACAAAATAAATAATCACACATAAGAAACAAAGATGAACATGGGGATTTAAGGTGGAAACCCAATGTGGGAAAAAAGCATTGCTACTGTCATTTCTGTCTTATTTTTAATATAAAGAAAAAATTATTACAATATTCTACTGGTGTAGACTCATATTAGTGTGTAGGCACCCACCTACAGAAGGCTACAATGTTCTCACCCACTAGAAGGGACCACCAACCCCCTGATCGTGTTTACCAACACCCAATGGAAGGGAGCACCAACCCCTTGATCTGTTTTACTAGCTACCACTAGAAGGAAGCTTCATCTCCCTCATTTAAGGCTCCAACCCTCAGCACCTTCAGGGACCACTCTTCATAATTTTTCATACTGGATCGACCTTCTATAACACGTCACAACATGTAGGCCACGTTTCATAAAAATTTTAGACTGGACAGACTACCAACATTTAAGCTCAAAACCAATCATCAAAACTGGAACTCATCATTGTAATTCAATCATCAATCTCTCACCCAACTGAATCAACCATCAACTAAAACCCAATCATTGAATCAACCAAAACAACCAAAACTCAACCAATCAACTAAAACCCAAATCAATCAACTTGAACAACCCAAATAGTCAAATAATTGTAACCAGAATATAATCAACATACTGCACATCACAGAAACCAGATTCTATTTCTATAAACATTTATCATCCATATGTCAAAATATTTATTCTACTTACAGTAGAAAACCCACGTGTGTACATGGTTTCCATGAATCATACCCACGTACAAATTCTAAATCACTAAATCCTGAGAGTGAACCACTGTCATCCTGAAATAAACATTGTGTCATACATAGTACCACTGGATCATTCTGAAACAAACACAAAATTTTCATTGATCCTCAATCACAAACAAAAAGTACCTTCAACATTCGTTAATTAGTTAATTCATGTTTAAACATCACTGTTAAGACCAAATCATGAAGAAGGTTTCATTGACAAAACAACATAAATGCAACAAGACTAACTAAATTGATGAGACATCCTTTTCAACAAAACCCCACTTTATTTACATGCTTTCCTTAAAGCATAATTGCGTGTAGACATAATTTTTTCGAAATAAACCCACATGTACATCACTTACCAGTATCACACCTACATGTGTACGTGCCTTGCAGGCTATAAAACCTGTGTAGAGATCTGTAATTTTTAATTCAGACCTTCACTTCAACAGAAAACTTTCGAGATACCGAGACCTCGGCATACATAGAAAAACCACCCATTAAGACGCTATCAACACAAATCAAATTAGCTCATAATCAATAGTTTCATCTCATATCTATTGGATCCAATCCATCATCAAATTGTCAAGTGCATAGTTAGTTTTAGATCAAGAAAAACATCAATTGCCCATTACATGCATATTTTGTTTATATCTAACTATTCATCAGATATTCATCACTTGCACACCTTATACCACTTTGATCTTCATCTCCTTATATAGCTTAGCCCTGATAAAATAACATAGGTCAAAACGATACTCTAGCTTATGGTTTTGTTAGATGGGATCTAAACATTCGTTACTGGTCTCAATAGCACAGGGCAATACCATGGTAAGGCTCCATGGTATTTAGAATACAATGACGTGGAACTTGTATGCACCTTTGCTTCATCATAATTGCATGTGTACATGTCTTCGTTTAACAAAACGCGCATATACTTCTTGCAATTTAAACTTTTTCATTCATGTGCTTCTAAATTGCTATGCCTTTGATCAAATTCTCTATCACATCTGTAGGCACATCCTCTTGACATATGTATCAAGTTGGTTTCCATCAAAGAATAACTCATCAAGTAGGTTGTCATCAAGGACAACTTATCATGTAGGTTATAAGGTTGTTGCCATCATTACATTTTCAATTTCCATGAACGGGATATTTCCATTAATTGTTTCCTTGGTGTTTCCTAATGGTTTTATTTCTTATAGAGTACTTAGTTTTGTAGAGTTAATTTTTATTTTATTTGCGGAAATACCCTTTTCTTTACCAGTTTCATACTAACAATCATTTTTTTCTTAATGTTTCAGGTTCTACCTTCGTTCCGCGGGACTTACCTGCCAAGCATCATTTTCTGGTAGGAAATGTGAGTTCAATTGACTTTTCTACGAGGTATTTTACTTAGATATATCCATTTTCATTCATTTTTGCATGCTTGATTCAAATCTTTTTCAAGGTTTGTAGATGTTTGGATCTTTAGAAGAATGTGTCTGCGAAACCGTAGTGGTTGAAACCCTTGTCAAATGTTATTCACGACTCGATTTCATGGCCTGGGTGTATATTTCTATAAAATGTTCAATTTTTTAAGGGTTTTCTCTCAAGATACGCTCTCAAGGATTTTCACTAGAATTTATTTCTTTTAATTTTCCTCATAGGATTCCTTTTCACTGTTTCTTATTAATATATAGCATGACAAATTCACAAAGTTTCCTCATGAGGAGAAAGGAAACGCTAGTTGAGAAAATAATTTATCGAATCAATGTTACTCCATTTTGAGGCCCCCAAAATGTTCTTCTAGGTATCAACAATGATACCATTACAATTCCTCTTTGGTTCCTCTTGTTTACTTAATGAATTTCTTAGTACAATTCTCCTTCTTGATTTTAATCTTAGAATCCTTCTAAGGGATTTTAATCTTACAATCATTCTAAAGGAGTCCACAATTTCTACAAACACTTTAGGTAATTCAGTAATGTAACCCTTTCGGTCCAAATGTATATGGTAGTGTTACTTTTTTTTTCTTCAATTGATTAAAATATTGATAACAACTTGTTCTTTTAGTTATACTAAGTTTGTTCTAAGAACCCACTTCAAGGATTCACGTTGGTACACTTATTCTTCTCCTTTAGGTAGGAATCCCCTTAACACCCTTGCCTTTGCTTTAGGTCTACGCAAAAAGTGAAAGATATCATCGTTAAAGGATAGCCACAAACAATTCATAAAACCATTGTCCATAGGATATTTATTTGCATATAGAATACAACCACACTTTCTTTTTTAAGAGTTTTATATTCTCAATTGAGTACTCTTTCCCCTGAAAAATTATACAACTTAACTATGGATTATACTAAGTGACTCACTTTGGAGTATTAATGCATGCTAAATTACATTGTTTGTAGTGAAGGTCTTTAAACTTCTTTTTATATATGGTGCGATTGTTCTTTTAAATGAAATCATAAGTATATTTTCTTTATTCATGAATATGTACCCTTGTAAATCCTTCCGGTTCCATGGTTGTTCTGAAGCATCTTTCATGTATGAAATCCATACGTGAGTTCTATTATTTGCTATATTATCTATCTTTGTTGGTAGAATATCTCTATGTTTCATAACATCTTTGTAAATTATATTTTTTGTATCTTGCTTTTTAGTTTACCGCTGATTCATAAATGTATAAGGTTACTCTTTAATTAGACTTGGTAACTGTTTATTTTGAAAGTAAATAATTTCCTCACCCATTTTATCTTTGCAGTTCCTTAGTTGTTTCTTCCATCTAAACCATTCGGTCAAAGTACCATGCTTGGAGCCTTCTCTAAGAAGGATTTGCATAAGGAGGGTAGTTCAAGACTACCTATACCGGTAAGGTCTTGTGATTACTTTCCAAGAATGTATAATGTAGAAATTTGTTGCTGCATAAATTAAAAGTTTAATGCTATGGTTATGGTCTTATAGTAATACAATCTTATTTGAAATAACAATTATATCTACTTAATTATTGGATCTACTAGTTATGTGTTACCAGGTAGTTAAATAAATGCATCCATCCGTTTACATAAGGAGTGCAGTTGAAGACTACCTTTACCCATAAGGTCTTCTGGCTACTTTCCAATAATGTTTAATGTAGCAATTCATTGTTGTATAAATTGAAAGTTTAATGCTATGGTTATGGCCTTACAGTATTATAAGCTTATTTGAGCTAATAGCTATATCTACTTAACTATTGGATCTACTAGTCCTATTTTATCAAGTAGTTAAATAAATGCATCCATACATTTATGTTTACATTATCAATTGATATCTACATGAGTATACACAAGTATATATATATATATATATAACCTATTTTTTTGACTATCCATTCAGACAAATTCTATCATTTTCTATCAATTGTATAACATGTGCACTTAAGTCTTGATTAAGACTCTCAGTAACAACCTTCATGGTTGATATAATGTATAAAAGCAAAATCCCGTGTAACACTTCTATTTTTCACAACCAAATTAGATCAACAAATTCTTCTAGACAATATCATGTAATTCAAACCATTTACAGAAGTATCTTTCCATTATTCGTAACATTATATCAATAATATGTTTTCTTACATTTTGTGGATCTTTCTATGTTCAACCTATTTTACATGCTTGGCTAATTATTTTTCTTTTCTTATTCACTATTTTTTTGTTCCTTGGTTAGTTTTTATGAAATAACATATGGGTGAATCCATGGAGATGGTTTACACCTTTGGGCCAAATATAGAGATGAAATTTTAAAAAATTATTCTTTTATTTAATTGAAGCCCTCACAATTCATATAAGATTTGTGGATTTTGATTTGGAATAAAAATACAATTTCTAGAGAATTATATTGGTATCCTAATGATATTATTTGCAAAAAAAGTAGTGTCATATAATTTGTAAATTTTCCATTGAATCAAATGCTTTTCCATGCAATCTTTTGCACATCTTAACAAGTAGGTGTGTGTTGGTGCACAATAACCTAGTATAAAATATGTGTGTGTGTGTGTGTATATATATATATATATATATATATATATATATATATATATATATAGAGAGAGAGAGAGAGAGAGAGAGAGAGATATGAGCATGATCTATACAGGGAGAACTAAACTTTGTATATTGGAAATTTATATTTTTATGCAAAATTATATTTCTTATTATTTTTTTAAGTTTTCCAACTTATATTTGAATTGCATTTTTCAGACACATATGTTCATGCAAAATTATTTTCAATTGTAAATGAAGATGGTATTTTTTGAATTTTTTTCATTTTTTATATTTTATGTTATTTATTTTTCTTTCAGCCCCTTTCAAATTATCCATGTAAATTTCAAGCATAAAATTTAAAAGAAATTATATGAAAAATATCATATGGATTTGAAAATGTCAAATTCATATGCCATTGGATAGAGGATTCCTTCACGAATCTAACATGATCAACTCTCCCACCTAAGGACAAATATTACCTTAATTTCACCATGCTACAAGATGGTGTTGCAAATAAATCTATATGAGGGAGCTAAAAAATTTCTTTGAAGGCCCTCAATAGCTCAATCAAGCACTTGAAGTAAAATTTGAAATAGCTCTGACAAGGGTTTAACAAACCCTCAATTGAGCTTTTGACATAGTTACACAAGGGCTCGATTGAGCTATAGCTTGATTCATCCCTTCCAACCATAAACTCCTCATTGCGTTTCAAGTGGGAATTTAAAAGAAAAATAGTTTAGTCAAGCTTTTAGCGTGTTCAAGAATGTAACAATGGGTTACATAAGAGCTGGATTGAGGGTTTGTATTTGAGCTTGATCGAACAATATTTAAGCTACTTTTCATCCCCTACCAACCTGTGTGATTTCCATGTACTTTGAATGAGCTTTGTGGGCTCACCTATATGTTAGAATTCACTATATAATTTATACTACACCATAGTTGAATTTAATAATTTCAATAACCAAAAACTATAGGACTTGATTGTTTTTTCCTCTTGTAACTATAAGAGGGCTCACTGGAAAACTCATGCATTCAATCATGAAATTTGAAATGTTTTCGACTCTGAGTTGTTATATGTAGTTGTACTTGTAAATAAAACATTTCCATACTAAAAGAAAATAATAAAAATACCCCTATAACATAATCATCTATTTACATGAATATGATAAACTCTCTTGGGACTAGTATGGGAAAAATCATGTTCCTCCCAACCAACAAGTTGCATATGAAACAACTCCCCTTGATCCTTAGGCTTCTTTGATGTCTAATATCTCAAATGTTTTCACTCAGTTGTATTTATTTCCTTCCTCCCTGAGCATATTTCTAGATTTGTCTTTCTTTTAAGGATTGTACCCTTTATCTTTACCTAGATTTGTTTTTAACAGAAAAAATATTTCCTTCTTCCTTCCTTAGCATGTGATTCTCTCCATATGTGTATATCCTTATATTTCCACCTAGCGTAACATATTTCTCCAGTTACATTATCTCTTGTTGTAAGTTATTTCCCTTGGAATATTAGGTAATTCTTGAAGGTCCAACTGTGACAACTATTCCATTCATCTTTTTATCCACTACTAGTAACTCCACCACTTTAATAGTTTTTGGGATAGAAAGGAAGACCAAAATTATCATTTGTCATTTCCCATAATATTTCCATGAGAGGAAAAAAAATTATTGTTATAAAATTTGTTTTCATAAGTAAATCAAATTTAGTATTGGCACCATAGCCAATGTCTTTGAATTCGATATTTACAATTAAACATAGAGAAATAAAGTTTGCAAAGAGAAATTGTAATAGGGATATTACAATGAGGGAGATGTGAAATTGTCTAGATACAAATAAATTATACTCTAGATAAAAAATAATGTCAACTATAATAAATAAATGTATATACATATTTGGTTAGTTAAAAATATTTTAGAACATCAATAATCACACTCTAACTATGCTCATTCGATTCTTTTTTCTATCAAGATGTGCATTTTGCAACCCAAAATGAGGGAGATGTGTAATTCCTTTCATGCTCAACCTCGAATTGATACAAGTCCTTTCTAAAATGAAGATGAAATACTATTTAAATTATAAACAATGTCAAATATTACAATTAAAGCATTTTAAGGGTAACTTACCTTTCTACTTTTGAGATCATATCTTCAACTTTCTAACCAAATTTCCATATTCTTGATAAGATCCACGTCTCTAGTCTTCCAAATATTATTTACTTTTCCTATCCTCTTTGAAATTATACTCCTTTGATGTATATTTTCCTTTTCAAGTTCTCATTTCATAATTTGTTAGTGTTCCATGTGATTTATCTGTTGTCAATGATTTGACATATTGTATCTCCTGAATGGTTAATACTTTGGTGTTAAACCTCACTAGAATATATTTCAATGTTTTTGGAACTATAAAGGATACATCAATGGGCTAATAAATTCCTCTTATGGTGTTTACAATTACATCCTCCTCTTTGATCTTTAATGACGCAAATTGCATTATGTAGCCTTAGATTTTAGATTTCATTAATTTACTATACCCTTTATAGAAAATTATCATCTTATTGCATATATCTTTGGTTATTTTGCACTGCATGAATTTAAATAACTCAAATTCTAGGAAACCACTTAAGATTGCATTCAATGCTTTGGCATTACAAATGAATTCATTCTTATCATCATTACTAGTCAATAGATGTATCTTTTTATAGCCATGTTTCATTGTATATCATAGATATGTGCTAAGAAATATTATGTATGTTCTCATGCATACCTTCTAAAATCCATAATTCGTTCTAGTGAACATGGAGGCATTTTGGTGACATATTTGTACTGGTTAGCAATTGTCTCAGATCTACCTCCCAATTGTTGGATTACTATTAAGGGAACCTACATTGATACCAATTGTTAGAAACCTCGATAATATTGATAATAAATAGGGGTGGGGGATGAATTAGTATCATGCAAATTTTAACAATCTTAAATATTATTTACATTATAAAAAATAAATCACACAATAACACAATGAATGAAATACCATACACATATGAGACACAAGTATATAAGTGCAAACATATAACAGGATAAAAAGAACAAATTTTATTTTAGTTCTTAAGGTAGATGCAAGCTCGAACCTGTTATTACATCAAATTTACTGGCACCGGCCAAAAGGCAACACCCATCCCATAAATTGCAAGCACCCACTTGTTGGAGGAACCAAACACGTTATCTCTACAGGAACCAACATTAATGAAGCACCCAATACTTGATATGCAGGCACAAACTTGAAGGAAGAACCCACTTCGTGATGTGTAGATAGCAACCCTTTTCTCCAAGAATGTCCTTCTTTCATTCATTTTCAAATCGAAACCCCTAGGCACATTCTTTCAATTTAAATTTAATACTTTCTATACTTCAACTATTAGTAAACGAGAGATTATACAACAATACAAACATGCAAAAAACCAATTCAAATTTTCTATCTTCTCTATAACTCTTCTACTCAACTTGTCATAATTTATCGCAAATTTCATATCGCATATGAATAGTCCCTCTTCACTACAGTCATGAAGCTTGCACGTAAAAAAATTTCCTCCTACACAATAACTTCAGATTTAATATTATTCAACCTGAGATCTCAACTTGTACATTGCTAGCACTCTCTCTTGCTCAACGTAAATTTCTCATTAAGGAAACCAAATTTTTGTAAATTTCTCCTTATTTTATAGGTTTAGCCGTATAATTACCTTGGGTATAAATCCATGCTATTTACCCAACGAAATATTATTTGATTACATCAACAACCCAATCTATTTAACTACATCAACAACCTATGTTGTTTTACTATGTCAATAGCCATGAGGATTCAAAAAATTTAACATTTTATTCTTAATAAGAACTTTCGATTGGTTCCTCAACAAAATTCACAATATTACTTCTTTCTCCTAACTCCTTACATGAGTCATAATTTTAGCAATGTTCACATCCTATGCGTGAACCTCAAATTGGATAGCCCCTAAATTTGGTGGATTAACAGAATCCATCTATATTTTGTCGTTGGCTCAAAACCAAGTGCCCAAGACCAAGTCTTTTAATAACATTTCATTGTTGTATGCTTCCTTTAAATTTCAATGTGACCAATGTTGGTCATAAGTTGCACGATATCTCAGATATTAGAATCTCAATGTTATCCTTGGTATTACCACAAACTTCTAACCTAATGATTGATAGATCCCTAAATTCTTACTCCTTATCCCAATATATCGAGGGTTGTGACAAAGTGATACTTCTCTATCAACCCAACACTTCACCACTAGTTATCATGTGTTTACACAGTGATTGATCTAATTGTTGATGCTCAAAAGGACAATAGGGATTTGGAATCTTACCCATGTAGCATCTACAATCGGGCATTGTGATCATTGCCCCATTGGTATCCATTTAACATTTATTAGTTGACCCAATCAACCTGGTTATCTAAGGCCCCAATGGCCTAAGAGGCCAAGGATCATGTCACCTTCCAACCATCATCCACATTTAAGAATATCTAACCTCCATGTGACACTTCTACCATCTCATTACAACAACATCACCTAGATATGGGATTCAAACTTTTACAAAGAAAGCTACAATTTAAGTTCATGGAACCCTGGTATCCCAATATGGCACCCAATATGTCGACATTGCCTACCATTTTTCTTGATGCATCACATGTTGTAGCCAATTGGTACTTTCCACTTGTCTTGTTAGTTCACCTACCACTTGCAGCCTATCAAGTGTTTGCTTGAAAAGCCATAAATCTAAATTTCACATACATGCCACCCTCATGTGCTACCATGGCATGTTTTTGTCATTCTATCATCATGGTGACCTCATTATACCACATTTCATCCTGTAAATGGTGTCATGTGTCACCTAGAATAGCCCACTTGGCCACCCAATGAAACGAAATATGAGTGATAAGTGTCACCCTTCCATATGGCCATGCTTTTCTCCCACTTCATCTCGTTGACTCACTTACCATTTTAGCACTGATTAGATTGACACCTATCATGTGAAGTGGATCCAAATCAGTAAGGATATTAAATTAGGTGAGTTTCATATATTAATAGCCATTCATGTTGCGCAACTCATGTTTTTTTGGATCATTGGATTGAGTATTCCCAACTATTAGATCCATTGTGCACAATAAATATATTTATTCTTCAAGCATGTTTCACACCTAAATTTGATATGGTCGATCAGATATAAGTAATATTTTCCATTGTGTAGATTGGTTGCTTCTCACTGGTATGTGTAATTTGGTTAATATGGCGGTTTGATAACAATTATGTTGTTTCTTTTTGGCCCCATGCATTTAGGGATTATGACCTGAGGTTTGTGGCATTACTGCTTCCCACTCTAGATTGAACTATAGGTACTTTCAAAATACATGTAGAGTGTTCCAAGTTTCATGAATAGCCGAAACTCATCCAAGGGTTCCCCTGCCTACTTGAAAATTAAAAAACAAGGCAAGGGGGGCATCCAAGATTTGTCACATATGGGACTAACTCTCCAACACATTTATTATTCCATGCAAATTCATCATCTTGTGAGATAGAATGACCATTGTCATACCTTGGGGCCCCCAAACATTTTCAAAGCTCAAAAGATGGGGGGGGAGGGCGTTTGACATTTCTCATATTTGCCAATGTTGGAACCATAATATAGTGGAACCTTTCCTAAATTAAAAAATCTCAAATTTTATTTTTACTTCATCGCGTTAGGGTTAGACCAAGTTCCATATATCATTGGAAAGGTCTTGGATAGGGTGTTCGAACTAAAAACCTAGTTTCCTTATTTTAACTAAGTAAATAAAGAAGAAATTATTTTAAATATATGACCTTCATCCATGACCTTAGTATTGGAATCAACAAACATCAATGACAACATAAATCCATGATACCACACCTACTAGCCTCCCCTTGAACTTGACACAACCGATGCTTTGACATCATTGACTCAAACATGACATTAAGGAAAATAATAGCCAACATGGTCAACAAAATTTTCTATCTACTGAGTATAAACTAACTTCGTTGAAATTTAATTTTTTTATTAAGAGGTCTTGTGTTCAAGTCCTTCTTTTTTTAAGTTTCTTTTTGAAAAATTCACACACAGTTATTTCATAATCTTCTTGTAAAACACATTATGCTTAAGTGTAATACTATATCACCATAAAGTAAATCTAATATGATTTTCTATTTATTAATACCTTTTGCATGCAAGTTTATTTATAAATTAATTTCATTGTAAAAATGATTCTCCTTTTATTACTTACATTTGGGTCATTTTAAAATTAACTTATTTGCAAATGTGAAGTCATTAGAAAATAGAAAGGGAACAATTTTCTTTTTTAACCCAACAACCTCTTTGTGCATCCATCACCACATGAACCTTGTGCTTTTGACATGGTATTTTCATCATTTTTTATGGTTTTTTGAAAATTGCATAACTTTCACATACAAAGTCCAATTTTAGTGACATTTATTTTGAACTATATTATTTTTTGAGATTTTTCCTTACATATAGTCAGTTTTAGATTTTGAATCAATATTTCCTACATTTTTTAATATGAATACCCTAGGTGATAATTTTATTAACAAAATGAAGTACTTGTCATTAAAATTCCATATGGAGGTTATCCTAAAAACTAAAGGATTTAAGCATATTACCTTGGGAAAAGAAAAATGTTCCATTGATCCAAACAAGAAAGCCTTGAAATGGATAATAAGAATGATGAAGCATGTGGATTTGTTAGAATGTCAATTTGTTCCTAATTAAGGTTTTGTATTTAAGGAATTGTTGACTCAAATTAAGCTTGGGTAAAGTTGAATAATGTGTTTTTGAAAAAAAAAATGTTTAAAGCCTATTTTTTTGAAAATCAGATAATGTCTTTAATTCCTTATGAATTCCCTTACAATGAATATTATTTATCTAATTTCAAAATAATTAGACACCAATTAAAAATTGTATAATCAAATGGACGGATGACATATGTACATATTTCGTTCTTCCTAAGAATGGCACTACATATTCTATTTTGTATATAAATTTTATGACATTAGAGGAGCTCTAGCGACTACATATGAAAATCCCATTCTTAAAAATTTTTCTCCCTCTAATTAGAGAGGAAGAAGAACTCTTGTATCTTGGAGTGCTTAACATTGAGAGTAGATGTTGGATAAGATTAGTGACCCAACATAATGAGAAAATAAGCATACAAAGATAAAACATTCATTACAAGGGTCTAAAACCCTCTCAGCCAACTTATGCTCCCAATCGTTACACAAGACCAAAAACATTGAGGAAGAAAGATAACATGCACTTCAAATTTTGTTGGTGATATCATTGTTCAAAATAATATTGAGAGAGGGTGTAAATCAGTATTTGCAATTCAATAACTTTTCAATTCCCAAACAGATTTATATATGCTACTTCAGTGAAGTGAACTTGTGTGTGCACACGACTATGATTAAGGAAACCCGTGTATACCAAGAGACTTATGATTTAGTCAATTTATCATGTGTTGATCTTTAATTAGTGTATATGTATCTTATTATATAGTAACTATGTGCAGTAATAACATAATAAACTATCACACATAAACAACATACATGAACACAAAGATTTAAGGTGGAAACCCAATGCGGGAGAAAAACCAACTGTTGATGTCATCTCTGTCTTATTTTAATATAAATAATTTTTTTCACAATCTTGTACTCATGTAGATTCATACCACTACTTAGGCACCCCCCTGTAGAAGGCTACAACCTTCTCTCATTTTCGAGCTTCTACTGGAAGGGAGCTACAACCCCCTAGCTCTTGCGCTAGCTGATGTGTATACTAGTACAAAGGTACCGACCTACAGAAGGCTATGACCTTCTCTCTTCCTCCGGGGACCACATTTCATTAATTTTCAGATTGGGTGCTCCTGCTACACTACAATACAATATGAAGGCCTCATTTCATCAAATTTTCATACTGGACGCATTAGAAACTTTGAATCTCAAATGGAATCAACCAACAATCAGTTAATATAAACAATCAGATCACCATCGCTAGAACATTGTGCTGAACCCAAAAACCTACATCATCATTCAAAACTAGCCGCAACCTCAAAAATCATACATCATAATGCATACACTACTTTACTGAACCCAACCTACGCGCATACGCTACTTCCTTTAACCAAACCTATGTATACCTTCAAAACTACTAAATCATAACAAATTATGAATCAGATCTGTACAAACCAATAATATTTTGATTATCTATTGTCAATTTGCAGATATCTAGATAGTCAACATCAAAGGTGACCCTTCTCACTTAATCAATCAATTACACATAAACTCGTTATGAATTTAGTTTTACATTCAGATCTAAGAAGACTTCATTGATAGAAAATAGTAAAACAACAGCACTGATCAAATAGATCAATCATTTTTGAACAAAAGGCTTTTCTTTTGCATATGCTACTTGGAAGAGACGAACTTGCATGTATACTCACCTTTACCAAGGTAAACTAGCATATAGATCTGCAAATATTAAACCACAACTTCGCTACTATTCCAGACTTTAAACATACCCAAATCATGACATTTAAAGAATAAAACATGTGTAAGAAATAAGATCTAGCCCAACCAATATTAGATCAATCAATGGTAAGTCCTTTCAGGTCTCATGATCCTGATCCAACATTGAATTTAAGGTGCACAAAATATTTCAGATTATATCATAATAATAGCCCCTGCAACATCAAATATACTTTAGATAGAAGTATTCCTGAGAAACCCTTTCACATGCACACTTGGCCCTTTGATCTTCTTGTCCTTATATGGTTTTGGCCTTCCTCAATATCTCGGACCAAAACCACACTTAGGACCTATGGTATTCTTGGACGAGATCAAATAATGGTTACTCTAATCAATATTATGGGCTAATACCATGGTATTGACCCTTGGTATCCTTTACTGTTGAATTTCCTTGGTTTTCCGACCCGCACGTGCTTTTCCTCTTATGAAAATGTGTACATACATATACACTCTTTTTCTTATGTGAACCTGCATGTATACGCTATTTTTAGAAGGTGAACCTACATATACAACTTAAATTATCTGAAAACATAATTTTCCCTTCAACTTCTTGATTCTGATCAGTAAACCTTTGTTCCAACTTCCTGTTCTTCTGTACCAATGCCTTGTTACCTCTGAATTGACCTGTTTCACTGTGAGTTTCCTTTTCTCAAATCTGAGCAAACCTGTGAGTGACTTTCAATTGAGGACAACACCTATATCATAATGCCAACAATCTCCCCCTTTTTACATGATGGCAACCATATTGGTGTTGATTACTATAAGTTGTAGAAACTGTTAGAGATGTCAAACAACACCAAAATACTCTCCCCCTTTGACATCAAGGGCAAAGGGCAGACCAAGATATTCTTCCGCTTTGAGATACACTATGATGTTCATGCTCCCCCTGAGTACATGCAGAGTCTACAAAGATATGTTTCAAAAGAATAACATGACTCTATAACTCAACTAAGTGATTATGACCTCCCTAAGACCAATGACTCAACATACATCAATCACCCAACCAAGTGGGGATACAAAAAATTTGACTCATCCACCCAACCAAGTGGGGATATGACAATTTTTTATACATGACTGAAATACATCAATCATTACATCATCCATTCCATGCATAGTGGGGATACAAATTACATCATATGTCCAGTAGGACTCAAAAAATAGACTACGACAGAAGGAGACATATAACAACCTAGATCTATACATGACTTATACAATAATTGATATAAATATCTGAACCCTAGAAGAAGTTAGCAACCAGAATGCCAACAATGCAGAATGTTTGTGAGGGCTAATGCTCCCACTGAATCTATGCTAACTGTGCATTGTCAACAAATTATTCATTAAGGTATCTTCATTAGTCAGATAAAAATCAATGAACAAAGCATATCAACAAATTGTAATCATCAATATCAGACTGAGCACCCATATCAGATTCTGACCCACTATTTTTCTACCAAAAAAACATATACGCTCCTATAGCCACAAAAATCACCTATATACGCGACTATCCTTCATGAAAATCGCGTATAAGAACCTTCCTCTGAAAAGGCGGATTTAATAGCAAGATGATGTAGAAACTACTCCTATCTTTTTCTGAGATATTCAAATGTTTCTCTAAAAAACGGTTTGATGAATATATCAGAAAATTGTTCTTTGCAGGGAAAATACTCTAGTTTAACCTTTTGTTCAAGCACTTTTTCTTGTAGAAAATGGTACTTAATGGGTATGTGCTTGGTCTTGGAGTGCATGACTCGATTTTTTGAAATACTGATGGCACTTGTATTATCACATAGAATGGATATGGGTGGAGTACATGTGATTTGAATGTATAGAAATGTTTTCATCATCCATGGTAGTTGTGTGCAACAAGATGCAACAACCACATCTTCTGCTTCGGTTGTAGATAATGCAATCAAACTTTATTTCTTGCTGAACCAAGACAGTAACCGTGATCCCATCTAGAATGCACCTCCACTAGTGCTTTTTTAATCATCAACATTTCTTGCACAATCTGCATTTGTATAAGCATGAAGAGTAAGATCTATATGTTTAGGATACCATAGACCAAAGCCTTCAATTCCTTGAAGATATTTGAATATTCTTTTTACGTCCTGAAGATGTGATTCCTTTGGATTTTCTTGGAACCTTCCAAAAATTCCCACCGCATGCATGATATCAAGTCTGGTACATGTTAGATAAAGCAAACTTCTAATCATAGATCTATATGTTGGTTGTTTCACTATAGGTGATTCATCGTTAGAACTGAGACTGCATCATGTTACCATTGGAGTACATATTGGTTTAGAATCTTCCATTCTGTACTTCTTCAGGTTTTGCTTGAGATATTTAGTTTATGAAAGAAAAATACCATCTTCTATTTTTTGTACTTGTAGACCAAGAAAATAAGTAAGTTCACCAAGTAAGGACATTTCAAATTCTTGCTGCATAACTAAGGAAAAGTTCTAACATAGATTCTTCATTGCTACCAACGATGATATCATCAACATAAGTAACAATAATTAGTAGTTTATCATTTTCAATATTTGCATATAAGTTGTTGCCTGCGAAGCCTTTTGTGAACCCTTGTTGTTGCAAATATTTTTCAACGCGATAATACCAAGCCCTTGGAGCTTGTTTGAGTCCATAAAGAGGCTTTTTGAGCTTGCATACAAGTTTTTCATCATTTCCTAGAATGATTCCTTCTCGTTTCTCAATATAAACATCTTCTTCTAAATCTCCATTAAGAAAAGATGATTTTACATCCACTAGATATACTTTGAAATTTCAAAAACTAGAAAGGGAAATAAACATTCTTATGGCTTCAAGTCTGGCAATAGGTGCATAAGTTTCTTCAAAGTCTACACCTTCTTGTTGAGCATACCATTTACTAACATGTCTTGCTTTGTTTCTAATAACCTCTCCTTTTTCATTCAACTTATTCTTAAATATCCTGTTTGTTCCTATAATATTTTTATCATGACATCTAGGAACCAGTTCCCTTAAACCAACATTCATCTTTACTAGCTTCATTTACATTTTGTGGTTCTATGGAGGATAGTAATGCTAGATAACTAGAGGTACCTGTAAGATTTCTTCTTTTCTGTACTCCAGACCCTTTTTCTCCTAGAATTTGAGATTTTGGATGATTCTTTTGAACATACCTAGATGGAGTCTTTTCCCTATCTATTGTATCTTCTTCTGGTGCTTCATTGGTTTCTTCCTCTATATCATTTTGATTTGATATGGGAAAGAGTTCATTGTCTTCCTCATTGTCATATTACTCTATTGATTTCATTTGTTCCAGATTTTTGCATGCTTCATCAATTACTACATTAATGCATTCAACAATTTTCCGAAGTCTTTTATTATAACATGTGTATCCTTTCCTTCTAGATGAATAACCAAGAATAATTCTTGCATCTTCTCTAGGTCCAAACTTACCAAGTTTTTCATCATTCCTTTTGATGAAAGATTTACTTCCAAAAACTCTAAAGTGTTTTACAGTAGGAGGCTTACCATACCAGAGTTCATATTAAGTCTGATCACTATTTACCCAAATGTTATCTTTGTTGAGAATAGCCATGGAAGAAAATGCTACTTTGCCCTAGAAGGTTGCAGGAGTTCCATATTCATCAAGCATAACTCGAGCCATTTGTTGAACTATTCTATTCATTCTTTCCACTACACCATTTTCTTGAGGATTTCTGGCAATTGAGAACTTCCTTTTTATTCCATGTTGTTCACAAAAATCAAAGAATTCATTTGATATGAATTCCCCCCTTTGATTAGATCAAAGAAATTTGATTTTTCGATTTAATTCATTTTCAACTAAAGCTTTGAAAGCTTTAAAATTTTCAAATGCTTCATCTTTATTCTTTAGTAGACCTATCCAACACATTCTAGAAAAATCAACAATGAATAAAATAAAGTACTCTTCTCCATGAGGTGAATTCTTCCTTGTTGGTCCACATAAATCAGTATGCATGAGTTCAAGAGGCTTACTTGTTGATCCTTCCTTTTCAATGAAATGAACTATGGTTTTCTTATCGAATTGACATGGTTTTCATATGGTATTTTCTGGAATGCTGATATATGGAATATCACTTACTGCCTTGAGCCTACATGCTTTTCTTATTTGAGAAAAGCTTAGATGCCCCATTCTTCTGTGGCATAACCAATTTTCAGTTTTTTTTCTTAGATATCACTTTTTTTGTCTTCATTTGAGTATGTATAAATTGTTTGGAGTTCTTGTACCTTTGATAACTATTTTTTCTATATCAATCTCACAAATGTAAGGTCCCACCTTACCAACCATCAATAATATAGAGAAGTAAGGGTCACATTGAGTACTATTACTCAATTTTTATTTTTATTTTATTTTTGTTTGAGTCATTATATGACTAACTTAGCTATCATGTAATCATGTTCCTTCAACTATTTCAATGTAAGAATCTGACATAAGAAGTCATGGATAACTTTCCCTTCAAACCAATTCCAAAACACATTTCCTCTCAAGTTTAAAACATCATAACATGTGCTCTTTTCATACTTACACGTGACCTCTAAGTAAGAGTGGAAATAAAGTCTACCATAATTCCATGCATGAACATTAAGCTAGATCAACCTATCTGATTTTCTAGATTATGCTAAATAAGCTTGACTCTTGATATCATAACCACAAAAGTATTATACTTCTTTTACAAAAATCACATATAAGTCTATGAGTATTAACCTACCTATAGCAAGGTAACTAAAGGAAGAATATGTCTATCTCCATCAATAAATCTAACAAATATTATATGTTTATGAAATAGAATCACAAAATATATTGAAATAACAAAATTTCCAAATTCATCAATTAAAATTCTCAATTCCAATTACTAAGGCAATGCCGCAATCATCAGAATTATATAATGAATGTTGATTCAAAAGAAACTACTGTTACTAATTCGGAAGCATGATATTCTTCAAAAAAGTGTCATGTAAAACAATGAAACTGCATAAATTGGGCAAAATTAGTTGTTTTCTACTATCATTTAAGCACAAGAATGCACCCATGAACACATGTTGCTCAGACATAACTTATTATGCTCACTTGCACAAAATCGTAGAGAAAGTCACTATAAAATTGTTTCCAATAACCCCCTTTTTTTATGAAAGATTTAGATAATAAAGTTAATAACAATCATATTCTCTATTCACACATCAGCAAATTATTAAATTAATTTTCACGTTCATACCAAAAACTTGCAGACATATAAAGCTACATCCATCAAATAGTCTATTCATAAATTTCTAGTACATAAAAGCTACAGTAAGTTGGAATTTTACTCTAACAATTTCTATGCACAGAAACTACAGCCATCCATGTCTTTTGACAAACACTTTGTATGATAGTAAGTAGGACTTTTACTCTAACAATTTATATGCACAAAAACTACAACCATTCATGTATTTTGACAAACACTTTGCACGATAGTAAGTAGGACTTTTACTCTAACACTTTATATGCACAAAAACTACAACCATTCATGTCTTTTGAAAAACACTTTACAAACATGCAACTTACAGCCATTGAGGCATTTTGACAAACACTTTGCAAGCATGAAATCTACAACCATTGAGGAATTTTGCCAAACACTTGGCAACAATGAATTTGAGATTCTTCTTCAGACTATTCAACTCAGAAAATTCAGAAATTGAAACTTCAAATGTTGGCATCTTAAAACAGGTACTAAATAGTCTTATCTTGAAAACAAACACATATAATTGACAACAACAATTCATAAAATCACCTAGATTTCTGGCTTGGGTTCTAAAAAATACTTTTTTGGAATCATATGGGGGTTTAAATGGAAAAATTGAATGGATACCCCCTAGCATTGAGCGGAAATGTAACAGAATGTTCCAGAGATGTGATTTATTAAAACAACAACAACAAAAACATTCCTACTATCTCATTTATCACTTTGTCAAACACTTAGTGTGCAAACTTCATCTACAACTATACATGGAGAAAAAAAATCAAAATTATGATAATATGGTATTTTAGTCAACTCATGGCAACCTGCAATGGACAAAAAATCATTATAAAAATAACTTGAAACTTTGGCAACACATTATTGTTTTAATCCCCCTGCATGTACATTATCAACTACAACCACCATTCATTATTAGTTAGCTAATAAATAAATATGTAAATATCTCATAAACATTCCCAAGTAGCAATTTCCAATGAATTTTAAAGTTCTACAACACTTTTAAATTAATAATAAACTAAAATTTCAAGAATGCTTATGAACATACAAGGCATTGTATTTATAGAATTCCAAAAAGATGGGAATATGCTCCAACTCCAATGAGATTGTGCTCATCCAATATCCTTACAAACTTATCGTGAACCATCCATTTTTCCTCCCAACCATATCCACAGAGAAGTTATCCCCCTGGAACCCCCAAGTTGTAAGAGCTCACAAATAGTACCAAAATATAGCAGTAGAGAGATATACAAGGCAAGCTAAGGAAGATAAGTTTCACTTCCTCCCAACAGCACTCATGGTTAGCTCCACCAGGTAGAGCTACATAGTAATTTAGATTAGGCATTTAAAGATCATTTTGAAAGCAATTGGCTACTCTCCAAGTCTCTCACCTCATAATATTTTTCAAATCTCTCCAAATCTTGGTATCATAATGCACCGCCCTCCCCCTAAGTCAGAATACATGAGACACATATATAGGAGGAGAAACAAATTCTTTTCATAAAGGAGGAGTAACATGCATGCATTGTATTCAATTTAGAGGAGTGTAACTCATGCCATTAAGGAGAGGTATGCATTACTTAGTTAACGATAGTGCAACTTATGCATTAAAGAGAGCGTAAGAGGAATATTTTATCACATCTATTTAATGAGTTGAAGAGGGATATGCCATTCTTTGATGAATGCATAAAAGAAAGTGTATTGTATTACTAAAAGAGAGAGATTTACGTAGAGCCATGAGAGTCATCAAGGGGATAGGTGTGAAGTGATTGAGGAGATGAAGGTGACTTGTAATTCTCTTTTAATAATAATATCATAGTCTCATAAAAGATAATAATATTAATAATATTGAGGATTAATTCGAGATTGAATGATTAGGATTGATTAATGATAATTTATGTGATTTTCCTTCAACTATACTTGATTGCCAATTTATGTAAGGTGATTTACTATGTTAGGAAAGTCGTGCTTGAGATGCTAGACATGACTTTGAATTTTTAGAAAGTCACTCTAGCATTGTTAGAAAAGAGGTTTTATTAACGAAATTCATCCTTGAGCCTCCAGTGAGTGGTATTTTTGTTCCAGAGAATAGGGATTCCATAGCCCTATTGCATGCATCCTCGTGCCTTAGTAGATTGAGGATTCTGTGCCCTAATCTACTCTAAAGATCCAAGATTCCACACCTTGATTTTTTTAAATATTCATGACTCTGTTGCTTAAACATTTTATTATAGATACAAGACTCGACATATTTATCTTTCATGGATTTAGGATTCCGTGTCCTAATTTCCATGGCTTCTCATCTACTTTGCTTTGAAACTCCATGCTTCACCTTAAGGTACTGATTGAGCTCATACCCATCTGATGGTTCGTTGGTAAGGCCTTGTTCCAAGACCTACACAAATTACAATCTCATAGATCAAATCAATCAATGAATTTAATAATTAACTTATTCACATTTTACCAAAGGTTGTGCACGACTTCCACAACCATTTTGGTTCTAGAGAAATGACAGGGAAAATTTTAAGAACACCCCCTAAATTTACATGTATAATAAATGGGCGAATCTCCATCGTATATTAAAAAAATGGAAGGCGATTTTATCAATAATATCATATGTATATATAATTTTTTGGCGAATCTCTCACCAGGAATGGTGAATATTTTACTCAATTATAAAATCTTGTGTTTATTGAATGCACAAATGAAATCATTTCATTTCTTTAAAATATCTTTTGAAATCAAAATTACCGAAATTACATATCGATAACCTAGTGGGTGTAGGATAAAATTCACCCGTGCCATTCACAGAAAGCTTGAGAAAAAACCTAATACTATATATAAAACCAAGAAAAATTCAAATTCATCACTTCTAGGGACCTCATAACCATCCTGCCAATACACAAGTATGTTCCTGTTTGCAATTAGAAAAATTACCCAGATTAAAATTTGTTTACTCCAACATATGTTGGAAAGTTATAAAAGGATGACTAGTGCAATCAATCCATTCCTTTTAGCCCTGGATTTGTTTCAGTTTAAAACAGAAGTATACAAATATACTTGTCCAATGTCTATGCTTTAACCATTCACCTTAGGATGTTTTTACAATATAATTTCCTAAGTCTATTTAATATCTTCGTTATCATAAAAACCAACCTATATCCATCTTAACTCCACATCTACCACTCTTAGGGGATGAAATCTATTTATCCCTCTGAGCACTTGGTAGACCCAGAATTAAGATGGATCTAAGATGATAGAATTTCCCCTTTAAATAGTTTATGCTCACACGAATACCATGGTATTACCATGGGTCAATACCATGGGTTATCATAAACCTAGAGGTTAAAAATTACTATTAGTAATTTATAAAAATTAATAAAATTAATAGTTGATTTTTATTTTATTTTTTATTTTAACCAAGCTAAAATGTTTAACATACATTAAATTACAACATCCATTTTTACTCTTGATCGGATCAAATATTTTTTCACTCTATGCTAGTTTGCATATCACGATATTTGATACCTCGGGGGTTGGTAGATCCAAAGCATTTCACGATATTTGATACCTAGGGGATTAGTAGATCCAAAGTAAAGATGGATCTATGCTGGTTTAATTCCCCCATTTAAATTGGATACATTGCAGGTGAATACCATGGGTCAATACCATGTGCCATTTTTATTATTATTAATACTAATATTAGGGTTAATAATTTTTTTTTGCATGGTATTAATAACAATCTAGTCCATGGTATTTGTACCATAGTATTTTTCCCATAGGTTTCACCTAAATATAATGCATTTTTTGAGTGTTTGTAAATAGAAGGTGACTTATAGAGTAAATATAAAAAAATGTTTTATTTGTTTACCATACCTCTCGTTTATTTATATTTTTATTAATTTACCATACTTCTTTTACAAATATGGTATTTGGCCCATAGGATTCACTTAAATAAAACCTTTTTCTTGAGCCTTCATAAATAGAATGAGGGTTATGGACTAAATATAAAAAGAGGTTTTATTTATTTACCATGCATCTAGTTTATTTATTTACCATACCTTTTGAGTAAGTATAAAAAGACGTTTTATTTATTTACCATACCTCCACTTTACTTATATTTGTATTTGTTTACACCCTTGCATGTATATAAGGTGACTTATGGAGTAAATATAAAAAATGTTTTATTTATTTACCATACCTCTCATTTATTTATATTTTTATTAATTTACCATACCTTTTTTATAAATATGGTATTTGGGCCTTTGTCCCATAGGATTCACTTAAATAAAACCTATTCTTGAAAATGGGCGAATGGAAGGCTGTAAATCCTAATTTCAAGGGCTAAATTTACCTTTTTTACCCTCTCCCTTAAAATAAGGTGGGCTATTTGAGGTGATTTGTAAAAATGTACTATGATAAAAAATATTCGCCCACTAAAAATTTAAAACCCCTTAATTTCACCAAAGGGCGAGCATTCGCCCCTAAAATTTTCTATGGAAATGACTTCCGCAACAATTTAAAATTTGAACATCCTTGTTTGAAAATAACCACGTTCCATATCACATCCTCCTCAATACAAGATTAAGCATATAAAATCATAAAAATCATGTATCATGACTTCCACAGTCATTTATAATTTGATCATCCTTTTTTGTAAATAACTATGTACCTACCACATCTTGCTCATTATAAGATTAAACATATATAATCATATAAATCATATATCATCCATAAACCATAATTAACCATATGTTCCACATAACCATGATCATGCATGGATCTGTGTGTCTCAATCCTAAATCAACATACATGTCATACACATATTTCCAGACTAAGATACCAAAAGAGAAAACATTAATAATATGTTCCTAACCAAAATCAATTCTTATACACACAACCATAGATATTATCCCAAGAACACAACAACTAGGTGACCCAAACCAGGTCTATAGCGTAAAATCATGTACATAATTTTCTCATGCATAATATTTTATCATTATATCAAAATTACCCTCTCTAAGTGTCATCAGAGCTATCTCACCAAGAAGGGACACTACATACTCCCCCTCTTGGGCTAAACTTGGCCCAAATTTTTTCCTATAGTCATAAGATACTTAGTTATTTTTTATTCTCCTATTGCTAAGGTGTTAACCTTATGTATATGTATTTGATATATTTTTGTTCATGCCAAA